>JARQOC010000004.1:528846000-529210689 GCA_033576535.1 Allobates femoralis | reverse complement strand
TACCTAGACCTCTGCACAGAGGACACCATGGACTACGGGACTCTGAAAGGTGAGATCCTGGCCTGAATGGGGGTTAATACATATGTAAGGGCTCAATGGGTAAGCCAGAGATCCTTTGAGGAGGGTAAACCCGTCCGGTCTCAGGCCTATGACTTGTTTCACCTGGTAAACAAGTTGCTGCAGCCTGAGACCCTGAGCCCCGCGCAAATGATAGAGAGGGTGGTAGTTGACCGGCTTGTGCGCACTCTGCCTGTCTCCATCCAACGGTGGATGGGACAAGGTGACCCGGGTACCCTCGATCAGTTATTGAGTGTGATGGAACGTCATGTGGCTACACAGGACTTGATTCGGGACTCTGGGACTTTGCATGCAGCCCGTCGGTCCACATCCACCAAACCAAAAGTTAGGGACCCCCAACCTGGTCCTTCATTGGGTTCGACCCCTCCACAGTCAGAGAATGTACGACACCCTGAAGTGAGCCGGAAACCAGGGTCTCACAAGCAGGGCACCGGAAATATTTTTTCCCCGCGATAAGGTGTTGGCGATGCCAAGAGCTGGGACACACAATGGCGCAGTGCCCCCTCAACACAGAGTTAATGGACTGTGGGTATACCAGCCTGATGTCTATGTACGTCCAAACTGCCGGTGCAGCGAACTATGTGACTGTGGGTAAGGGACTACATTTGTGCCAAGTGCTAATTAATAGACATAAGGCGACTGTCCTATTGGGCTCGGGTAGTAATGTGACCCTTGTACATGCATCCCTGGTCTCGAGGACAAAATCCACAGGCCGTACAGTGCTCAGTATCCATGGGGACCTCCGCAAGTATCCTACAGAGGAGGTCATATTAATACCCTGTGCGGTCAGGTCCAACACAAAGTGGGCGTGTTGAAAACTCTTCCCTATGATGAGATTTTGGGGCGGGATTTGCCTCTGTTCTGGACTTTGTGTGAGAGGCAACCTAATTCTCAGGCAATGGACGGTCCGGGCCCTGAGCTCAAAGATGCCGACTCTGGGATACCTGCCGTAGGGCTCACCAATATAGGGACAAGGTGTAATCCAGATAGGTTTTCCCTAGAGGTAAAGGCAGGAAAGCTCGAAACTGTCAAGCCAATTCTGGAGTCGTTGGCACCTTTGGATAACGTTGAGGCAGCCCAACTGCCGGCAGCTCAAGGTGCTGGATGTACCTGAAGGGCCACAGGCAGAGCGTCCGAACCTCACGTACCAGTACGCAAGAAGCCATGCCGGGTGCAGGACGCTCGGAGGCAAGCCATCGTAGGAGGAGGGCCCATGGTCGACCTCTCCTCAGTGCCTAGGCGGGAGGGAGCGAGAGTTAAATCTGCCCCAAATCTGTAAAGAGAAAAATAACGAATTCTCAGTTACTTTGCTGACATCAGGATTCCCTTCAGGTTTTATGACATCTGCACTCAAAAATGCATCATAGACCGCAATAGAAACTAAATATATGCACACAACCTTCTATTTAATATACTGACTCTTTCTTTATACTGTAGTTAAAGGAAGCATTTACTAGTTTTTTCCCTTGCTAGCTTAAGCTAGGGTCACACTTGCAGATTTTACATGCGTTTTTGAGACTTGCGTTTTCTAAAAACGCACATAAAAACGCACCCATAGGCCCCCATGCCAAAAAACGCATGCCCCAATAGCAAAAACGCATGCCCCAATAGCAAAAACGCATGCCTAAAGTGGCAAGCATTTTTGGCATGCGTTTTTGCACTTAAGTGAGGAGCTGCCTTCAAAAACACATGCAAAAACACATGGTACGATATAGTACCATGCAAAAATGCATGCGTTTCCCATAGGGGCCCATGTTAAAAAAATGCATGCGTTTTTAAAAACGCACCAAAAAACGCAGCTTGCAGTATTTTTTGGTGCTGATTCAAAAACGCATGGAAAAACGCAGGGTGTCAAAAAACACCTTAAAAAATGCATGCAGAAATGTAAAAAAGCATGGAAAAAAGCATGCGTTTTTTTAAGGCCTTAGGCTAGTCTCACACAAGCATTATGGAGTCATCCGCATGTGTGTAGATGCGCAGACACATGCCAGTACGGATACTAACGCATGTCAGCAGTGCGTTGTTTATGAGAATCTACATGAATGTAACGGCCACGTCACACACACAGATATCTGTGCAGATATTGTTCGCAGATCTCTGGTTGCAGTGAAATCATGGACACATTGATTCATTTGTACACAGCCACAAAATGGAGCAATATGTCCATGATTTCACTGCAACCAGGGATCTGCGAACAATATCTGCACAGATATCTGTGTGTGTGACGTGGCCCTAAAGGCCACTTCACACACACAGATATCTGAGTCCAATATCTGAACAGATCTCTGGTTGCAGTGAAATCATGGATACATTGCTCCATGTTGTACACAGCCACAAAATGGAACAATGTATCCATGATTTCACTGTAACCAGAGATCTGTTCAGATATTGGACTCAGATATCTGTGTGTGTGAAGTGGCCTTATGAAAGAGAAACAAAAAGATAGAGAGGGTGTTTTCACATCTAAGGCTAGGGTCACACTTGCAGATTTTACATGCGTTTTTGAGACTTGTGTTTTGTGAAAACGCATGCAAAAACGCATCCATAGGCCCCAAGCAAAAAACGCATGCCCCCATAGCAAAAACCCCTGTCTGAATGTACCATGTGTTTTTGGGATGCGTTTTTGGCTGCATTTTTTGGTGCTTTTTCAAAAACACAGGCATTTTTTAACATAGGGTCCTATGGGAAACGCATGCGTTTTTATATGGCACTAAATGGTACATGCGTTTTTGCATGCATTTTTGCATGTGTTTTTTAAGGGTCCCCCACACCTATCAGCAAAAACGCATGCAAAAACACAGGCTGCCAAAAAGCACCTTAAAAAATGCATGCCGAGTGTGATACTAGCCTAAGATTGGTGTGCGTTTTGCAAAATTTGCATTTCTAGGCGTTTTTTACCGCTAAAAACGCATCCAAACGCATGTGTTTTGTCCACATTGATTTTAATGGGAAAACGCATGCAAAAACGCATGCAAACATGTATGTGCTTTTTAAAACGCACAAACACATGCCAAAAACGTCCAACAATCCGTCTAGGGCGTCAATGTGGACAAAAACACATGCGTTTGGATGCGTTTTTAGTGGTTAAAATGCCTAGAAACGCAAATGTAGCAAAACGCACACCTGCCTTAGCTGTGAAACAGGCCAGACTCTTTTTGCTTGTTGGCACATCTGTCTACACCTGCGTGCATCTGGAGGACGATGCGGCACCATTGCAATCCATGTATGGTTTCAGCGCATTAGGAGGCATGCGTTTATTTCATGCAGCCTCATGGTTCCTCAAAATGCAACATGATTTGTTCGGCGGACACATGAAAAAGACGCGACAGGACGCAAGGGCACACCAATGGATGCCTTCACATGCATCCTGCATTTTAAATATAGGGAGCAGCAGTGATGGTTTGGCTCGCCACAGGAAGAGCGGGTCCCCAGGGCAACCGAAAAGTCTATAACTTGGCTTTTCTTGTCAGGTGGTTCAAGTTACAAGCCAGTACAGTGGCGGCTCCGGTAGTCTTTTAGCAGCCAGGATGGCTCATCCAGGTCACCCCCTTTTATGTTCCTTTCCGTGGGCCTCTCTTCTTCGCAATTCCGCACGCAAAGCTCCAATCCAGCAGCCACGGGCCTTCGTTGGACAACCTGCCTGGTCTCCTAGCCCTAGTATGGCAGTCTTCTCTTCGCTGCACAGGTAGTTGGGTCACGGGACATAAAGACCCCACAACTGACCGGTTTCATGGTTTGAGCAAGGAGCTTCCTTGCTACTTCAGGGCTGGTACCCTGGTTCCTGCCCCGTCCTTCAGCTTCATGGTTTGAGCGTGGAGTGTCCTTGCCATTTCAGAGCTGGTACCCTGGTTCCTGCCCCGTCCTTCAGCTTCCCAGCTAATTTGGGCGCACGGGTGGATTGCTCACTACCCGTGCCCTAGGACTCATTCTACAAAAACATAAAGGAAGAGGTGCACCCTTGAATTATACCCGGTGGTAAGTGGGGTTATCTTTCTCCGGTGGGGGGTCTAGCCTATCACCCTAGCTGGTTGTGCAAGCCCTGCACAACCATGGTGTAAAAGCCCAGCGTCTGCCGACAGTGTAGCGGTGCCATATCCTCCTCTTCCTGGTAGGGTAACGTGATCCCGGTCACCTCTATTCATAAATAGAGCAGCTCCAGCCAGGATGCCCAATGCGGTGAAGCAAACGTATGGAAGGATTATATTCCTGGTCAGTATAGGAGTGCTATCATGGAAGAGAGATGACAATTGGGAAAAATTGATTCATATCAAACCTGTTTAATCATAAAAACATTCATCCTCTATGCATTTTAATGATGGTCTTTAAGGTCTGTAGCCCGGGACCTGGAACAAGCCTCATGATGGTTCAGGCCGCCGGGGTCCGTATCCTCACAGTCTCATGTCCTGATGGTTCTCCCCTCTCCGTATGATGCCTGGACTGACTGATTGACTAACCAACTTCTTGTGGTGTTTCCTGATGTTTTTCCCTCTTTCCTGACCATTTCCTGCACTAATTTCCCCACCCACCACCTGTCTCCTGCCATCCTATAGCTGGGCCTAGAGTCCCCGCCCTGAGTCCAAGATGTGTTACGTGTGGGTTTGCGTGACTGGACTTACCAATCCGGTTGCTGCAACTTCTAGTGGCGATCGGACTGCTGGGGCGCCACACTGACATCAGCCCCAACTATCATTACCTCATTTGCTATGACAGCAGAGCAATGGGAAGAGCCAGGACGAAGTGCCATGATTAGCGCAACTAATAGATGTGCCAGTTAGGGGTTGCTCCGGCCTGCTATTTTTAGATTGAGAAGGGACAAATTACCATGGATCTTCTCAGCCTGTGAATACCAGTCTGCAGCTGTCTGCTGTACCTCGGCTGGTTCTGAAAAATGTGGTGGGAACCCCATGTCATATTTTTTTAATGTTCATATTCATTTAATATGAATCCCATCTATTTTTTAGAATCTGCCAAGGTAAAGCAGACAGCTGCAGCTGGGTATTCAAAGGCTTGGAAAGTCCATGGTTAATGGTCCCTTCAAGCCTAAAAATTAGTGGGCCTTAGCTGCACCAGAACTGGCACTTCTGTTAGATGCATCAATCCTGGCGCTTTGTCCCAGCTCTTACCATTGCCCTGAAAAAATTGGCAAATAGGAAAATAGTAGTTTGGGTTGATGTCAGCTGGGTAACATCAGCTGGTCTTAAGCCCAAGGGTTAGCAATGTCAATGCATCTATCACATACCCAACATTGGTATACCAGTCGAAATAAGTAAAATAAACAAACCCAAAAATATTTTAATAAACACTCCCTAACACATTCCCTCTTTCACCAATTTAATGTAAAAAGCCCCCCTCAAAAAAAATATCTGCAGTAGTCCAGAGATTCCAATGTAGTCCACAAAAATAAATCGGCAAGACGTAAACAGATAGAATTAGTAAAAAATTCAAGACACGATACACCATCATTTTCTAATTCACTTCACATGTAAATCGAAAGTGGGTCCAATGTACAATGGGAGTGTGGCGCCCAACTGGTCGGGATGCCACGGAGGGGTACTGCACCCATAACAGAGTTGTAGTATTCCTGTGGCTGAGGAATTGGAATGCTGCATAAAGGATCCTCATGGCACACATCCACACACACCCTAGGTAGGGGACAGTGGATGGACCCTCTATAGGGAGGATCCAGTCCCAGGGAAGGAGCGACAGGGTAGAAAAGTGTGTGGGTGGGAGGAGTGCTAGCAAGTTGTGAGTCAAGGAAGTCTGACCTCTGGGCACTGGGGTCTGGGTGGTGGGGGAGATAGAAAGAGAGGACGCAAATCTAAGTGTAGATTATAAAGTATGGTGATAGATAGTTCTCCACTACATTACTAATGGAATAAATGACTTCTTTGGAAAATAAGAAGAATTTGGATTGTGTCTTTCTGGACCTGGGAGCGCTCGTCTATTCACCAGATAATTCTTTCTGTGGACAGCAAGTTGTGAGTGAAAGAGTTCCGTTGGGGAGTGAAAAGTGGGCGACGGCAGAGGAGCCGTCAGGACAGAAGGTGACCCTAGAGGCACCAGGTGTTGTGGTGCACCCGAATCCGGACCCTGTACGATTACCAACCGGAGGGTTCAGTCCCGGAATGGAGGACCTGAGCTTCTTTAGGAAGTCATGGCTGACACCCAGCGCACCCAGAAAAAGGCACCGTATAGGGTCCCAAGGACTCGGAGAGCAGTTGCTCAGAAAGAGGGAATCTGTGGGAGCTGGCTTCAGGCTCTGCACACGGGAGCGCTGAGAGAGACAGAAGAGAGCGCAGGAAGGGACCGGACAGGAACAGCAGGCACTCCACTGAGGGACCCAAGTGCGGTATCCTAATTTCCAGCGACTATCCAGGCTAGGCAGACCAAAAAGACAGTGTGTTTAGAAGAACTGCCAGTAAACCCATACAGAGTGGAAAGATTGTGTGCTGTCATTTGTTATCTACACCTGAAGAGCCGCCGATCGCAGCATGAGAAGATTGGATGATCAGGCCTGGTGCAGTTGCGTCTCTGTGTAAATTAAAGATTGCCCCACAACTCCCAATTCCCATTACTGCCTCGGGGATCCGACTCCACCTACGGGGAGCGTAGACACCTCGCTGTTCCACCATCACCCTGGAGGTCTGTCCTACAGCGCTGGTAACATTACCAGAACCGTAGGTGGCGTCAAATCATTTTTATTTTATTTTCCATTGACTTTAAAGCCCCTTTTCAGCGACCACCAGGGTCATGGGACCGGGCATGGCCCCATGACATCCACCGTGAACTGCAACACCAGGGACCATCCCCACGCTCATCCCCATAGGTCTGACGACCATATGCTGTGAGGCCGAGCTGCTGGTAGGCAGCACCCCGAGAAACCCCGAGACCCCTAACCCCTATACAGGGATCTGGAATTACAGCGGAGCCCAGGGGGTAGCTGCCTATATGAGCAACAGAGCCGGGGAGGTCGCCAGGGAAAAATCAAGACCCGAAAAACGAAGTCAGAAGTCCGAGTCAAAACCGAGAGGGCAGCTAAGGTACAAAATCGTCAGGCAGTAGCAGAGTTAAAAATCCAGGCAAAGGTCAAGGGCAAAACCAAGAGGGCAGCTGAGGTACAAAATCAATAGGCAGAGGCAGAGTCAGAAATCCAGGCAAGGTCAGACACGAAACTAAACACACACTATCACTGGGGAACCAAAACTATATCTGGCGGCCTGCAAGCCAGGCTCCAATGTACTTGAAGGGCGCGCCTACCTCCCATAGGCTGGAGCCCACAGCCTGATGATCTCATCCGGACCGCCCCTAGAACCAGGCCAGATGGTGATGCACGACTGGCTCCGCCTACCCCACTTTTGACAGCAGAACGAAGGCTGCGCCTAACAGACAGCTCTGCAGGGCCCGCTCCTCTGCTACCAACACCACCCAAAGGAGAAACATGGCGGCGCTCAGCGACAGAGGCAGACGTCGCAGGAGCAGGTCCATATGAGGACAAGGCCCTCCTATCACTGGCGCCATCAGCCGAAGGAAACCGGCTCCTCCCAGTGGCCAAGGCAGGAACACCAGCCACCGAGTCCAATGGCGATGTGACAATAGGTTGAAACAGCAGGCAGTCCCTACTGTCAGTCTGCATGATGTGTGCACTGTATCTCTCCCCCCTGGGCATGCCTTCCCTCTGTGCTCCATGTCATTCACCCCTGTGCCTGTCTCTCTCTCTTTCCATCACCCCTGTGCCTGTCTCTCCCTGCGTCCATGACCCCTGTTCCTGTCTCTCCCCTGTGTGCTGTGTCTCTTTCCCTGTGTCTGTCTACCCCCAGTGCACTGTGTCGTGGAAACCCTTCTTTATGGAGACCATTTTGGAGTCGACACAATGGGTCAACACCCTGCCAGAGGGATTCTAATTACAGTTGTGGCCAAAAGTATTGGCACCCCTGCAATTCTGTCAGATAATACTCAGTTTCTTCCTGAAAATGATTGCAATCACAAATTCTTTGGTATTATTATCTTCATTTAATTTGTCTTCAATGAAAAAACTCAAAAGAGAATGAAGCAAAAAGCAAAACATTGATCATTTCACACAAAACTACAAAGAGAGGCCAGACAAAAGTATTGGCGCCCTCAGCCTAATACTTGGTTGCACAACCTTTAGCCAAAATAACTCTGATCAACCGCTTCCGATAACCATCAATGAGTTTCTTACAATGCTCTGCTGGAATTTTAGACCATTCTTCTTTGGCAAACTGCTCCAGGTCCCTGATATTTGAAGGGTGCCTTCTCCAAACTGCCATTTTTAGATCTCTCCACAGGTGTTCTATGGGATTCAGGTCTGGACTCATTGCTAGCCACCTTAGAAGTCCCCAGTGCTTTCTCTCAAACCATTTTCTAGTGCTTTTTGAAGTGTGTTTTGGGTCATTGTCCTGCTGGAAGACCCATGACCTCTGAGGGAGACCCAGCTTTCTCACACTGGGCCCTATATTATGTTGCAAAATTTGTTGATAGTCTCCAGACTTCATAATGCCATGCACACGGTCAAGCAGTCCAGTGCCAGAGGCAGCAAAGCAACCCCAAAACATCAGGGAACCTCCGCCATGTTTGACTGTAGGGACCGTGTTCTTTTCTTTGAATGCTTCTTTTTTTTCTCCTGTAAACTCTATGGTGATGCCTTTGCCCAAAAAGCTCTACTTTTATCTCATCTGACCAGAGAACATTCTTCCAAAACGTTTTAGGCTTTCTCAGGTAAGTTTTGGCAAACTCCAGCTTGGCTTTTTTATGTCTCGGGGTAAGAAGTGGGGTCTTCCTGGGTATCGCTACCATACAGTCCCTTTTCATTCAGACGCCGACGGATAGTACGGGTTGACACTGTTGTACCCTCGGACTGCAGGGCAGCTTGAGCTTGAATGTTAGTCGAGGTTCTTTATCCACCATCCGCACAATCTTGCGTTGAAATCTCTCGTCAATTTTTCTTTTCCGTCCACATCTAGGGAGGTTAGCCACAGTGTCATGGGCTTTAAACATCTTGATGACACTGCGCACGGTAGACACAGGAACATTCAGGTCTTTGGAGATGGACTTGTAGCCTTGAGATTGCTCATGCTTCCTCACAATTTGGTTTCTCAAGTCCTCCGACAGTTCTTTGGTCTTCTTTCTTTTCTCCATGCTCAATGTGGTACACACAAGGCCACAGGACAGAGGTTGAGTCAACTTTAATCCATATCAACTGGCTGCAAGTGTGATATAGTTATTGCCAACACCTGTTAGGTCCACAGGTAAGTTACAGGTGCTGTTAATTACACAAATTAGAGAAGCATCACATGATTTTTCTAACAGTGCCAATACTTTTGTCCACCCCCTTTTTATGTTTAGTGTGGAATTAGATCCAATTTGGCTTTAGGACAATTCTTTTTGTGTTTTTTCATTGAAGACAAATTAAATGAAGATAATAATACCAAAGAATTTGTGATTGCAATCATTTTCAGGAAGAAACTGAGTATTATCTGACAGAATTGCAGGGGTGTCAATACTTTTGGCCACAACTTTATAACAGTCATAGATGAATGGAGACAAAATATAAGACATTCATGTGTCTGCAGCTAAAGTCTCAGCTACCTTGGCTTCAACATTCCCAGCATTTATTAGTTGAGAAAGCATAAACTACAGACGTTGCATAAACATGAAAGGAAACTAGAAGACATTATCAAAGATAACACACTTCCATAGCCCAACACAAAATCAACTTGTCAGGAAAACTGCAAAGGAAACTAGATACCTGGTCAGGTGAAACGCTCCTCCAGGGCTTTTTGGATACTCGGAACCGTGATTTCTTGAGGCTTCATCAAGGGGATCACAGAGACCAAGACCTGCTTCCGTGACCCTGGCGGTTTCATTAAAAGTTTGGTGTGGGTCGCTCTCTTTCTTAGGGACAGGGATCTGGCATGCAGGGTTCATTCTGGGCAGGGATGACTGGACCTGGGGATACTTGTTAATATTTTGTGACGCCACCCGCAGTTTGCGGCTATAGATGGCTGCCGCTGTTCAACAGTCTTCCTAGGAGCCGATAGCTGGGAGGCAGTAATGTTCTTAAGCCCTCTACAGCAGTGTTTCTCAACTCCAGTCCTCGGGACCCACGAACAGGTCATGTTTTCAGGATTTTCTTAGTATTGCACAGGTGTTGGTTTAATCACCTGCACTGGGGATCTGTGCAATACTAAGGAAATCCTGAAAACATGACCTGTTGGTGGGTCCCGAGGACTGGAGTTGAGAAACACTGTTCTACAGGTAGGGATGACCCCTAAGATGGCCAAAGATACCTGAGTGAGTTGGTAGTTGTGTTTCTGGTGCTTTTGAGGCGTTAAGAAAGTTCACAGACAAAGTGAGCTGCAGTCTATAGTTCTTATACTCAGTCTTTGTGCAGCAGCCCGCACTGGATTTTTGTAGGCAGGGATCCAGCTACTCACTGGTAGTAGGATGGTACATAACTTGCGCTCCTTCTCTGTCATTTCCAGGTCGTCTCACACAGCGTTTACCTCTCCCTTCCTGCCTTATGCCTCACCACAAAGAGCTCTGATCCAGTGACTGTGGGCTTTTCTTAGGAGTTCCCCTGCAGTATCTCCCCTTAGCCTTATGGTGGCCACCTTTTCAACAGATGTGCACGGTTGTCGACAGTGTCACCGTGAAAGTGTCACACAGTCTCCGGGTTGCTAGCTGAGCCTGGTCTTCTCCACTAGTCTTTTGGGTTCCCGATGCCCCTTGCGGCCTAGTCCTTCCACTTGCCTGCACTTGACAATGGATACGAGATTGCGGATTGCTCACTTCTCGTGCCTCTGCGACCCCCACTTCCTCCTGGAGTCACTTGGGTGATGTTCTGCTCTAAGGTTCGGCCATAGGATGAGCTCCCACTTGCTCCAGTCCTCTAGACATTTCCCGCCTCCGTGGCCCTGGCCAAGCAGATGAAGGTGGTATTTACAGGGGATTTGTAGTCTTTACATGACACCACCTGTGGTGCATGGTCAGGGACGGCCAGCACTGATGTATGAGCCATGGGGTATAGGTGGTGTAGCAGCTGAGATGGAACACTTCCCACAGGTGAAGCAGGCTCCCAGGGGTTGAATATGAGAGTTTATGCGGATGGTGGTGGTTATAGTTGCTAGGTATGCAGCAAGGAGGGCGCGGGAAATAAGCAGAAGGACACCAATCGTGCAGTTCTTTCACCTTTACTCACAGTTCTCAGAGGTTCCAGCCCAGCCTGGCATCGCATCCTTCGGGCCAGCGGTCCGGTCAACTCCCAGGCAGTCCAAGGTCACTCCAACGAGGCACCCTCCTATATGCCTTTCCAGGTTGCCCTTTCTGCACTGATCTTCCTCTACTCCTGCTCTGCACCTTCGTGCTACAGGATTCCAAGCAGGTGGCAGCAAGTCCTATCGAGCGACAGCCAGCATGTCCTCCTGACTCTAGTCCTAGCCACTGTACCTGAGATTGTCCATGGTAGATGGCTACTGCACAAAAAGTTCAGTGACCCCCAGTTTCCTGGCTCAAACTTGCAGTGTTGTTGCCAGATTGGGGGCAGTCCCCTCTTGCAACCAGTTCCTCCACCACGACTGGAAGTCAGGATGAATTCGGGGTTCATGCTGGCCTGGGTTCCCGGGGCGACTTACCCACTGGTTCCCACTTTTCCCCAGCACCATAGTTCTCCTAGAACTCCATCTTTCTGTCTCTGCTCTCCAACTCCTTCCTCGACTACTCCTCAACTCCTACAACCTCTCTCCTCCCACCCCCTGTTAACCTGGTCCCTCCTCCAGCCAGTGATGGGGTCTGCTCAGATAGAGTTTCTTTCGCCCTTCATCCCCTGGCCTGGAGTTAGGATGAGTGTTGGGTGCAAGGTGTGTCTGCTTTGGTATTGATTCCCCATCTTACCTGGGAGTGGGATACCACACCTATGGATTAGGTGCTGCATCTCTGTGGTGACCAGACCAAAGGGGCGCCATATTTGCATCATTCCTATGCCTGTCATGACCCTGTGTGCTGTGTCCATCACCCCTGTGTCTTTCTCCCCAGTGTGCCGTGTCCATCACCTTAGTGTCCATCACCCCTGTGCCTGTCCTCCCCTGAGTGCTGTGTTATCACCCCTGTGCATATATCCTATGAATGGCCCCCTGTATACAGCAGGAGGCCAATCATAGCCTCCTGTAAACAGCAGGAGCCCACACATAACCACCTGTAAACAGCAGGGGTCAACATATAGTCCCCTGTATACAGCAGGAACACACACATAGCTCCGTGTATTCAACAGGAGCCCAAACATAGACCCTTTTATATAGGAGGAGCCCACACACAGCCCAGTGTATAATTCAGAAGCCCCCACCAAGCCCTCTGTAAAAATCAGGAGCCCTTACATAGCCCCTGTATACAGCCTGTGCCCAACATAGCCTTCTGTACACAACTGGAGCCCACACATAGCCCCCTGTATACTGTAGGAGCCCCCACCTAGCCCTCTGTAAACAGCAGGAGCCCAAACCTAGCCTCTGTATACAGCCTGTGCTCAAAATAGCCTCCTGTAAATAACAATAGACTACACAAGTAGACAAACTCTAGTGCCAACTATGGAAGGTATGGAGCTGTGCAAATTAATTGGGACAAAGCAATTAATTTTACTATTGCTGATAAGTGTTTTATCAGTGCTTGGTGTCGTTTTCCTTTTTCTTCCACATTTCCCTTTTCGTTTTGGAGAAAACGATCCAGTCTCATTGTGTGTGCGAATTATTCTTGAAACGGTAGATTTTCCAAAACCAACGGTGGAAGCGATTTCTCTTACAGTCAGACTTGTATGTTCATTAAGAGTAATAATTCTAGATCTCTTCCATGGAGTAAAATCCATTTTTACAGGCACGAATCACACTGAGAGAAAAAATCCACTAAACTACTCCTAACAGAAACAAGCTCTCACCTGAAGCTGAGGGGGCAGCTAGCTGTTATTTTCTGACTAAAACCAGTCAAACCACATTTTGTTACTCAAGGTTGTACACTCACATCTGTTCAAAGCAGTTAAAACTGGTTTGAATCACTTAATGGTAACCCAAACTTACGATTTTACTTAAAAAATGCTTTGTCCCAATTAATTTGCACAGCACTGTAGCAATCCTAAAAGTCGCAATTGATTCTTTAACAAGCCTTTTAATATGACTTAGGTTTTCTGTCAAATCAGAGCCCCAATCTGCAGACGCTGCGTTTCAGGATGATTGCCCCTCATCAGTGCACTGTATGGGATCTGATATGGCTGTATAAGAGGCTAAGATGAGGTATGGACGAATAGCTATTCTCTTTATGGAGGTTAATCTGCCTGCTGGCAAGATGAGACTTATAGCCTCAATACTCCTCTGGGAAATATGCAAATTGTCACTTCAGTGAGGACGTCGACAAACTCTAGTGCCACCTATGGAAGGTAGCAAGCCTCTCAAACAGCCAGATCAGATCCCACACACTGCACTGATGAGGGGCAATCACCTCGAAACGCAGCGTTTGAAGATTAGGGCTCGGATCTGGCATAAATCCTAAATCATATTAAAAGGCTTGCTAAAGAGTCAATTATGACTTTTAGGATTGCTACCTTCAATAGGTAGCACTAGAGCTCATCTACTTCTCCCCTGAAGTGACAATTTGCATATTTACCAGAGGAGCATTGTGGCTATAAATCTCTTCATGCTAGTGTGGCGCCCCTGTGACCAAGGCGGCCACAGGGTGAAGTGCAGCCAGGTATGGTAGAGACGGTTGACTAAAACACATCCACACAGGTACACACATCGATCCTACGCCTAGGACTCTAGGTTAGGTAAGGGGTAGCAGGGGGTAATAGTAGTGTGGATGGAGTGCAGAGCAGCACTGAACAAGTGGGTGGAGAGAACAACAATAAAGACCTGGGAATGCACAGTTAGAAGAAGTTGGAGTCAGTCAGAGAGAAGAAGAACACCAAGTTGTAGGCAGTGAATTCCCAGGAGGAGAGGTTCCCTGGAGGATGCAGAATCCTAGAGGCAATATTCCTAGGAGAGAAAGCTCGCTCCATAGCCGGAGGCAAGGAAAATAAGTCAAAAAGCAATGACACACCCCACAGTGAGGCAGAGGGAGCCTGATGATCCCACAGCCATACCTGGGACACTGGAGGCTAAGCCGCTACAGCTAGAGAGCCGACTCTGTAGAAGTGACCGGGGATACTCTAGGATCCTAATCACAGGACATACTGGTGTGGGGCAGGTACTTTATGACCTGCAGCCTACCTACCACCATGGTCTAGGAACACAGCCATCAAACAAGGGCTAGTAACCCTGACAGAGAGGGAACCATCACACAAAAGCCCGCGACGGCCAGACCAAACCTGTGAGTGAGGAGACAGAGAGAGGAAAGGGCCTGAAAGGACTTGAGGGAAGCAACACAGAGGAGCTGCATAAACCCAGTTACCCGGAGCACTACTAAAGTGTGAGAACTGTAACTTGAAAGAGCTGAAAGAACTGTAACTTGTAAACTGTTGTGAACTGCTGCTAAAGAACTTTGAGTAAAGTACCCAGTAAGCTCACCATTGCCTGAGACTGCTTTCTTCGAGCGCCGCAGCAGAGTCCCACCTGAGGAGCCGGAGACTGCTTTTCCCACACACTGGCTGGAGAAGCTGCAGCAGCAAAGTAAGTGACTGGTACAAAGCACCATCCCTCACTACATCCCTCCACTACTACTTCACCTGCCCTGGGGACCCTCAGCCCTACCCAAGGAGGGCTTGCTGTCCATGCTGCCCTAAGTCACCGTCCCCAGCTGGAATACGGCAACGGTGGTTCTACTAACGACGTAACCCGAGTGGCGTCATGACAAATTCCCTGTAAATACTCCCTTTACTTGCCGCATGTGGAACAATGGGTCTGGGCCCGACACCTTGACACCCCCTAGAGACAGTACAAAACTGGTCTCGAGTACCCCGGTCTCTAGTGGGCGACACTAGCAGGCAGATTGATCTTCATAAAGAGAATAGCTATTCCCCAGACTTTATGCAGCATAGATATTTTGTGTTTTAGAACATTTTTGGAATGATTGACAGCAATACTGTTAGAGCTGCATTCTTTTCACCAGAGGGAGATCAGAGGAGGCTGAGTCCATTAGCAGCATCTGGGCTCTGGATAGTATGTGCAATACTTTTTCTTTGGAATGTGTCACTGTCTGATTCTAAAGCTCTGAGCATCACTGCAAATTCCTATGTTCAGTCCACTCAGCAGTCTATTGTGCAACTTTACAAGCCTCCTACATAACAATTGGACACTTCCTTATCAGTTTGACTTTTACCCTGCCAGTTACCATGACAAAGGAACAACAATTTGCCTTGCACTGTTGAAGGAATTTGTACTTTTCATTCTTTAGGTTCAAGCAATGATAGATTTAGAAGGGTCATCCAGGAATTAAAAAGGGATTTGTTTATTTTTAGAAATAGTGCCATGTTTGTTCAAGAGTATTACACTGGTGTTTCCGGCTAAAGATATTCAAAAATTAAATAGGAGGTATTTTATAGAAATGTGTAAAGATATAAGGATACCAACTTCAAGACTAAGGGTGCCTTCACACTTGCGTTTGGAGCGCAGTGCACCAAACGCAGCCAAACGCTTGCGCACATGCGTTCCTATGTTTAACATGGGAACGCATGTGCCTGCGTATGGCTGTGTTTGGCCGCATTTGCGTACAAATGCGCATAATTTATGCGCCCTCCGACCCCACTCCAAACGCAGCACGCAGCATTTTTTGTGCGTTTGGGGGCGCTTGTTTTATCCGCAAGTGCCCGCAAGCACACAAAAAATGCATGGATCTCAATGGTTACACAGGACCCGCTGAAGCTCTGCAGAGCACGCGAAACATTCACCGTCGACCCTCCGTCCTCCCTTCCTGCACCCACCGATATAAACTTTCGGAATAAAGCTGTTCATGGAATAAAGGATCTCGGAGTGCCGCTGTTTTCTTCTTAAGTTCTTAATTGATCCCTGCATCTACAGCTGAGCAACCCAGATCCATGAATGCCTCTTTTTATGAACCCCACTTTGGGTCTCGCTGATTTCCCTCCTGCTTTCGAAACTCTTGATGCCACCACACACCAATACGTGGTTCTTTCGGCCCCATACTGCCTGGGATCATCTCAATCCTGACCCCCTCGCCCAATTAAGATATTGATGTGTGCCTTACGAGTACTGCTGGAAAATAGGACCCGTTCCATAGCCTTTTCCCATTCCAGATCATTGAGTGAGGGATGGCCCGTCCCTTGTTTGTGTTTTGGTGAGTTTGGACATTTCAGCCTCCGCCCACCCCTTGGAATAATATCAGGTAAAGCAAATGCTCTGTATTTTTGGTGGGACATTTTAAGTCCTTTGGAGATTTGGACTACGAGAAGTTTTTCCAACCCTCTTCCTTACTCTACTCTATTGTCTTGGACTCTTATAGATAACCAGGGACTATTCGATTGATTTTTCATGTGCTGTTTGGACTTTCCATTGATGATAATCTTTTCCTTGATGTGATGTTGAATTTCCACTATCCCTTCTCTCTAGTCTATTTATTAAAGCGGCCGTCACACGCAAAGATTTCTTGCCCGATATCGTTTAAGCGATCTCCTTTTTGATCGCTTAAGCGATATCGGGCTTAAAATCGTTGCATGTAATCAAGCGATTTACGATGTGAAATCGCTTGATCGTGACATCGCAGATCTGAGGTCCGGACCTCAGATCTAGCGATTTACGATTTAGCGATCTGCTTCATCGTGGTGTATGACACCACGATGAACGATCTCCCAGCGGCAGAGCCTATGCTGGGAGATGGTAACTATGGTACACGTCGGGTAACTAAGCAACGCGCGGCGCCTAGTTACCCGATGTGTACCATAGTTACCAGCGAGATCGCGGCTCCACATCGCTGGTGAGTCTGTCTGTGTGACATCTCACCAGCGATGTGAGCGATATTGTAAGCGATCGCGCGTGCACGTGATCGCTTACAATATCGCATGAGATATCTTAGCGTGTGACGGCCGCTTAAGATATATAATGATCCATGAGTTTTGCTCGGTTTTATATCTGCCTTCAATTATTGTCAGTTGCCTTTTTAACATGTGTGTTTTTTATGTTCACTTTTTAGTTACTTGTTATTATGGCTCCAGGAATGTATGGACCCTTTGGAAATGGAGTATCATCTTCGGATCAACTGATGTTACAGTAACTACATCTTTATACGGTGCCTTATTATTACTGTATTTACAATTGATTTCTGATTACTGGCCTGCATTGATTATTATTAGGTAGTTCCCTCATATCTAATTGTCCCCTTGGGTTTAACTATATACTTCTTCCTTTTGTTATGGCCGCCGCTGGGCTCCATTAAATGCCTTATTGCTGTCCTATCCACTGCTATTATGAAGGGTTAATCCCCTTCATTGCTGTGGAGTGCAGGCCACTGCTATGATGTATGTGAGCTCAGTATTGGCCAGTGCGCATGCGCCGAATGCCGCGACCATGTGATCGTGACGCGGCCATTGATGGGCGGCATCCCGGAATCATGTGACGTTGATGGAGGATTTCCTCCTTCCGGGACACAGCTTGTGGCTGTTCAGCGGTCAGGAGGCATACATGCGCCGCAATTGGCTGGCAATGTAATGGGGATCATACAAAACCTGGAACCTTTACCCACACAGTTACCACAGCCCCCTGAGGAAAGAAGGGAAACACGTTTCGGGGCTCCCCTGACACATAGGTGCCTCCTATTACCACATATGGGTATGGAATTCTATAAATTGTGGCATATTCAATGCTGATTCATATGAAAGGGTTTTTATAGGCCATAGGTATTTTTGCTTGGGGTAATGTTATATTAACTTAGCTGTTTTGAGCTGCTTTACTTTACTTGGCATCTTGCTGCAATTTGGCATGTATCCCTAGATTTGCACTTTATCATTGCCTGTAATACTTTTCCTGTAATATTCAATTGTGATGTACCCACTCTTTGTAATTTCACCTATTGTTGGAGTAGAGATTTTGGCATCTATAGTGTCTTATGTCTTCCTTAACTGCTTGGTCCGTCCTTTTTAACTTGTACATGGAACTAACCCTATGTATGTAATTTTAATAAACATTGATATAACTGGCATTTAAACACTTGGGCTTTTTTCCATATTATTTAGATGCTATTACACATTGTTTTTGTTATTGTTGGTTTAGCTGTATGTGTAGCATCCTCTTTACCTATAAAAAAAAAACACACTAATTTGTTTAACCTCCCTAAATCTGACATCTTCCTCTCAGTTTGCGGCATCACGCTAACACCTAGGTAGCAGGCTCACTGTCTGGGTGTTATGGTTGACACCGATCTTTCCTTGCACCTGAAGAACATCTCTAGAATCCGCCTTTTTCGCCTCATGGAAACAACAAAAACCCTCACTGTGGTCCTGATCCACTCCCGCCTTGATTATTGTAATTCTTTATTAACTGGCCTCCACTCACTAGGCTTTCCCCCTCTCCAGTCCATCATTAATGCAGCAGCTAGGGTCACCTATCTGGCTAACCGTTGAAGGATCTTTCCTTCACCACATATATACAATCTCTTGTCCACTCCTGCCACTTGCACCTGAAGAACATCTCTAGAATCCTCCCCTTTCTCACCTTGGAAACGACATAAACTCTAACCATGGTGCTGATCTACTCCAGTCTTTATTTACTGGCCTCCACTCGCTAGGCTTTCCCATCTCCAGTCCATCCTTAATGCAGCAGCCAGGGTCACCTATCTGGCTAATCATTACTCGGATGTTTCCGCTCTATGCCAGTCATTGCACTGACTGCCCATACACTATAGGATCCAATTCAAATAGCTTATTCTCATCCACAAAGATCGTCACAGTGCAGCACCTCCATACCTCTCTACCTCATCTCTGTCTATAACCCCACCTATTCTCTTCGCTCTGGAAGCGACTTAAGACTCATTTCTGCATTAATCCGAACCTCCCACTCCTGGCTCCAAGACTTCTCCCGCGCTGCACCAATTCTTTGGAATGCTCTATCCCAAAAAATAGACCTATCCACAACTTACATAGTTTCAGGCGCTCCCTAGAAACACATCTCTTTAGGGCTGCCTATCATGCTCCGTAGTCAGTCATTTAGACATAGCCTATTCACTTCACCAATGTCAAAAGCATTACAAATAATGGCTGGTGGCCACTCATGCAGCTCTTATCTATTCCCCATTCCCTCAAGATGGCTATGCCATCATTGTAAATAAGCACCTGTAATTAATGTCAACCCCACAACATTGAAGATATTAAACTCTTATAGCAGGGCCGTCATTATTTTGCTTTATTTATTTTATTTACTGATAACTGTTACTTACGAGTGTTTGATTATGAACCTCTGAATTGTGAAGCGCTGCGTAATATGATGGCGCTGTATAAATAAAGATTATTATTATTATATTATTTTTCTCTACCACATTACAGGTAGAGAAGTTGTAATAGAGTGTTCCAGTTTACTAAACTAAATGGATTCACATCACATTTATCTGCCAGTCAAAACTCTACAGATGACTTTACTCTGGAAAACCAAAAGATGGGGTCTAAGGGAATAGCTATTAGTGAGGAAACTTTAAACCACAGTGCTCCTCTGGAAAATATGCAAATTGTTACTTCAGGGAGGAAGTAGACGAACTCTAGTGCTACCTATTGAAAGTAGCAATCCTAAAAGTCAAATTTGACTCATTTCTAGTATGCAGGATTAATCTCCATAAGGAGAATAGCTATTCCCTCAGGGTACCGTCACACGCCGCAACCTTGCCTGGTGATATGAGGCGATCTAACGTGCATGTGCACGTTTTTCATGGTTGCCTCAGATCGCCGATAGCGGCATCACACGCCACAATATTGCCCTGAACCTAAGGCGATGTGTCGCTCAGGAAATCGCCTCACCTACAACGGAACCAATCTTGCCTCATTCCCTCGCCGCTTCACACGCCACAATTCCAAAGGCAATGTGGGCATACATGTTCAGCGCGGCGAGGAGATAGACGTGCCACAGTGGTTTACACCGCTCCCCATATACGCTCATTGGACAACGCAACAGCGTTACGATTGGTCAGCCTGCTCTAGAAGGCTGGCTAATACATGACGCCATTGTCTAACGGAGTTTGGCACAAATACACGCTCGTGTCGTCAATTGAGCGGTCTTGTGCAGTACAGTGGATTACACTAACAATGGCTAGGTGTGCGTCTGTAGGTGATTGTGGTAAGCTACAAACAACACTATGGACATATGTACCTGCATTGGTCCACGCCATGGCAGAGCTGCCATGGCTGAACTGAACTATGTGTGTGCACACATCTTTGCGTGTGTGTACTGAAGTGTACCTACATCCCCCACAAACACCATTGCATCCTCCATGTGTGTAGACACGGTCCCATGTGGCCAAACACATCATAATGGACATGAACACACAGTCACGGAATACAGTGTGGCTCAAAGGGCTGGACCTGTGTAGTGGACATTAGCAGACAATGCTGCACGGACCCATCTATACCATTTAACGTATCACATACCTCTGTGCACAGCATAAAGCTGTGTGCAACTGCCCCGTATTGAAAAGTAACAACACACACAGGTTTTTCTTTTTTTTGGTTTGTAATTAAAGTTTTTGTGCACAAAAAATATAAGTCAAACAACACACACAAAACATTTAGAACACAAGTGCCAACATGACACAAATAAATACAAAAAGCAGAAACTGAATGCCCATACCCAAACATTGCAGAGTAGTGAACCAAGAACTTCAAAACTAACTAACTAAAGTGTAAACACCCCCCCCCCCAAAAAAAAAAAACATATTCGTCATGGTGCAGCCACCACCTTGGTAACTCCACCCTCCTCCTCATGTTGATGCCTCACAACACCAGATACCCTACACCTGCTGGAGTGACGCCACACCATGGTTGGCAGCAAGCCAATCCCCGTGATGGACGTCCCATGTTGTGGGGTCCACAGAATCCACATAACTTGCTGGTGTGTATGATGACCAATCCCTACGACGCAGGAAGTTATGCAGCACACAGCAGGCCAGCACTACCACATCGATAGATTCCAGTTTCATATGCAAAGGCGTATGAAACATGCGGAATTTATTGGCCATGATCCCGAACGCATTTTTAACCACACGGCAAGCCCAGGATAGCCGGTAATTGAAAATGCGCTGCTCAGAAGTAACCGTCTTCTGGGGATATGGCCATAGTAGGTGAGCCTGAAGTGGGAAGGCTTCAACCCAACAAATACAAAGTTGAGATGACTGGTTGTCTCATCATTTGAGGGCAAGTTCAGAGCACCTCTCCTTAGGTCTTGGGCCAAGGAGCAGTGTGCAAACACACCCCCATCTGAGACACGGCCATTCATGCCAACGTCCACGTAGAGGAACTCATAGTGAGCATCCACCAGGGCCATGAGGACCACGCTAAAATATCCTTTGTAATAATAATACAAGGACCCTGTGATGGGGGGTTTTGTGATCCTCACGTGCTTACCATCCAATGCAGTTTGGAAATTGCCATCGTTCCTCAAAACCTCTGGCAACATCCATCCATCCTGCGGGGGTTGTTGGAAACTGCATGTAGGATGGCAGCAGACAACTCCAGATGGCCTCACATGTCTCGGGGATCATGCGGCTCAGCAGTGGCCATGAGACAGCTGCAGAGTATTGCAGGTCCGTCCTCGAACGACCTGTTGCCAGGAACCTCAAAATTACAGCCAAACGCTCCTCAAGTGGCACAGCTGAAAGCATCAAAGTGTCCTGTCGGGCTATCAGTGGCGTATTGTGTTCCAAGAGGAATGTGAAATAGTCCTCGGACATACGGAGATAGTTCCTGAAATCCATGCGGACTGGTATCCTCCAGCTGATGCAGCAGGCACATGTGACTCAGGTCGTCCAGTTGGCGAAGCCAATCCCGAGCCCACACATGCCGTGGTCTGTGAGCCCGCAACCTCTCAACTCTATCCTCCAGCCACAAGTCCTCTTCCACCAAGGCAAGAGCCACGATAACATCTCCATCAGGGTCCATGATGATCTCCCCTACCAACCCCTGCAAAAGGAACAAAAAAAGACTTTCATCAAAAGAACACGTTATCAGCCATCAAAAGTCACCACTACCTCCTTTCCTACAAATCTCATAGCCAGTTAACCACATCCTACCAGACTCTGGTCATATGGGCACCCACATACATATTTGGCACCATTCAATGGTCACAAACAACATTACACTGCCTCACCACAACACCTGTTATCACTACACTTATGGGCTTCCTCCCCAACTATATCTTCATCGTCCAAATTGTGACATCATTACCATACCCCATATAGCTGCTCATAATGTATAAGTACGACCACAAGGGCTAGGAAAATACAAAGCTCAAACACACAGACAGATGCTTAGTGACAAATAAATAAAAGAACATGCTAAACGTATCAGAGCCATGTGCTACTGACAAATTATCATCCCACGCAGCTGACAATCGCATAGTCATCATTTCCAACACACATCCCTGAGGTGGTGATAAGGCCGTATCTTCACAGTCAGACATTCCGAAGCCACATGGGCCACTCCACATCTCAGTATGGCCAGATGAATTCCATTCAGTCTGGTAAAGGGCAGTACTATGTGGACACATTTGATATGTGCGACTAAACTAACCACAGAGCCCTCCTTTGTACATGATCTTTATGGTGAAGGCAAAATGGATTGTCAATGAGGAGGGTGTTTTGTGGCAATGAAAGTCATCCATCCATTTGGCGGCACAGAATAGCTCCATCAAACACATCATTCCAAGCAACATGCACCAGGACTTGGGCGTCTTGTGAAGTACACAATAACGATCCGTAGTGCAAGGAAGTATCAAACGCAATACACAGTCATATCAAAAATCATGTCTGAACATCAATACTTACTTAATAACTCTGGGCAGCAAGTGTGCCGTAAGACTGTCATTGCCGGTTTTTATGTGGTAACCATCCAATCACAGAGCATCAGCGTCATCGAATTGACGTAGCCAACTGGGCGCTGCCACGTGCGACTACTGATTAGACGCCTGGGCTGCTTTGTGATTGGTCATGCTGTGTAGAAAATTGGGGCCAGCTGGTCTGCCACCCATGCTCCTACTTCAATGTGCATTGTTCTAGTAGCGTCTCATCACCAGAACTCTGTTGGACAGACAGTAAGTTGGTGGATATGCTATTGTGCTTCTCATGTATGCTCTATTATTGTCGGCTTCCCAACCATATTTTGCGACATGTATGGCCGGGTTCAGTGGAACTTCATGTAGCGTCATATAGATGTGTGGTTTGCGACGTCTACACATCGTTAACCACCTCCGTGTCCTGTTGCACACATAATGATCCTTGCCACCAATGACATCACAATGTGTCCTACAGCACTACATTGTTACATAAATATGTGTAGAGGTCCTTCCTGTGTCTACATTTTGTGTGGGACGCTATGTGTGCCATTTCAACATGATACAGCTTTGTTAATTTGCTTGGCCAGGGCCAAACCACATATGCCCCATGTCATGTGCAGCATGTCACATCTGTGTACACATATAAAGCCCATTAATGCTTCCGCATACACAAGCCAACTACCAGACCACCTGTTCTTGCTAGTGCTGGACATGGATTGGCCACACAGAGTAGGATGTGACCTGTTATGTACATGTATGTGTTTGGGTAATACAGTATGTTTTGTTTTGGCAGATGGCTACGAGTCCTGAATTTGTGTGTGACCTCCTAGCCATGTACTAGGACCATGAATGCATGTGGCGGGTGGCGTTGCCATACTGCAAAAACCGGGAGGCGAGGGATGTGGCCTACGGGCACCTTGTCAAGCTGGCCGACCGGCTCGACCAAAGTAAGACCTGGACGGTGCCGATGGTTGTGGAGACAATCAAGTGCCTGCGCACCATGTTCACCAAGGCCCATAACAAGTGAATGGAGGCTCGGTCTGGGGCTGGAGCTGAGGAGGTCCCTAAGCCACGTCTGTAGTATTATGACCTCCTCACCTTCACTCTGGGCCAGGAGGATCATCAGCCAACCCGGTGCAGCAGGCACCTTGCCCAACCATCTTTGGCCACATCCCAAGAGCCTGCCCCGTCTCAGGAGGAGCGTAATAGTGGTTTTGCTACCTATGCACACACCTTGTTGGGTGCACTGATATGTGGGTTCGTGCACATGTACAAGCAACAATTGTGTTGTTCTTTCACCATTCTTCTTCTGTGTGTTCTGCTGTGTGTTTCCTCGTGGCTGTTGGCACTGATTGTGCTGTCTTATGTTGGGTCACTTGCCATATCAATTTGGAGTCTCAGGTGAGTACAAAGCACTGCTCTACTTCTTTCTTCAGCTCTGTTTCCAACCCTGCTACTGTTCATTTTGATGTTTGGCATGCTCAGATATGCGCAATGTTGTACTGGGTGGTTGGTTGTGGTAATTGATGTCAGTACATTGCTACACTTGTTAATTATTGTTTATTCTATGTTTGATTTATAGGCCTCTCGGAAGTCTGGCTCCATTGCTGAGGACCCATCCGCTGGCCAGGCTCAACCATCAACATCTTCTTGGGAGCCAGTGCCTGATCGCAGTGGTGGGCTGTGCCCAGGGCCCAGCTCAGGAATCCAACGGCGACGTATGTCTGCCCCATCCAACACTGAGCTGAGTACCTGGGCAAAACGTGTGTTGGACCGAGAGAGGACCCCCGCCACTTCGATCGGGCACATGGCCAGTGAGTGGGTGTGTAGAATGAAACCAGAACAACGTGCCATCGTCAATAGGGCCATCAATCGGGTCCTGGAAGTGGGCGTTGATGGGGCACTGAGATGGGGTGGCTACATTGCCATCCCCAAAAAAACACCCCCAGTGCCCCCTGCACAACAACAAGCCATGGCTAGAGGTCGCCAAAGTCAGGATCCCCTCATCCCCCACGAAGACAACAACTCAGCAGGGCCCCCAATGTGTGGGAGTACGGGGATGAGGGGGAGGAGCCATTGTTTGATTCAACAGAGGACGAAGGCGCAAGACGCTACTAGGCAATGCACTACATTGCGTGAAGGACTGTTGATTTTTTTTTTTTTTTTGCAAATACCAAGTGTTTTCTTTAATTGTCTTTTTGGTAATAAACCAGCCTTTGTTTTCCCGTACCTATGTCCACATATGTGTCTGGTTCAGCAGTATGGTTGTGTGTGTAGTGTGTTGTGGGTGTAATGTTGATGTTTGTGTGGCAGAAGGAGAGCCCTCATGTCCACAAGAACATAGTTGGGTCATTGTAGCAGTCAGAGCCTATCCCTACGTGACAAGTGTGAGTATGGGGAGATTAGGAGTCTTCTGTGGCCGACATAGGTGAGTCTGTTTGTGTGTGTGTGTGTGTGTTTGTGACTGTGATATTGGAGAGAGTGATGTAAAATAGGGCTTCATCTGTGGTCCAATGGAACAGTATGGTCAGGTCTTTATCATGTCACACTGTACACCTACGCAAAGTCATTAGCCATTTGTTGTATTTAACAAGTTAACCAGGCCAAGGTGTCCGTGTGTGTGCAGAGACAAGGGATCACACAGTATATTTTGGTTCAAAAACATTTATTTTGTGTAGGTTTTTTGGTAAAAGATATTTTTTCAGATTAGTGGCAGGCAAACCATACTACCCACTTTCCCAATGTGGGATGCTATAAGAAAAGAGGCCAACGGGGCCTAACAAATAAGGGTGCCAACATGACAAACGTTACACAAAAAGGGTGCAACATGGACAACAAAATAGGGCTATTGCCAACATTATTGGGGTGGGATATTGTAGACTAAGGGCAATAGTGGACTGGGCTGCCTGGAGGGACATGATCATTGCCTGCAACCGGTCCAGGTGCTGCTGGGCCTCCGTGTGTGCCAGCAGCATTTCGGTAAGATTTGGTACACCTGTATAGGAAAAAACGGCCATTAGTCAGTGACATGTGTAGGTGTGGGTGGATGTGTGACGGCGTTGCTCAGGTTTTCACTTATGTTGCAGAGCCACATCCCGGGTTCCATCTTCCGGAGAAGGGGATGCGCTCACATGCCATCCAGCAGCGCGAGCTCTTGCACCTTCACAAAGAGAGGAACAACACATAAACAGAATTACTCACATACTGATATAAGGGACACACACCAACAGGTATATAACAAAGCTTGGAGGCCATTGACAACACTTACCACCAATACCAAGCACTGCAGGCTCAATAGCAGGGTGTGACCCACGGGAGATGGAGATGCTGGGGGGGTGGGGTTGAGACAGGGTTGGGTTGTGGAGCTTCCTGCTCCCTCCAGGTAAGGTCACTGTATGGTCTTGGTGTCCCCGGGGGGCCGGAGTAGCTGGGCCCTCCAGGTAAGGGGATGCTGGTGTCTCGGTGGGGGCTGGAGTAGCTGGGCCCTCCAGCAAAGGGGATGCTGGTGTTGGGGGGGCCGGAGTAGCTGGGCCCTCCATGGCAGGTGATGGTGAAGACCCGGGGGGGGCAGGACTAGCTTCTCCCTCCATGGCAGGTGATGGTGTGGTCCCAGGGGGCCAGACTAGCTTCTCCCTCCATGGCAGGTGATGGGGGGGTCCCAGGTGGTCTAGGGGACCATCGTGCCTCCTCTGACTGAGAGTCCTCCTCATCCGTCATTAAAGAATTGAGAAGACAAGGATTTAGAAAAGGAACACAACATAGGGCAAACACGTACTGTGTGTGTATCAATGTAATTAGGGCGTGCAGGTCAGCAGAAATTTGTAGGTCTTCAGCGACACTATGGTTAGGGGCCAGTCTGTTTTTGAACCAGACCACAACACCAGTGAGCACATATTTTGTATGTAAAACACCCTGTGATTAGCAGGGGATGGAATTTGACACCAAACACAAGAGCAGACAGTAAGCATTTGGTGGTGCCACCATGGGGGCAAACACATACCAGTCAGCTTGTAGTCACTTTTCCAGATTGTGATCAATGTGTTGTGAAATGCTATGTGTCAGAGTGCGCACATATGTGCTGCCAGGTGTGATGTGGCCTTCAAATTAGCATTAATATGTTGTGGTGAACTTTGCTGTCATTACACACTTATGTTGGGCCACACAAAGGTGAAGGACCACTATAGCCGTCAACATTAACCAAACATATGAGTGTATTCTGCACCTTCATGTTGCATTGTGACCAACATGCAAAGCACATTGGTGACAGATCCACATGGTAGTTTATGTCACATACCACATGATGGTTGGGTATTGTGTGGAGTATGATGATTGGCATGTGTGTGTTTGTCATTGCCACATACTCACCACGCAGCCTGGCAATCCGGGCATGAATCTCCACTATCTGCCCTGGGGACTTATGTTTGAGGTCAACTTTTTTTTAAAATTTGTTTGCGGGTCCTCTCTACACCCACTTTCTGGATCAGGGCCCACTGGATTAGGCGCAGTATGTGATGCTTGTGCAGCCGTGGGTGGCGGTGATGCTGGTGGCACCAGTAGTCATGACGGTGACACAGGCCTATTAGTATTAGGAGTTCTGCCATCCCCTACGTGGCAGCGCACAGTGTGACCACCATTACTCCTCTACTATGTGTAGGGGAGGGGCAAGCACCTGACAGGCAGGGAGGAACAAACAGAAACGTGATGACGTCACCACGCACACTTTCCGCCAAACAAGGTTGAGGGCGCTAACAAGTTAGATGTCCGCGGAGTGGGAGCAGTACAATGTACCCATCAGCATCACCAAAATCACACGTAGGGTGATTGTAGTGCGTGGCCAATGGCACCCATCTACGATGGGTAGGGCAACATCTGAGCTGTCATGTGTGGCATTATACTCAACACAGCGCTACTTAATACACGTGGACAACATAGCTTGCGATATTCAATTGTGCGCCTAATTGCACTTGCACTGATTTTGCGGACACTTGTGGAGCTGAAGATGTGTCTGGTGCTGAACGGACAGCTCTTCAAATATGGCACCCTGTCTACTGACAGCCAATGGGAACACAGTAGCCAATACCAATCATCGCAGACATGACTCGGACTACACAATGCTTGAGCCACGCCTATGGGAAATCATAGCCAACGCTCTTTCCATCATTATCGCCCTGTCACACGCCACAACACGGAAATCTCGCCTTAAGGATTGTGGCTGATTACTGAGCACTGTTCAGGAATAAGGCGACGGCCGAGGTGCGATTTATCGCCGCGAAATTGGTAAATCACACTCCGCAAACGTGAGGCAATTTCACGGCAATTGCTCCAGGGCGACATATTGCCTTTATGATTTCCAGGCGAGATTGCGGCGTGTGACGGTACCTTCAGACCCCATTTTAGCCCCTCATACAGATCAGAATTCAAACTTTTCATTGATGAGGGGCAATCACCTCAAAGTGCAGAATCTGCAGATTGAGGTTCTGATATGGCATACATGCTAAAGATACCGTTACACGGTATGATATCATAAACGATATCAATGAAACGTCACAGGTTTGGAGTCGTTCAAACGACATCGTTAGTATGTCGTTGCCTGTGACACCGAGATACGACTACGATGAATCGTCGGATCGTTGATCGCAGGTTTGAGAACATGTTCTCAAATCAGACGATCTTCTATCAGCCAACCTGTTGCATCGTTCTGTGTGACACTGCGATAATGATGTCGTTAACAACTTCTCCTATTCACAACAGTGAACAAGTATCATTCACTGGGTAGTGCGAACTGCTCGCCACATCATTGGTGTGTCGTTCACAATATCTAGACGTGTGACATCTCACCAATGATCTCAAAAAGATGTCCTAACGACAGCGCTCCTGTGAGATTGTTGGCGATATCGTTACAAAATTGTCCCTGAGGAAGGAGCTGGGTATAGCTCCGAAACGCGTAGGATTGGCGGAATAAAGCTACAACTTTCCCAGAAATTCCGGTCTTCTGGTGTCTTCATTCTGGCAGCAGCACGGATCGTGCGGCACATCGTCCTTCTGATTATTACTTGCACCGCGGTGAACCGTGGATGTGTGGATCCTGCAGCAGCTGACCCCTCACGCTCATACTTGGTTGTGGGTACACACAGCCGGATCAGGTGAGCAGATTCTGGTTTTTACTATTCGTTGCATACAAAGATAAGACCCTATTGCGCATTATCTCCCACTTTTTAGATAACACCATCAGAAAAGTCCAATGTTTCATACCTTTTTACTCTGTTTTGCCTAACTGAAGTCAATTTCTCCATCTGGGGATCATCCTTTGGGTATTCTGATGGAAACCCCTGACAGAATGTCTAAATTGTAACTCATGTGAAATACATAGGGCACTTACAGTAGTTGACATTTTTGTTTATCAATAAGGTGTCCCATGTTGACTGTTTGCAGTCCATTTTTGTTGCTGCTGTGAATTAAATCGGAGGCTTTTTTCTTTAGTCTATGCTTTGCAAGTGGAGAGGGTGTCATAGCATTCAGGTCGAGGTGAAGTGGAGGGTTATGTCTTAGCATTCAGTTCTCCACTCCTTCAACCTTGAAGTAGTTACACTACCCTCCACTGTTTGTGGCAGATAGAGTTCAGACTCTGCTTGGGCTCTGTTCTGTGCTTGCTGCTGCTGTTTGACGCCATAGGAGTTGCTTGGGTTTCCCTCCACTGGGTGTTGCAGATAGAGTTCAGACTCTGCTTGGGCTCTGTTCTGTGCTTGCTGCTGTTGTTTGCTTCTATAGGAGCTGGTGGGTTTTCCCCAGTCCATGGGTGAAGGTAGGGGCTTGTAGCCTAGGGATATTCAGGAGGATAGGGCCTGGGTGGTGACCCAGACCTACTTGCCTTCTGAGGTACCTCTGGGAGCAGGGTGAGCAAGGGACTCTCAGTCTAAAGGGGTGTCACACGCGTCAATGTCGTCAGCGATCTGATCGCTGACGACATTGACGGCTGATTGCTGGTGAGCTGTCACACAGACAGACTCACCAGCGATCAATTGACCAGTGACATCATGGAAACGATTTAAATATCGTTTCCACGATGTCCTGCTCCCGCTGCCAGCCTGCTGGAAGCGGGAGCAGCCTGGTCTCCAAGGTACACTGCGGGTAACTAGGCAGCGCGCGCTGCCTAGATACCCGACGTGTACCTTAGTTACCAGCCTCCTCTGCTCACCCGGTGAGCGGGAGGAGGCTGGTAACTAAGGTACACAGTCGGGTATCTAGGCAGCGCGCGCTGCCTAGATACCCGACGTGTACCTTAGTTACCAGCCTCCTCCGCTCACACGGTGAGCGGAGGAGGCTGGTAACTAAGGTACACGTCGGGTATCTAGGCAGCGCGCGCTGCCTAGTTACCCGCAGTGTACCTTGGAGACCAGCTCCCAGCGCTTGTGACAGGCGCTGGGAGCTGGAATATCGCTAGTCCCGGTGTCACACGCAGCGATGCTGCGTGTCCACCGGGCGACAATCGCCAGGTTTCAGAGCTGGTTCTGAAACCTGGCGATCATCAACCAGCGATTTATCGCTGGTTGATGCAGTATGTCACACGCGTCAATATCGCTGCAACGTCACGTGCAGTCGATATCGTGCAGGCGATATTGACGCGTGTGACACCCCCTTAAGGGTCAGACTAGATCCCCTGAACATCCTTGGCCCACCTTACCATCTTGCTTCCTGATTTCCTATCCACTATACCACCCTGTGACATAAGGCATAAAAGCCAGCCCACCATGACAAGGTGTAGCCAATTGGGATGATCCATATCTCTAGTGACTTTCACTATGTGCTATCCAGGCCTATAACAGATAGGTAGAGCAAGATCTATATTAAAACCCAGATGGTGCAAAGCTAGGTGAGATTACAGAGCTAATTGGGTTATAATTGAGCATACCTGGTTGTGATGGGATACATTTTATGCTTTTCCTTATATTTAAAAAATATATTTTTGTCTTGCAGTAATAGTTATTGTTTTTGATACCAAATTCTCCAAAATGGCATAGAAGATTGATGATTTCACTGCAAAGTAAAAAAAATCATCTTCAGTGTGGCTTGAAAAAAGTCGCAATTGAACAATCAGGCTAAAACATCTTGAATTTTAAATTCACCAAGTGGAAAACAAAAAAGACAGGCAAGCACATATACAATAGACTGTGGAAAAGGCACAAATAGAATAATGGATTGGGTCTAAAGAGAAAAAGGTGCAAAACATAAAACTATCCAGAAAACAGGTGCAAAGACAAAGATGAATAGTTTTTCTTCCAGGCTATTTTTTTTGTTTGTTGATGACCACAGCATATTTGTGCACCTGCATATTACTAACAGGGGTACAAAAAATTGTTTTTGGATATTTTTAGAAAATTATCAAATCTAGGTGATATGAAGTGTTGATGAGATGATACAAAAAAGAAATATGGTGAAGAAGAGAAAGATAGAAAAATAATATTGCATACATTTTCATTTACTTTCACTCTCATAGCATGACACATTACTTGTATTCACATATTTTCAAAGCATTGTTTACTGTATTATGTAATGGTGGGTTTACACGTTTCAATATCGTTTCGATATCGCAACTCAATGGCGCGGGAGTGCGCATTTAGTGCACGTTTCCCCCGCATCGCATCGGAGGTTTACACGCTGCGATATCGGAATACAACGTCCGTGCGATGTCTACGCCCCCCAACCCAGGAACGACCATTTAACATGGGAGTGAATGGGTGACGTTGAACATCGCATCGTAGTTGGGCTGTCACACAGCACGATCCGGCTCCAATCTCCATTCAATATCGGGGCATTGAATAGCACGCTCATTTAATCCCTGATATCGCATTGACATCGTTCCTGCATCGTATTGGACGTTCACACCATACAACGCAGGAACGATATCGGGTCCAACGATCGAACCACGTGACTTTTCATTGAAATTGTACTCCGATATCGCAACGTGTAAACCCGCCATAAGGGAACACGAAACAAATAATTGTGAGCTCAATAGAGTGATTTCCTCTGCAATATCAGAAAAGGAACATGTTGACGACAGATTTACTTCTCTCTGGTGTCAAGCTATTCATCATTCATTGTCATCTGGAAAACAAACCTCACACCAGAATAGACCTGAGTGACCACCTCAGGCAGGTTATAGCGCAACATACAGGTAACTGCTATACAAATGGCTTAGGATTCTGGCTATACTACACAATTGTCTGGTTACATGATAATGTATGGTAGTTAGGCCAACATTGTTTTGTTCTGCATGAATGCCTAACAAATTATTGTGATGAAACATTAACATCTGTCTCCTGCATACTGCCTGGGTTATATGTATCAGTAAATACTGGGCTGGAAGTAGACAGGACACCATAAAACAGCAATGTCTCATTACTGAGTAAGTCCCTCTGGACTCCTCATTCATAAACTTTATAAAGTCTTTTTACAACTTACAGGTGGGGTAGACACATGGGGGACCCCTTCTCTGAATGCAGCAGACACGCTGCATTCAGTGCTGCATTCAGTTAGCATAGCACCGGGAGGGGGGTGACAGGTCCTCTTTAAGGGTGGGTTACAGTAAGAAAACTGACCTGTAGACATATCCGAGAAGGAGGAAAGCTAAAGTCACATCTGTGTGGATGTGCAGTGGGTGAAGTGGATCTGAGCTTAATTTGACGGGATGCGTGGATGAGAGTGAGATACCTTCATAGCCTGTTGTCCACATTTATCAGGTCAGATCTCCTTGGAGAACGTGCTGGAGATAGAAACTGTCGCCCCCTTGCTGTCTCCTTTGGAATCATGTTTAACTGAATAAAATAAATGGAGGATTAACTTCGTTATTCTCGTTGTATTTTATTTGTAAAAATGTAAAATCCCGTGTGGATTGGTGATAGTGGTGAAAAGATGCTCAGAAATGAAAACCCACCCCCAAACACATATAGACAAACAACTGTTCCCACAATATAGTACTTTGGGAGTCTTGTTAGGTTGAGTAACAATATACTGATACTTGTGTTAGTTTCACGGTTTGGGGAAAAGGACCTGTCTGAACACAATCCGTCTATAAAACAGACCTATCCGTGCAAAGCCGTTTAATATGGTGTACTAAATTGTGTAGTGCCTTTATATTGTTCCTAGGTCAAAGGTCCAACTAGATCCTCTGTCTAAAGTCCTATGGTTGTGAAAACCAGATAAATTCTTCAATTTTTAACAAGTGATATGATATAATAGTATCCCGGGGTACGCGCGAGATTTCAATCAGATGGCCCAAGCACAGAAGTAACTTTTGATTGCACTTGGGAGTAGGGCTGTATTTGGAGTTCCTGCTGCCCTAGTCATTTTCAGCAGATGTGCCTTTCCCCCCCCTACTGATCAGTCAGACTAAGCGTATGAAGACACAGTATTTTATTTTTCAGGTAGATCTACTCGGTATTCAGCCTGCAAAAGCAACAAAAAAATGCTAGAAGGTTTGAACCCATGTATGGCAATGTATAAATGATTTGCTGTTCAAGTGTTCAGTCTTTTGAGGTTTTTCTTTTTAACTGTGTGTCCTATCTTTTATCTGAATTCCAGCAGTTCCAGCAATTCCAGTACCCTGTTATTGATACTGTTTTGCACTTGCTTTTTACATTACCTATATAGCAGAGTATTTTTAGACGTTTTAGAAACTGTCTTTTCTGTGACATAGATTCTTGGTTGTGTGAACATGATTCTACAGACCAGTTCACATTGTGCTCTGGCTCAGCTGTTAGTATTTTATACTTACTTCGCTGCGCTCCCCAGTGTCTTCTGAGCCTCTGGTCCGCAGTGAGTGGCGGGCTCTAGGACCTGGAAGCACCATGTGACCACTGATGTCGCCCGGTCACATGATGCTGTTTAAGGTCCTGTGCAAGGTCCTACGGCGCCAGTATGAAGATATTGCCAGGGGAATGGTGGCTAGGTGAGTCAAAAGCACGCTGAAAAAAGCGCAAAGAATTAACATGCTCATTCTTTTTACGGATGAGCTTTACAGCGCAAAGCGCATCTGCAAAAGGTCATGTCATGGGAACAGAACTGCGTTCACAGCATTTATGTAGCGTTAAAATCGCTGCGGCTAATAGCGCTGCGTAAATACAAAAAATACGCTGTGTGTGAATGCAGCCTCAATCTGCGAGGACAGTCTAATGTGTATGAGGGCTCTAGTTGATGATTGGTTGAGGGAAATATGGAAATATGTCTGATTACCGGCTGTAGATCCTTTTGTCCTCTTAAGGTACCGTCACACCGCGCCCCATACACGCTCATTGGACAACGCAACAGCGTTACGATTGGTCAGCCTGCTCTGAGAGGCTGGATAATACATGATGCAATTGTCCATCGGAGTTTGCGGATGGTTGTGTAGCTGAAGATGTGTGTGGTGCTGAACGGACAGCTCTTCAAATATGACGCGGTGTCACCTGACAGCCAATGGGAACACAGTAGCCCACACCTATCATCTCAGACGGGGCGCGACTTCAGCACACTGAGGCACGCCTACGTGAAATCATAGGCAACGCTCTTTCCATCACTATCGCCCTGTCACACGCCACAATACGGAAATATCGCCTTAACAATTGCGGCTGATTTCTGAGCACTGTTCAGGAATCAGGTGATGGCCGAGGGGCGATTTATCGCCGTGAAATTGCCAAATCACACGCCGCAACTGTGAGGCTATTTCACGGCGATTGCTCCGGGGCGACATATCACCTTTATGATTTCCGGGCGACATTGCGGTGTGTGACAGTACCTTAAGTGATAAGCTGCAGCCAGAGGTGTCTAGCAGCAGCTTCCATACAGTATACAGGAATACTGGGAATAAATAATAAAGTAAGTGGAAACCACTACTGGAGTTTTTGTTATAAAAATTTCACTTTTATTAAACAAAATATATAAAAGCAGACACATGAACGTTTTACATGAAGTGATTTAAGGGAGAAGCCTCCCTGGGCTGCAAGTAGGTAGTCACACTGTGGGTTTTTAGTAATCTAAGTACAGTGCTAACATAATTATCACTTCTATTGTGAGCACATATAGTGATGCAATAACAAGTAACAAGTATACCAAGTCACTCACCCATAGTTCACTCAGAAGTGTTGCACTGATTACATCCCACAGGTCCTATCGTTGCAGCGCGCCCCTAACAGCCGTTTCGCCACTGCTTGATCACAGGGGCTGGTTCATGGAGTGATCTTGGGCTGTTAAATACTCTGCCACCCTAATTAAGCCACCCGCCATTGCACCGAGTCATTTCCGCCACCGAAAAGCTTCCCTTTGCCACTGGGCATGCGCGAGACGTCAATACGGCGTCACTACACGCGCATGCGCAATGCGCCGGTCGGCTGATCGGTCACAAGAGCGATGTGCACATCTCAATAGCGGCGGCCATTTTATTGAAGTTCAAACTAGATATCTACCCCTAAGAAGTCATGAAAAGCTAATTATTACATTTGTGGACCATTTCAAGGTGCTGGGTATTCTATAATGAGCACACCACATACATCACATTCATCTAAACAATATAGTATATATTATTTTACAGTTTTAAAGTAGTTATTAAGAATCATTATTACCTCTATACAAAAAGCGCCTATACTATGATTATAAAAGTGACTAAATATGAATACATTAAGACACAGTGAACACACTGTGATAAGTGCACATATAAATTCATGATATATTACCCTTACATATCTGTACATGATAAAAAACTCCCTCAAACATTTTACTATACACATATTATCATTATATACATTACATCTGTGCACAAATATATATATAATCCCAGACATTTTCTTTTTTTCTTTAGTTCTTTTTTGTCCAACAGAAATTTCTATAGCACATGACTTCCTTTTATATTAATAATACGATCCAGTATGATCCAATTGGCTGAGTTTCAACTTGGCTCATATCGTATTCGTTGTCAGTTCTTCTAGAAAAACTAAAATATACAAAACATGGATTAAAATCACATACTGGGAAGAATGAGTGCTCCTGTATGTGGGAGAGCCAAGCAAGATCGCTGCCGGCCGGTGATTGGACACCAATCTATAGTGCTTGGGGGCTTTAGTCAATTGTTTGGCTGACATCTAGCTATATTTTTAGTCAAGCACACTTGCCCTATAATGTCTTAAGGCCCTGTCACACATAACGAGATCGCTAATGAGATCGCTGTAACGTTACAGATTTTGTGACGCAACAGCGATCCTGCTAACAATGTCGTTATGTGTGACACGGACCAACGATCTGGCCCCTGCTCTGAGATCGTTGATCGTTACACACTGCTCTGGATCATTTCTACGTTGTTGCGCTGCCGCTGGGAGCGCTACATCGTTTAGTTTGACAGGAACAATGACCAACAATCTCAATGCTACGCTATGGAGTGACAATTTCCAACGACCTCGGTATAATTCTGGATCCCTGGTGCGTCAATTTTCACATTGCTGGTGAGATACCTGTTTGACATCTTACCAGCGATGTGAAAAATGACGCACCAGCGATCTCTGCACATCGTTATCGTTATCAGGATCACTGATGCGTCGTTATGTGTGACTGGGCCTTTAGGATTAAGTCAGTTAAGGTAAAGATTACAACATCCACATGACTACATCACCAGAACCACCGGCAATACAATAACACATCACTAGAACCCCTGTCAGTATATCACCAGAACCACTGTCAATTCAGTAATACATCATGAAAACCAGTCAATACATCACCAGAACCACCATCAATACAATAATACATCACTATAACTCCTGTCAGTACATCACCAGATGTAAAATATATAAGACTGGCATCAACCGTATATGTAGGTGCTGGCAGAAAATAATCATACTTACAACCATAGATATCTACCAGAACAGTACATTCCCTATATAAATGTGTATGCAGATTAAATGTCCCATACTGCTCATCCTCCTTCCACATGTCCCATACTGCTCATCCTCCTCCCATATGTCCCATACTGTTTCACCCCCCCCCCCATATGTCCCATGCAGCTCATCCTCCATCCATATGTTCCATGCAGCTCATCCTCACCCCCATTCCCCTAAATCCCATGTTGCTCATCCTCCCCTCCCATATGTCTCATGCAGGTCATCCTTGCTCCCATCCCCTTCCCATGTTCAACGCAGCCTCCCCTCCCATGTTCCACACAACCTCTCCCCTCCCATGTTCCCTGCAGCCTCTCGCCCATCCCTTATTCATGTAGCTTCTCCCCCCCACCATGTTCCATGTAGCTTCTCCCCCATCCTTGCAGCTTCTCCCCCATGTTACATGTAACTTCTCCTCTTCATCCATCCATGTACCTTCTCCCTCCATCCCCCCATCCATGTAGCCTCTTCCCCCATCCATGTAGCTTCTCCCCATCCCCCATCCATGTAGCTTCTTGCCCATCCCCCTATCCATCCATCCATCCTTATAGCTTCTCCAGCATCCCCCCATCCATCCATATACCTTTTCCCCATCCATCCATGTACCTTCTCCTCCATCCCTCCATCCATCCATATACCTTCTCCCCCATCCATGTACCTTCTCCCCCATCCCCCATCCATGCATGTACCTTCTCCCCCATCCTTCCAGCTTCTCCCCCCTTTGCCTTGCCACAGCATTCATCCATTTTCTCCCCCTTTTCCATGCCGCCTCCCCTATCCATCTTCTTTACCCTTTTCCATGCTGCCTCCCCATCCATCTTCTCCCCTCTTTTACAGGCCCCCCTCCATCCATCTATCCATCCATCTTCTGCCCCTCAGACCCCCCTCCATCCATCCATCTTCTGCCCCCAATGCCCCCTCCATCCATCCATCTTCTGCCCCCTCAAGTGCCCCCTTCATCCATCCATCTTTTGCCCCCTCAGCCCCCCTCCATCCATCCATCTTCTGCCCCCTCAACGCCCCCTTCATCCATCCATCTTCTGCCCCCTCAAGCGCCCCCTCCATCCATCCATCTTCTGCCCTCTCAGGCCCTCCCTCCATCTATCCCCTTCAGGCTGTCCCCTTCATCCATCTGCTGCCCCCTCAGGTCCCCCTCCATCCATCCATCTTCTACCCCCTCAGACCCCCTCCATCCATCCATCTTCTGCCCCCTCAAGCGCCCCTTTCATCCATCCATCTTTTGCCCCCTCAGCCCCCCCTCCATCCATCCATCTTCTGCCCTCTCAGGCCCTCCCTCCATCTATCCATCCATCTTCTGCCCCTTCAGCCCTCTCCTCCATCCATCCATCCATCCATTTTCTGCCCTCTCAGGCCCCCCATCCATCCATCGTCTACACCCTCAGTCTGCCCCCTCCATCCATCCATCTTCTGCCCCCTCAGATAGCTCCCTCCATCCATCCATCTTCTACCAATTCAGGCCACCCCCTCAATTCATCCATCCATCTTCTGCCCCTGAGGCCGCCCCCTCCATCCATCCATCCATCCATCCATCCATCCATCTATATATCCATCCATCTTCTGCCCTATCAGACCCCCCTACCCATCAATCCATTCATCTTCGGCCCCCTCAGGCCCCCCCATCCATCCATTCATCCATCCATCTATCCATCTTCTGCCCTCTCAGGTCCCCCATCCATCCATCTTTTGCCCCCCGGTTGCTATCTTAGGCTGTAACAGTGCCTTACCTGACTCCACACTCCTGGATCCTGTCAGCTTCTTCCTCCTGCTCACTGCAGAGCTATCGGCAGTGTGAGTGATGATCACACTGCCGATCTCTGCCCTGTCAGCGCCACACGTTGGGGTCAGGAAGCTGAATGGAGCTTCCCTGACCCCGGAAGTGCCAGGGTGCTCAGCTCACACGTTCCCTTGTAACCATGTCTTAAAGGAAGATTTAAACATTTTTTTTTAATAATCTTGTCCTGGTGCCGTTCCCCTGACACCTGGCGTCCTAGGCACGTGCCCTCATGTACCTAGTGGCAAATACGGCCCTGCTTGGGAGGAGGTACACAGTCCTGCGCAGCCCCTGCAACACATAATGCCTGGGTTATATATATTGCGCAAAAAAATAAACGGAACATTTAATAATACAATGTAATGTTGAAGTGTTCCCTTTATTTTTTTGAGCAGTATATTTCAGTAATAGTAAACCAGAAGGCCAAGCCCTATAAAAAAAAATAGTATAGAACTAATCAGAGTTTAGTTTTGGACCTATTTATAGTAATGAAATCACTACTGCATTGGCACCGTTTTTAATCTAGTTTTAGGTGTTTTTGCCTGCTTATTTTCATTTTATTCTTCCTTTAGACTATGTTCCTATGATGTTATTATTTGCATTTTTTACACATGTTTTTGTGTCCATTCCTTAACCACGTTTTTATGTACTTTTTTTGCCTTTAGTTGATATGTAATGGTTTAAATAAAGCTGCTTCATTTTTGATACTCCCTTTGGCTTTGACAAAACTTTATTGATATACTTACGTATGGACTACTAGAATATTACTGCATTTCCGCACCTTAAACACACTAAAAATGCATGTGCGTGTAACCTGCATTTTTCTGCCTCTATTGCAAGTTTATGGGGCAAATCTCCACATAAAACTCAGCAAACCTGCAAGAGTGATTGACGTGTTGCAGATTTGAAACAAGCGCTGCAGGTCAATTTACAGTGAGCAAGGCCGGTTTCACACTTGCTTTCAGGACGCAGCATATGCGAACACATCCAAACGCATGCATACTGTGTCCCTATGCTTAACATGAGGATGCATGGTACCTGCATTTGGCTGCGTTCGCATGCGTTGCATTCGGATGCGCATATTCTCAGTGCCCTCCGAACGCAACATGTTGCATTTTTTCTGCTTTTCAGGAGGCTTGCTTCGTATGCAAGCATCCTGAAGCGCACAAAGAATTCATGTCAGTGAATGGAGATGCACTGCCATCTACAGGTCTCTGCAGCAAAAGCAGCTTTATTTTAAGTTGTGATGAAAACCACATCTCCTCCCAGGCCATTTCCTATTCTGGTCTCTCCTCCCCCTCTCTCTCTCTTTCTCTCTCTCTCTCTCTCTCTTTCCGACCACTGTATAATAGATTCATATGACTGGCAATACATTCCTATGGACACTAATTCTGTGACACATGCAGATAATCAACGCTGAGTTCACAGATTTAATTATGAGTTTTGGCATGGGTTTCCACATGCGGACCATGCACTGCGTTTATGAACGCTAATATGAAAGTAGCCTAAGGCCACATGTTGAGTATTTGGTGAGTTTTTTTGTCTTTGTAAACCAAAACCAGGAGTGGGTCAGATGAAAAGTACAGGGTGGGCCATTTATATGGATGCACCTAAATAAAATGGGAATGGTTGGTGATATCAACTTCCTATTTGTGGCACATTAGTATATGGGAGGGGGAAACCCTTTTCCAGATTGGTGGTGACCATGGCGGCCATCTTAAAGTCGACCATTTTGGATCCAACTTAACCCTCTTTCCATTGAAAAATTATGTGACACATCAAACTTGTTGAGAATTTCATAAGAAAAACAATGTTGTGCTTGGTTTTAACGTAACTTTATTCTTTCATTTGTTATTTACAAGTTTATGACCACTTATAAAATTATTACTATTATTATTATTATTTATATAGCGCCATTAGATTCCATGGCGCTTTACATATGGATAGGGTAGACAAGGAAAGTACAAATATATATGGACAATCGAGTCGTACAGATAGAACCCTGTCGCGAGGTCTCATAGTCTAATGGTGCCGTCACACAGCACGATCTGGCCAGCGATGTCAGAAGCGATGCGCGGTGCCCGCTCGGTTCCGACATCGCTGGCCAGCTGTCACACAGCATCGCTGCGGCCGGCGACACCGCAGCGATGCGGGCGATGACATCGCTCGCTGGGCTGGGCTCAGGCCAGCGAGCGATCCGCAGCAACGCTGCGGTATAGGCTGGATCGCCGCCGACATCGCTCTGGCGATGTCACACGGCGCGATCCAGCCTTATCGCAGGTCGCAGGTTGACAGGTTTACGGTTCTTCCCGTAAACCTGTCAACCTGCGACCAGCGATAAAACGCGGTCGCGCCGCTCGTTTACACAGCGCGACGTCGCTAGCGACATCGCTGATACGTCACTTTTTCGGCAATGTCGCTAGCAACGTCGGCAGGTGTGACGGCACCATAAGAGAAATGTGTTGAAAGTGCTGCCCATTGTGTTGGATTGTCAATGCAACCCTCTTCTCCCACTCTTGACACACTGATAGCAACATCGCAGAAGAAATGCTAGCACAGGCTTCCAGTATCTGTTGTTTCAGATACTGCACTTCTCGTATCTTCACAGCATAGACAATTGCCTTCAGATGAGTGATGAGGAAAACTTTTTTGTGAATGGTGAAGTTAACAAACAAAACGACCGCTATTGGTCTGACAATAACCCACAGTGGATAGATCCCTCCGAGACTGTTGGAACACAAAAATTGGTGGTATGGTGTGGTATATGGGGAACAAAGATAGTGAGGCTATTCTTTATCAATGGAAACCTCAATGCCACTGGATACCTAAAATTGCTACATGATTCAGAATGTGTGTGCTAGCATTTCTTCGGTGGTGTTGCTATCACTGTGTCAAGAGTGGAACAAGAGGGTTGCATTGACAATCCAACACAATGGGCAGCACTTTGAACACATTTTATAAGTGGTCATAAACTTGTAAATAACTCATGAAAGAATAAAGTTACGTTAAAACCAAGCACATCATTGTTTTTGTTCTGAAATTCTAAATACGTTTGATGTGTCACATGACCCTCTTCCCACTGAAAAAAATAAAGTTGGATCAAAATTGTCCGACTGTAAAATGGCCCCCATGGTCACCACCCATCTGGAAAAGTTCCCCCCCCCCCCCATATACTACTGTGCCACAAACAGGAAGTTGATATCACGAACCATTCCCATTTTATTTAGGTGCAACCATGTAAATGGCCCACCCTGCATATAAATATATATATACACACACACAGTGCCTTGTGAAAGTATTCGGCCCCCTTGAACTTTTCAACCATTTGCCACATTTCAGGCTTCAAGCATAAATATATAAGTTCAAATTTTTTGTGAAGAATCAACAAGTGGGACAAAATCGTGAAGTGGAACAAAATTTATTGGAGATTTCACACTGTTTTAACAAATGCAAAAATGGAAAGTGGGGCGTGCAATATTATTTTATATTATATTACTTTACTTTCAGTGCAGCAAACTCACTCCAGAAGTTCAGTGAGGATCTCTGAGTGATCCAATATTGTCCTAAATGACTGGCAATGATAAATAGAATCCACCTGTGTGTAATCAAGTCTCCATATAAATGCACCTGCTCTGTGATAGTCTCAGGGTTCTGTTTTAAGTGCAGAGAGCATCATGAAGACAAAGGAACACACCAGGCAGGTCTGAGATACTGTTGTGGTGAAGTTTAAAGCTGGATTTGGATACAAAAAGGTTTTCCAAGTTTTAATCCTCTCAAGGAGCACTGTGCAAGCAATCATATTGAAATGGAAGGAGTATCAGACCACTGCAAATCTACCCAGACCCAGCCGTCCCTCTAAACTTTCATCTCGAACAAGGAGAAGACTGATCAGAGATGCAGTCAAAAGGCCCATGATCACTCTGGATGAACTGCAGAGATCTACAGCTGAGGTGGGAGAGTCTGTTCATAGAACAGCCATCAGACGTATACAGTACAAATCTGGCCTTTATGGAAAAGTGGTAACAAGAAAGCCATTTCTCAAAGATATCCATAAAAAGTCTCATTTGAAGTTTGCCACAAGCCACCTGGGAGACACACAAAACATGTGGAATAAGGTGCTCTGGTCAGATGAAACCAAAATTGAACTTTTTGTCCACAATGCAAAACAATGTTTGGCGAAAAAGCAACACAGCTCATCACCCTCAAAACATTATCCTCACTGTCAAACATGGTGGTGGCAGCATCATGGTTTGGGGCTGCTTTTCTTCAGTAGGGAGAGGAAAGATGGTTAAAATTGATTGGAAAGATGGACGGAGCGAAATACAGGACCATTCTGGAAAACCTGTTGGAATCTGCAAAAGACCTGAGACTGGGACGGAGATTTATCTTCCAACAAAACAATGATCCCAAACATAAAGGAAAATCTACAATGGAATGGTTCAAAAATAAACGTATCCAGGTGTTAGAATGGTCAAGTCACATCCAGACCTGAATCCAATCGAGAATCTGTGGAAAGAGCTGAACACTGCTGGTCACAAACGCTCTCCATCCAACCTCACTGAGCTCCAGCTGTTTTGCAAGGAAGAATGGGCAAGAATTTCAGTCTCTCGATGTGCAAAACTGATAAGAGACAGACCCCAAGCGACTTGCTGCTGTAATCGCAGCAAAAGGTGACGCTACAAAGTATTAACTCAAGAGGGCCGAATAATATTGCACACCCAACTTTTCAGTTTTTAATTTGTTAAAAAAGTTTAAAATATCCAATAAATTTCGTTCCACTTCACGATTTTGTCCCACTTGATGTTGATTCTTTACAAAAAAATTAGAATTCATATGTTTATGTTTGAAGCCTGAAATTTGGCAAAAGGTTGAAATGTTCAATGGTTCCAAATATTTTCACAAGGCACTGTATATTTATATTTATTTACTCATATTATGTCTATTATTAGTGAATTTCAATATCACCATGCAGACTAACCTCTCAGTTAGGGTGTGTGCTCACGTTAAGTAAACACAGCGTTTTGGATGCAGCGTCTTGCATCCAAAACGCAGCATTGTGCAGGAGAAGCATAGTGGATGTGATTTTTAGAAATCCCATCCTCATTATGCTTCACCAGACAGCAGCGTTCTTTCAGCTGCGGTGGGGAGTGGCACTCTTACTTTTTGGCAGCCTGTCATTGGGACCCACCAGTACCTGCGACTTCAATGTACACAGTCAGTGAAAGCACAACAAAGCACATGCACTCATGACACATTAATACCACATCAATGGTACACATACACATTGGAACGAAACAATGCAAAACACTGTCGATTAAGAAGAAGCATAGCCCCCAAATTATTTTTACAACATAACGTATTATTGTGCCCCATGCCAACAGCAAATGCATCAGTTGTGATGCTTAAAATGTTTGAAAACATATTAAATTGGTTAATCTTGTCCTATTTTCAAGCCTCTAATCCTATATGTCATCTGCTGTTTTACACATCGCCAACATTATTACTCAGTTTAACAAATCTGTTTTTTCAAGCCACATTTAATCCTGATCAGAAAATCAGAATGGGATCAATGATGTCTGCCTACTTTGTACCTGTACTCAGCTTTCACTCACAAAGGATGAATTCACAGGGGATTTGATCTGTATAGTTTGCCTTTGCACACCTGTAGGGGCTATAAATGATTGCTCTGCAGGGTTTATCTGAGTCCTCCATGTGGGAGGGCTAGCTGCCATCCATGTTTTAAGCACTGACAAGCTTTTGTACAGTGAGCCACATGTCATTTACCTCCTGTTGATAGTGGATGTGCTACTGCATAACAATACCATAGGATTCAAAACTTAAAAAAGTGTTGCCTCCAGCTGATAGTATTGAAAACTAATCCACAGTTACATCATTAGTGGGGTTTAAAAGGACACAAGTCTATCAAGTTCAACCTTTTCTAGGTCTCCTTTATGTTAATGCACAGGAAAGCAAGCCAAGAAACCACAGGACATATTTCCAACTCCCTTTCTAAACCACCTCTGCTTGAGTTGGGCATGAAATGTGGTTGTAGCCAAGTGTTTGTATGTAGGAGGCTGATTTGCTGAATCCAAATACCTCACTTCACTTTGTTGTCTGTGCCGACTCTTGGATATTTTCTTGAATTAACACAAGTAACATACTGGCATGTGCAAATGAAAACAATGTAAAGAATACCAAAATACCAAAAATGAATGATTTAGCCTTAGTTCAAAGGACACGAGAGGTGACTGTTGTTGATATGGTAATCCTTTTAAATATCCACTTATTTACCTCCTCAACAACAACCTAAATAGATCTTGGTTAAAAGGCCCCTGTGCATAATCATTCGGTTGATATCTATCTCTCCCGACTCCTACAAACACAAGAACCCTAATCTCGCCGAGTGTTTTGTGTTCTCTATTGAAAAGCCACCACCATAATTATATCCTCTATCTCCAAACCAAATAAAAGGCTGAAATTCAACAAGCCACATCATTCTCTTCCCCGGATAGCTTCTGCCAAGATTGAGTTGGAAGGTCCCCATGCTCATTAAATGGTCACCCAAACCATCTAAAATTGGTGGGTTTGGACAACTTATATCTAATGTAAGGAGAATTAAGTTGGCACATAAGTAAACATGACAAAATATAAGATGCACTTTTGCAGCGTCACTCCAGAATTTCTTTTTATTGTACCTCTGGAGTGGTGCTTTAAATTGAAATCCCCTGCCCCTGGTCTTATACTCACCCTCTAGTGCCTTTATCTGGTATTGGTGCCGCTCCTGTCAGTCTTCCGCAGTTTATGCCCTGCTGGCATCTCCTGCAGATTGTAGCTCTATTCAAGTCAATGAGACACTCTTCTGATCTCCATCTGGCTCTCATAGAGATGAATTGAGAGCTTGTGATGTAACTTTTGACTTTCAGCCAGTCAAAATATTGTGCTGTCATGCCGAAAAAGTGGGGAACTTAGATTAAAAGCACCATTCCTTCAGTGAAGAAAAACCAAAACACTGAAGTGGGGCTTCAATTAAATAAGTGCTGTGATGTAGAAATAAGGTTACTTTAAAATACAATATACCGTAAGCTTTATATAATACGATAAATAACAATTCTGTGGCACCAGAAAAAATGTGACTATTAAATGTATCTATTATGGTGAGACCAGACAGTGTGGCTAGATGATTACTGTTCATCCATGCCCTCCCAATTAAGAGATGGGAGTGGTGCAGTAGTACATATTCCGCTGCACCATCTGCTCTCACCCTTTGTATCACAAAGCAAAACCAGAAGCAAAGTCAGTAAAAGAAGTGCAAAGAGTCTATTTCAATCATTTGAACTTTCCAGAAATGCCAGACCCAAACTAACTTTAAGATTTCTTTCCGTTATAGCAGATTTGACATGGCGTAAACCATGAAATAATAAACTAACAAAGAGTATAATATCTATATAACAATAAACAATGGACTGGGCAAGGTGGCTTCATCTCCATCTTAAAATGAAATTATGACAAACTAATTTTTTTTCACCATTATGTTATATTGGTGGTAGTAATAGTAATAATAGTAGTGGTGGTAGCAGTGGCATATCTAGAGTCCATGACCCCATTGCAAAATTTGGACATTGGACTCCACCCTGCATGTTTCTTGGATATAGGAGCCCTTGTACCATTATAAGTCCTATAAAGACAAACATGTTTTGCCTCCCTCCTTTATTGTATAGTAATATCCCCCATCTTGACCCCCTTCCAGGTGTACAGTTATAGCCGATAGTGTTGGCAACCTTGAAATTGTTCCAGAAAATGAATTGTTTTTCCCAGGAAATGATTGTATTGGAACAACACAAAATAAAAACTGAGTAAAAATGGCAAATTTGACATAATTTCCGGCAAAACGTCAACATCGATTGGGCAAAATTGATGGCACCTTTTCAAAATTGTGGGTAAACAACTTTGTTTCCAGCATATGATGCTATTTCAAATTTACCTGATTCAAATAAAAGGTGTGGGCAATATGAAAATCACACCTTAAACTGGATAAAAAGGAGAGATGTGGACTCAATCTTTGCATTGTGTGTCTGTGTGTGCCACACTAAGTATGGAGAACAAAAACAGGAGAAGAGAACTGTGTAAATACTTGACAACCAAAATTGTTGAAAAATATCAACAATCTCAAAATTAGAAGTCCATCTCCAGAGATCTCGATGTTCCTTTGTTCACAGTGAGCAGCATAATCATGAAGCTTACAACTCATGTCACTGTAGGTAATCTCCATGGATGTGGATGGCAAATAAGAATTTATGAAAGGTTGCAACACAGGATAATCCAGATGGAGGGTAAGCAGCCCCAGCAAGTTCCAAAGAAATTCAAGCTATCCTGCAAGGTAAGGGTGCATCAGTGTCAGTGTCAACATTTGAATTAAATTAAATGCTATGACAGGTGACCCACAGCTGACACAGAGATATAAAAAGCTAGACTGCAGTTCTCCACAATGTATGTGTGTAAGTAAAAATCCTTCTGGGGAAGTGTCCTGTGGACAGATGAATAGTTTTTTGGTAAAGCACATCAATCTCATGTTTACCGAAAATGGAATGAGGCCTACAAAGAAAAGAGCACAGTACCTACAGTAAAATATGGTGGAGGTTCAATAATGTTCTAGAATTATTATTCTGTCTATGGCACTAGATGCCTGGACTTTGTGGAAGGCATAATGAAATCTGAAGATTAAAATGGTGTGCAAATTAATTGGGACAAAGCATTTTTTAAGTAATATCGTACGTTGGTTACCAGTTAGTGATTCAAACCTGTTATAACTGCTTTGAACAGGTGTGAGTGTACAACCTTGAGTAACAAAATGTGGTTTGACTGGTTTTAGTCAGAAAATAAGAGCTAGCTGCCCCCTCAGCTTCAGGTGAGAGCTTGTTTCTGTGAGGAGTGGTTTAGTGTACTTTTTCTCTCAGTGTGATTCGTGCCTGTAAAAATGGATGTTACTCCACAGAAGAGGTCTAGAATTATTACTCTTAATGAACATACAAGTCTGACTGGAAGAGAAATCGCTTCCACCGTTGGTTATTGGAAAATCTACCGTTTCAGGAATAATTCGCACACACAATGAAACTGGATAATTTTCTCCAAAACGAAAAGGGAAATGGGGAGAAAAAGGAAAACGACACCAAGAACTGATAAAACACTTATCAGCAATAGTAAAACTAATGCAAGCAAAACAAGTAAAGCCTTGCTTTGTCCCAATTAATTTGCACAGCACTGTACCAAAGGGTTTGGGGTTGCAATGTAGGGCCCAGTGTCAGAAAGCTGGGTTTGCGTCATAGGTCATGGGTCCAGCAGGACATTGACCTCAAACATATTTGAAGAAGCACCCATAAGTGAATGAAAATAATATGCAGGCGAGTTCTGATGTAGCCAGCAATGGGTCCAGATGTAAATTCCATTGAATGACTGTGGGGAGATCTTAAAATTGTCTGGACCATTTTTGGAGTTTTGTGTGAAATAGTGTTTAATTTGCCTTTTAGTTCCTCTGTTGGTTTTTTGTTTTTTCCAATACACACCAAGAAAATAAACATATGCATACAGTGGGGTAAATCAGTATTTGATGCCTTGCTGATTTTGTAAGTTTGCCCACTGACAAATACATGAACAGTCTATAATTTTAAGGGTAGGTTAAATTTAACAGAGAGATAGAATATCAAAAATAAATGCAGAAAATCAAATTGTCTAATTTATATAAATGTATTTGCATTTTGAAGAGGGAAATAAGTATTTGATCCCCTACCAACAATTAGGAGTTCTGGCTCCTACAGACCAGGTAGACGCTCCTAATCAACTCGTTACCTGCATTAAAGACAACTGACTTACATTGTTACCTGTATAAAAGACTTTTGTTCACACACTCAATTAATCAGTCAGACCTTTACAAGCATAGACAATACCAAACAGCTTTCTAGGGTTTTCAGGGAAAATATCCTAGACCTGCACAAGGCTGGAATGAGTTAGAAAACCATAAGTAAGATGCTGGGTGAGAAGGAGACAACTGTTGGTGCAAAAGTAAGAAAATGGAAGAAATACAGAATCAGTGTCAATCAACATTGATGTGCGACTCCATGCAGAATCTCACCTCGTGGGGTATCCAGGATGATGAAGAAGTGAGAGATCAGCCTAATACTAAACAGGGGGAACTTGTTAATGATCTCAAAGCAGCTGGGACCACTGTCACCAAGAAAACCATTGGTAACACATTACGCTAAATGGATTCAAATCTTGCAGTGCCCGCAAAGTCCCTCTGCCCAAGAAGGCACATGTGCAGGCCTATCTGAAGTTTGCCAATGAGTACCTTGGTGAGTCTGACTGTGATTGGGAGAAGGTGCAGTGATCAGATGAGACAAAAATTGAGCTCTTTTGCATCAACTCTACTCGACATGTTTGGAGGAAGAGAAATACTGCCTATTACCCAAAGAACTCAGTCCCCACTGTGAAGCATGGTGGTGGAAACATCATGTTTTGGGCATGTACTATAAAATCCGGAGTGACAACCTCCTTCCCTCCATTAAAAATGGGTCGTGGCTGGGTCTTCCAGTACAACAATGACCCAAAACCTACAGCCAAGGCAACAAAGAAGTTGCTCTAAAAGAAGCACATTAAGGTCAAGGAGTGTCCTGGCCAGTCTCCAGACCTTAATTACATAGAATTAATTAGTATGGGGGGAGCTGAAGCTCCAAGTTGCCAAAGGACAGCCTCAAAATCTTAATACTTTAGAGATGATCTGCAAAGAGGAGTGGACCAAAATTGCTCCTGACATGTGCGCAAACCTCATCATCAACTCCAAGAAACATCTGACTGCTGTGCTTACCAACAAGGGTTTTGCCACCAAGTATTAAGTCTTGTTTTGCAGAGGAATCAAATACTTATTTCCCTCTTCAAAATGCAAATACATTTATATATTTTAGACAATGTGATTTTCTGGATTTTATTTTGATATTTTATCTCTCATTGTTAAAATTCACCTACTTTTAAAATTATAGACTGTTCATACCTTTGTTAGTGGGCAAACATATCAAATCGGCAAGGGATCAAATAATTGTTTTCCTCACTGTAACACAATAAGTGCATTTGAAATAATATTCTGGGAGAAATACTTAATTTTCTGTAACAATTTCAAAGGTGCCAACACTTTCAGCCATGACTGTATATGTACCCCATCCTGAGCCCCTTCCCGGTATTTATATCCCCCATCCTGGTATATATGTCCCCTATCCTGGGACCATTCCTGGTATATATGTCCCTTATACTGGGCCACTTCCTGGCATCTGTGTGCCTTATCCTGAGCCTTATTCAGGTATATATGTTCCCTATCCTGGTAGATATGTCCTTAATTATGGGCCTCTTCCTGGTATATATGTCCCCTCATCCTGGGCCCCTTCCAGATATATATGTCTCTCATCCTGGGCCTTTTCCTAATATATATGTCTCACATCCTAGTTTATATGTCCCCCATCCTGGGCCCCTTAGTGGTATATAATTCCCCCATTTTGCCGTTGTTCTGTAATGCATAAAATAAAAAATTATTCTCACCTTTCTCCCCTCCTACAATGTGCATTGTCCTCTTCTATAGACAGAGCAGAGGCTGACAACTGATAGCAACATGCCTGCTATGTGCAACACATGACATCACTGCCATGTGACATCAATGCCTGGCATGCTGACATTAGCTACCGGCTTCTCATTCAATTGCAGTGTAGTGACTTGGCAGGTGTGCCACAATACATTTCAGCTGAATGTGCTTCCTCGAATGCACGTCCAGCTGAAGTAGTCTCTAGCATTAATAACCCCCCTCCAGCACGGGCTTGGTAATAGTCACACCATCTGCAACTGTGATCGTTAAACCCCTGCATAGTAGTAGTAGTAATATTGCTATTCTGAATAGCCATTTCTTTGAACAAATTTGATAATTCTTTGGTTTTTCTTTAACTTCAATCCTTTCAGATAATGTTGTGAAAGCCAGGCCTACCATTCACCTCCATATTCACTTTATAATCATTTTGCAGTTCCAAGTTTCACAATTTAAATCAAAACAGTGCCATCAATGACTGCACATGTGGCACCATTCATCAATAATGCTGGAGAAATCATAACTATAGATGTGCAGTTTGATTTGTGCTGCCCTGATCCGTCGTCCACTCTGGTCCTCCATGGCAGTTGGTCTTCACTTTTTCCCTTGGCATCTTCAGCGCTCTGGCAGCGATATTGGAAACATAAATCAAATTGCTCAACTCTAATAATGCCTAATTATAATTCCATTTTAATTTTTTGTTCATTTTTTAGATTCTAGAAGGCATGTCTTTACCTGAGCTTACCCAACACTCCCTGTGTCCTCATATACAGGGTATGCACAAAAGAAAGATTCAATGGGCAAAGGTAACACCAGTGGCGCAGCTAGCCTGCTTTGGGCCCCGGGGCGGGGTCACCACCCAGGCCTTCCATGTGAGGACCGGGGGGGGGGGGGGGTGCTGGTGGAGAGATGTGAGGACCGGGGTTGCTGGTGTGGAGAGATGTGAGAGGGGGAGGTGGAGAGGTGTGAGGACCGGGGGAGGGAAGGGTGCTGACACTCACTGCGGCCACCGTGTGTCTGCTGTAGGTGGGGAGGAGGGGCAGAGCAGCAGGACAGGAAGTCCCGTCCTCCCTCCTCTCCGGCCGCGCGGCGGCTGGCTGCCAGCACGGGGCCCCCCAGGGGGTGCGGGGCCCCCACAGGGAGTGCGGGGCCCCCACAGGGGGCGGGCAATGGGCCCCTCAAGCTGGGAGGGCCCGGGGCGATCGCCCCCCCTGCCCCCCCGCTAGCTACGCTACTGGGTAACACATCTGACATTCAAAGAAATGAAAAATGCAACAGTATTCATGTATTCATTTGCTGTTGAACTTCTAAATATCCCCTTCTACATTACCATTGGTGTACACTGTGTGCAGAATTATTAGGCAAATGAGTATTTTGATCACATGATACTTTTTATACATATTGTCCTACTCCAAGCTGTATAGGCTTGAGAGCCAACTACCAATTAAGTAAATCAGGTGATGTGCATCTCTGTAATGAGGAGGGTGTAGTGTAATGACATAAACACCCTATATAAGGTGTGCTTAATTATTAGGCAAATGCCTGTCCTTAGGCAAAATGGGTAAGGCTGGCTTCACACTGCAGTTTTTCACTGATCAGTGTCCATCAGTGTTTGGGTGCCAAAACCAGGAGAGGAATCAGGAAAGGAACTTGCATAGAAAAAGTATAATTGAAAGATTGACCCCTGTTCTGTGTTTTGGAGACACTCCTGGTTTTGGCACCCAAACACTGATGGACACTGATAAGTGAAAAACTGCAGTGTGAAGCCAGCCTTAGAAGAGAGATTTGACGTGCTTTGAAAAGTCCAAAATTGTGAGATGTCTTGCAGAGGGATGCAGCAGCCTTGAAATTGCCAAACTTTTGAAGCATGATCACCGAACAATCAAGCGTTTCATGGCAAATAGCCAACAGGGTCGCAAGAAGTGTGTTGGGCAAAAAAGGCGCAGAATAACTGCCCATGAATTGAGGAAAATCAAGCGTGAAGCTGCCAAGATGCCATTTGCCACCAGTTTTGCAATATTTCAGAGCTGCAACGTTACTGGAGTATCAAAAAGCACAAGGTGTGCTATACTCAGGGACATGGCCAAGATAAGGAAGGCTGAAAAATGACCACCCTTAAACAAGAAACATAAGATAAAATGTCAAGACTTGGCCAAGAAATATCTTAGGATTGATTTTTCAAAGGTTTTATGGACTGATGAAATGAGAGTGACTCTTGATGGGCCAGATGGATGGGCCAGAGGCTGGATCAGCAAAGGGCAAAGAGCTCAGATGCAGGGGTGCATGAAGCCTTCCCGCCGCCTGAGCCGTGGGTGAGGAGTGAGGGGGGTGCTGTTAGCGCCGGTCGCAAGAGTATTAACGGCAGCCGCAAGTAAGGAGCGTGGGGTGGTGCTTACCATCTCCTTCTATACAGCTGCTCCCCCTGCCTGCTTGCTGCCTGAGACTCAGGGCTCACACTGTCCAGTGGATGGTGCGGCCCTGCTCAGACGCCAGCAAGGTGGAGGTGGGGTACTGGTATGGGCTGGTATCATCAAAGATGAACTTGTGGGACCTTTTCGGGTTGAGGATGGAGTGAAGCTCAACTCCCGGACCTACTGCCAGTTTCTGGAAGACAACTTCTTCAAGCAGTGGTACAGGAAGAAGTCGATATTGTTCATCACATGCATCCAACTACTCCACAGCGTGACTGGCCAGTAAAGGTCTAAAAGAATAAAAAATAAAGACATGGCCCCCTTGGTCACCTGATCTGAACCCCATAGAGAACCTGTGGTCCCTCCTAAAATGTGAGATCTACAGGGAGGGAATACAGTACACTTTTCAGAACAGTGTCCGGGAGGCTGTGGTGGCTGCTGCACGCAATGTTGATCGTAAACAGATCAAGCAACTGACAGAATCTATGGATGGAGGCTGTTGAGTGTCATCATAAAGAAAGGTGGCTATATTGGTCACTATTTTTGGGGGGGGTTGTTTTTGCATGTCAGAAATGTTTATTTCTAAATTTTGTGCAGTTATATTGGTTTACCTGGTGAAAATAAACAAGTGAGATGGGAATATATTTGGTTTGTATTAAGTTGCCTAATAATTCTGCACAGTAATAGTTACCTGCACAAACAGATATCCTCCTAAGATAGCCAAATCTAAAAAAAACCCACTCCAACTTCCAAAAATATTAAGCTTTGATATTTGAGTCTTTTGAGTTGATTGAGAACATAGTCGTTGATCAATAATAAAAATAATCCTCTACAATACAACTTGCCTAATAATTCTGCACACAGTGTATGTTACTCAAAAAAAAAATTAAAACCTGACATCTCTAGATGAGTCTAGAACAACCTACTAAATTATTTAAGGTGAACACAGAGCCATCTTCATAACCTTATACAATTTTGTATGATTTACCGCAATTCCAAGGCTTTCAAAAAACTCATAACTTACATTTAGAGTGAATATCAATAATGAGTTAATGGAATGGTGGATAGGTGGTAAGGCCCCGTTACACGGCTCAGCATCGTTCAAACATGACGTGTTTAACAATGTTGAAACGACATCGTTAGTGCGTTGTTGCGTGTAACCAAACGATTCAACTACGATAATTAGTCAAATTGAAGTTGACAGGTTTATAAACATGTTCAAAAATCTGACAACTTCAACTCAACCAACCTGTTGCATCGTACTGTGTGACACCGCGATAACGATGTCATGGACGACCAGGCCCGCCGTCAGGGCCTGATTACTCTGACAGCTGTCAGGGGCCCGGCGGTGATGGACAGGAGAGGGGGGCCCGGATGAGAAGTGAGGGGGCGGGCTACAATCTCCTTCAGGCCCCGTTCTTCTCACCTCTTCTATGGGCCCCCTCCTGTCAATCTCCTCTTGGCTTCGCCCCCTCACATCTTCCACAGACCCCCTCTCTTCCTTGGTGGCTGCGGGCCGCACTGGGGATCTGGAATCCCAGCTTGTTAGCATTGGCTGCCAGCCCTTTAAATAATGTGGAGGGTGGTGGCACTCTCCCAGCACTGCTCGCACAGGAGGCCTCTAACCAAGTGAGGCTGCTGGGGCCTGTGATAGGGTAAAAAGGGGCTGTGCGGGCAGCTGAGGTCACTCACAGACACGTGGGGGCTATTATGCATCACACTGACTGCGCTATACCGAGCTGGTGGTGAGTGTGCATCTGCAGAACCTGTGCTGTGTGTGACACACACGCTGTATACTGAGCACTGCGCTGTGTGTGACACACACGCTGTATACTGAGCCCTGCGCTGTGTGTGACACGCTGTATACTGAGCCCTGCGCTGTGTGTGACACGCTGTATACTAAGCCCTGCGCTGTGTGTGACACGCTGTATACTGAGCCCTGCGCTGTGTGTGACACGCTGTATACTGAGCCCTGCGCTGTGTGTGACACGCTGTATACTGAGCCCTGCGCTGTGTGTGACACGCTGTATACTGAGCCCTGTGCTGTGTGTGACACGCTGTATACTGAGCCCTGCGCTGTGTGTGACACGCCGTATACTGAGCCCTGCGCTGTGTGTGACACGCCGTATACTGAGCCCTGCGCTGTGTGTGACACGCCGTATACTGAGCCCTGCACTGTGTATGAAACACACGCTGTATACTGAGCCCTGCGCCGTGTGTGAAACGCTGTATACTGAGCCCTGCGCTGTGTGTGAAACACACGCTGTATACTGAGCCCTGTGCTGTGTGTGACACACGCTGTATACTGAGCCCTGCGCTGTGTGTGACATGCTGTATACTGAGCCCTGCGCTGTGTGTGACATGCTGTATACTCAGCCCTCTGCTGTGTGTGAAACACACGCTGTATACTGAGCCCTGCGCTGTGTGTGAAACACACGCTGTATACTGAGCCTTGCGCTGTATGTGACACGCTGTATACTGAGCCCAGTGTGGCGCCCCTGCGTCCAGGAGGCCACAAAAGGGATCTGCAGCCAGGCAGGTAGGACATTGTTGCACACCAACACCCTCACAGCCCACACAACCCACGTACAGAAGGTAGCATCCAGCCCTGAGATTAGAGACTCTATGAGATTGACGGGTGGTGGATTTGGAGGAGTGGGTTGGGCACACCCGTAGTCAGGTGACTTGACAGTAGAAATAGGAAGGGGGAGGAGGAAGGAGTTCAGTAGGCCATAGTGAGCTGAACAGCAAAGACCAAGAGTAGGCCCAGGGTGCCGAGCTGCAAAGACCAGAAGCTGAGGAGCACAGGCCAGAGAACAGCAGAAGGTTGAGCTAAGCTGAGCAGGAGAAAGACACACGTCCTGGAAGAGTGAGGGCATAAGGAACGCAGAATCTGTACCGAGCCAGTGCAAACCGGAGGAGAGAGAAAGCCTATCCGGAGCCGGATCCCGAGGAGTGTGAGAGGACAGAGAGGGACGGTGATACCCGGGCCCTAGAACTACAGCTAAAGCAACCGACTGCAGGCGGAGTAGCCCTCCTATTATACCGAGAGACGCAGAAGGAAGGGAGCCTGGTAGAGCCTCAGACTTGAGGACTGCTGGAGGCTGGGCTGAAGCAGAGTGTCGGCTCTAGAGGGGACCGTAGTTTACCCGGCATCCCCAAACAACACGACAGGGGGTCTTAATTCCAGATTGGGATCCCTACCCTAAAGGACAGGCAGCTCAGTGACAAACTAAGGACCCACAGGGGCCCGAGTCACCGCCATACTGTCCAGTGTCGCACAACACAAAGTAAAGTGAGAACGTAATAGCCAGGAAAGGAAACAGAGACTGTGTGAGGGGTCACAGAGAGAGAGAGGCCTGGCTGCAGGGAGCAAAGGGAACCCGGAGAGGGAGAATGTGCCCGTGTGTTAAGAACTGTACTTGAACTTTGTAAGAACTGTAACTGTGCTGTAAAGTGACTTGAAGAACTGAGAATAAACACGGAAAACCCAGGAACTGCTTCCCTTGTGTTTCTGCATGAAAGTGATTCTCCCCATACAGGATTACAACGACCCTGCAGCTGACGAGCCACAGCACAGCCTGTCAGCACCAGCACTGAGGAGAGATCCCTGCAGCGTCTGCAAAGTAAGTGTGCTACACACTCCACGATAGACTTAACCCTTACTGCGCCGGGGAACACAGTTCTGCCCACTGGAACTATTACACCTAAGCTGCTATCCCATCTTCCCCGGAGGTTCTGCAGCAGCAGCGGCCCCATCACTAGCCACATATAGTGGGTGGCGTCACGACTGACAACCCCTGTAAATATCCCCTTTTATTGTCCGGAACACGGACCGGACCAGGATCACCCGTGACTTCCCCAGCAGCAGACCGGTCCGGTACCGAGTACCCCCGTCCCAGTGGGCCCGACACCTGCACTGTGTGTGAAACAAACGCTGTATACTGAGCCCTGCGCTGTGTGTGACACGCTGTACACTGAGCCTTGCGCTGTGTGTGAAACACGCTGTAATACTGAGCCCTGCACTGTGTGTGAAACACACTGTATACTGAGCCCTGCGCTGTGTGTGACATGCTGTATACTGAGCCCAGGGCTATGTGTGAAACACACGCTGTATACTGAGCCCTGCGCTGTGTGTGAAACACACGCTGTATACTGAGCCCTGCGCTGTGTGTGACACGCTGTATACTGAGACCTGTGCTGTGTGTGACGTGCTGTAATACTGAGCCCTGCGCTGTGTGTGACACGCTGTAATACTGAGCCCTGCGTTGTGTGTGACACGCTGTAATACTGAGCCCTGCGCTGTGTGTGTGTGACACGCTGTATACTGAGCCCTGCGCTGTGTGTGTGACACGCTGTATACTGAGCCCGTGCTGTGTGGGTGTGTGACACGGCGTCTCCATTGTGCTTTTGTCCCGCAGCCATCTCCATTGTGTATACCAGGGCTGTGGAGTCGGTAAATCAAACCACCGACTCCAACTCCGACTCCTTTGACTCCGACTGCTTTATTCATGGCTCGTTTTTAAGTGATAAAATTATTGTAGGTCAATGGTAACATTAGGCTTTAATCATTATAATGACATAATAATCAAGATATTTAGATAGAACAAAATAATAATTCATAATAATAATATTCAGCACATTCTGCATTGAACTACTGGACCCACTTTATTATATATTTTAGGAGTCGGAACATATTCTACCGACTCCAACTCCGACTCCTCCAAAATGGGCAGCAACTCTGACTCCATGACTCCGACTCCGACCCCACAGCCCTGGTCTATACGGCCAGTAGCAGTCTCCATTGTGTATACGGCCAGTAGCAGTCTCTATTGTGTACAGCCAGCAGCAGTCTCTATTGTGTATTCTCTATTGTGCACAGCCAGCAGCCGTCTCCATTGTCTATACATCCCGCAGCCATCGCTATTGTGTATTCAGCCCACAGCAGTCTCAAGTGTGTGTGTGTGTGTGTAATGTATAATAGAGAGAGAGTGTAAAAAAATGAGAAATAGCACAAAAATTTGAAAAAAGTGGACTTTATTGCCCAATGGTGTGGCCACATATTGGGCAATAAAGTCCACTTTGTTCTATTTTTTTGTGCTGTTTTTCCATTTTCTACTCTATGGTAAGGAATCATCTGGATTGCTGGTTTGGAAAGCTTTGCACATAAATTGAGGTCATTTTTGGTGCTGTTCCAATTTTTCACTATAAATATAATGTATGTTTGGGTGGAGGCAGAGTCAGTTGGACACTGGGCGGAGTCTCAGGGAGGCCCCAAAATTTTGGCGGTAAGGGGCCCAGAAATTCCTACTGGCAGCCCTGTGGACGACTTCGCCCATTCACATCAAAAGTGACTTGTTCAACAATGTTGAAACGACATCGTTAGTGGGTCGTTGCGTGTAACCGAACAATTCAACTACGATAATTAGCAAGTTGAAGTTGACAGATTTATAAACATGTTCAAAAATCTGACAACTTCAACTCAATCAACCTTCTGCATCGTTCTGTGTGACACCGCGATATCGATGTCATGGACTTCACTCATTCACAGTAATGAGCAGGGGTCGTTTGTGGGGTTTGCGAATGATACCTGCTCACAACATCGTTGGTGAGTTGTCCACGATGTCTAGACGTGTGACATCTCACCAGCGATGTTGAATGGATCTCAAAAACCATCGCGCGTCCACGAGATCGTAGCCAACATCATTACAAATGTCGTCCCGTGTAACGCGGCCTGTAGAATCACTGCATTTCAGACTTGAACCAAGCCATTTTCAGGTTGGTTCAAGCCTGAAAAACTTAAGGCTCCGTTACACGGGACGACGTTGTAATGATGTTGGCTACGATCTCGTGGATGCGCGGTCGTTTTTGAGATCCATTAAACATCGCTGGTGAGATGTCACACGTCTAGATATCGTGGACAACTCACCAACGATGCTGTGAGCAGGTATCGTTCGCAAACCCCACGAACAACCCCTGCTCATTGCTGTGAATGGGTGAAGTCGTCCATGATATCGCTATCGCGGTGTCACACAGAACGATGCAGCAGGTTGGTTGAGTTGAAGTTGTCAGATTTTTGAACAATGTTCATAAACCTGTCAACTTCAACTTTACTAATTATCGTAATTGAATTGTTCGGTTACACGCAACGACACACTAACGATGTTGTTCACTTTTGAACGATGTTTAGCACGATGTTGAGCCGTGTAAGAGAAGAGAGGGGTTGCTCCGGAGCACTGTGTCACCAGCCGGTGACAGCAGCGGCTCCGGAGCAACCCCTCTCTTCTGCCCCGTCTGCTTCCCCTCGCCGCCCCTCCACCCCACCGTACACTGCTCCGGAGCCACTGCTCCGGAGCCACCCATGACCCCCCCCCCCCGCCGCTACCAACCACCCCGCCACCTACTACCCTCCGCCACCCCCTAAGCCCCCGCCGTCCCCTAAGCCCCCGCCGCCGTCGATCACTTACATGCCTTCTTCTTCATCTGATCATCCGTCCGATCCTGAAGTCCTCCGTTCGGCCCAGGCGTCCTCTTCGTCCAGTCCGGTCCAGAAGTCCTCCGTCCGGCCCAGGCGTCCTCTTCGTCCGGCCCCGGGGGTCTTCTGTCTTCTTTCCGCCATCTCCAGGTCCTACGTTCTCTTTTCGCGCTATTATTCTCTATGGGAAGTGATGCGCTATTCTGATTGGTCGCTGTGTCCTGCCGGCGACCAATCAGAATAGCGCCTCACTTCCCATAGAGATACATAGCGGTGTTTCGGCGAATTTATGGCTGGGCCCCTGGTTCTATTTTCGGCCACGGGGCTCGGCTCTGATCGGTCGTTCCACGGGGCCGGAGACTCGCTTCGCGGCCATTGCTCGTGCCTTAGCAATGGCTCGCAATCATTGCGAGCCGTTGCTGATGCGCGAGCAATCGCCGCGAACCGGCCATTGCGAGTCTCCGGCCCCGTGGAACGACCGACCAGAGCCGAGCCCCGTGGCCGAAAATAGAACCAGGGGTTCGGCCATAAATTCGCCGAAACACCGCTATGTATCTCTATGGGAAGTGAGGCGCTATTCTGATTGGTCGCTGTGTGGTGACGGCGACCAATCAGAATAGCGCCTCACTTCCCATAGACATTTAATGGACGACTTTGAGTTTCAAATTTACCGCTTAAAGTGAGGCGCTTTCTGATTGGTCGCCGCCAGCACACAGCGACCAATCAGAATAGCGCCTTACTTCCCATAGAGATATAATGGACGAAAAATCGTCCATTATATTTCTATGGGAAGTGAGGCGCTATTCTGATTGGTCGCCGGCAGCACACAGCGACCAATCAGAATAGCGCCTCACTTCCCATACAGATAGAATGGACGATTTTTCGTCCATTCTATCTCTATGGGAAGTGAGGCGCTATTCTGATTGGTCGCCGCCAGCACACAGCGACCAATCAGAATAGCGCCTCACTTCCCATACAGATAGAATGGACGATTTTTCGTCCATTCTATCTCTATGGGAAGTGAGGCGCTATTCTGATTGGTCACCGCCAGCACACAGCGACCAATCAGAATAGCGCCTCACTTCCCATAGACAATAATAGCGGTGTTTCAAGCGAACTATAGCCGGGCCCTTGGTTCTATTTTCGGCCACGGGTCTCGGCTTTCGACGGCTATTTATCTATGTATCTATTTCTTTTTATCTATCTATCTATGTATCTATTTCTATCTATCTATCTATCTATCTATCTATCTATCTATCTATTTCTATCTATCTATCTATGTATCTATTTCTATCTATCTATTTATTTATTTCTATCTATCTATCTATCTATCTATCTATTTGTATCTATTTATCTATCTATCTATCTATTTCTATCTATCTCTATCTATCTATCTATGTATCTATTTCTATCTATCTATCTATCTATCTATATCTATTTCTATCTATCTATCTATCTATATCTATCTATCTATCTATCTCTATCTATCTATCTCTATCTATTTCTATCTATCTATTTCTATCTATCTATCTATCTATCTATCTCTATCTATGTATCTATTTCTATCTATCTATCTCTATCTATCTATTTCTATCTATCTATGTATTTATTTCTATCTATTTCTTTCTTTCTATCTATCTATCTCTATCTATCTATCTATCTATTTCTATCTATCTATCTATCTCTATCTATTTCTATCTATCTATCTATCTATGTATTTATTTCTATCTATCTATCTATTTCTATCTATCTATTTCTATCTATTTCTTTCTATCTATTTCTATCTATCTATCTATCTATCTATCTATGTATCTATATATATCTATCTATCTATATCTATCCATATTTATTTATCTATCTATCTATCTATCTATATCAATCTATATCTATCTATATCTTTCTATGGCGAAGCGGCCATTGCGAGCCGTTGCAGGGGCTCCCGCCCCGGCGACGACTGACAAACGCCGAGCGCCGTGCCCGAAAATAGAACCAAGGGCCCGACCATAAATTCCTCTAAACACCGCTATGCATCCCTATGGGAAGTGAGGCGCTATGCTGATTGGTCAGCGCACCACACAGCGACCAATGAGAATAGCGCCTCACTTCCCATAGACATATAATGGACGACTTTGAGTTTCACATTTACCGATGAAAGTGAGGCGCTATTCTCATTGGTCGCCGGCAGCACACAGCGACCAATGAGAATAGCGATTCACTTACAGCGGTAAATGTGAAACTCAAAATATTCCATGTATTTGAAGTATGGCGCCATACAGCGCGGCGCTCTTCTGATTGCTCGCCGCCTTCAGCGCGCCGAACAATCGGAATAGCGGCGGCCGCTATGCCGCCATATTTGAAATATACTGAGTAAACTATACACAGATTCTAGAATCCCGATGCAATCGCATCGGGCTCACAGCTAGTATATTATATAATTGTGATATTGTCCAATATGACACATTTATTATTTAAAATTGAGGTCTCGCTTTGGCTTTTATATAAAAACGTGTCTGTACATATCCATTCCTTCCTATACATACAAAAGGCTCTGTGTACCACAAAAATGAGTACACCTATCACATTGTTGTAAATAATTTATTATATCTTTTCATGGAACAACACTAAAATATATAACTAAAACGTGAAGAAATAAAAGCATAATAATAATAAAAATAATAATAATAATAATAATAAAGCTTTATTTATATAGCACCAACATATTCCTCAGCGCTTTACAATGTAGGGTTAGAGTACAGAAAATACAGTAAGTAATTACAGTAGAGGGTGTTATCTTTTAAAACAAATGAAATGAATACTATAACAGCTGCTCACCTGGTCCGGTTGTGGGACCCACAAACAGTATATGCATATAGTACAGCTACAGCTGGATCCACACTCCACATTACCTGTGGCGGACATTAATGGCTGTGTCTTGAGTAATTTATAGGGTTCACCAAATTTACACTGTTATACAAGCTGAACACTGACTACTTTACATTGTAGAAAAGTGTCATATATTTTAGTGTTACAAATCCAATGGACGGTTTGCTCGATCCGTGCAAGTTGTATAAAGATGATAGACTTCAGTGCATTAAAGAATAGTGGTGCCTTTATTCAATGCGTTTCAGAGCATGTCCCCGCTCCTCCATCAGGTATATGGTTGCATTTCCTGATAAAGGATCAGGGACACGCTCTGAAACACACCGAATAAAGGCACCACTATTCTTTAATGCATTGAAGTCTATCATCTTTATACCGCTTGCGCAGATCGAACAGAACTGTCCATTGGATTTGTAACACTAAAATATATGACACTTTTCTACAATGTAAAGTAGTCAGTGTTCAGCTTGTATAACAGTGTAAATTTGGTGAACCCTATAAATTACTCAAGACACAGCCATTAATGTCTAAACTGCTGGCAAGAAAAGTGAGTACACCCCTATGTGAATATGGTCAAACTGTGCCTTCATTATCAATATTTTGTGTAACCACAATTATTTTCAAGCACTACCTTAACTCTCATGGGCATGGAGTCCACTGGAGCCTAACAGGAGCCACTGGAAACCTCTTCCCTCCTCCATGCCAACATTATGAAGCTGGTGTATTTTAGAGACCTTATACTCCTCCACCTTCTGTCTGAGGTGTCCCACAGATGCTTAATAGGGTTTAGGTTTGGAGACATGTTTGACCAGTCCAGCACCTTTACCCTCAGTTGTTTAGCATGGCATACTTGGGATGTGTTTGATGTGATTATCATGTTGGAATGCTGCCTAGCAAATTAAGGAGATCATGTTCTGTTTCAGAATGTCACAGTGCATGTTGGCATTCATGGCTAACTTAATGAACCATGGGCAGGGGTAGGGGTGCAGCTGCCCCCCACCTAGAAGCAGGGGAGCACATATCTGTAATGTCCACACGATATGAGGCATTCACAAGGGTAAACTTTAACTGTACTTTATTCTTTTCTTCCATCTTTCTCCATCATATAACATAGCAGTCTTTCATCAGCATGCTCCAAAGTGAAACTAAAAACTTAACTTCCCACCTCCTTCTTCTCATTACCCATGATACACCAGACCTAGTTTTCTTAAAGAGACAGATCTAATTATTGTACATTACATCATCCCCCTTTTCTTTTTTTTTTTAACAACCTAGAAGAAATACACTGACAATGTAACAATGTGAAAATTCCAAAAAATATATACTGTATGTCGGTTTTGGCCCATTTAGTCTATTCAAATCAGGCATGAAAGGAAAAAAACAAACAAACAAAAAAAAACAACAACCGAAAAGAATTATGTATATTTTTTCTTCTTTTCTCTTTTACACTTCTTCATTAAGCCGCGATGGAGCCCTCCTTTCTCGTGTTGGATAGCGTCTGGGCTCAGTAAGTGCGTGCATTATTTATGAATTGTTCACTTCCGGGTGATCCTCTCTACCATCGAGTACCAAGTCTTCCACCAAAATAAGATTATTGCCATCATTTTGCTGTATGATTTTAAAATGTGATGAATTTCAAGTTATGAAGTGTCCATTTCGCTCAGCCGTGACCATGCTGCCTTTCTTATCAGTAACATTGTATTGTGCAGGATTATAAGTAGCTGAGGTCTTGTTGGTTGGTTTTTGACGCACGACGACAGCATCCCCTTTTTTGATGGCACTTGGCTGTGCCTTTCGCCTTCTGTCTGTATAACGTTTCATAGCTTGTTTGCTAGAAGAGTCTGCTGATCGCACAGAGGAGTCACTTGGTAAGGGATGACTGGTCACGTCAGGGATACGTATGCGCGGAGTTCTGTTGAACATTAGATGAGCTGGAGCAGCATTAGTAGTAGAATGTGGGGTATTGCGATAATTGCGCATGAATTTGTATAATGACTGTTTCAGTGGGGTGTGCTCCAGACTCGCTGCCTTGACTCTTTTCCCCATAGTGCGCATGAAACGTTCTACTATACCATTGGCTTGCGGCCAGCAAGGAGAGAAACATTCTACTATACCATTGGCTTGCGGCCAGCAAGGTGTGATTTTCCTGTGACTGAACCCCAAGTATTCAGAAAATTGTGTAAACACATGTCTATTGAACGGAGGTCCATTGTCTGTTTTAACCACTCTTGGGATGCCATATGCAGAGAATATGTCATCCAGTTCTGGTATGACACTAGTGGCCGATGTTGAAGATATGAAAGAAATGACAGGGTATCTAGAATATTCATCAATTGTTACTAAAATGTACTGGCCATTGGGTAATGGTCCATATATGTCGACTGCCACTTCATCCCAGACAGCAGTGGGTAGCGGAGACATTTGCCGTGGTTCTAAGTTTGATGATGGAGTAATAAATTGACAGGTGGAGCAATGTCTAATCTTCTCTTCCACCAATTGATCCATGTTTGGGAACCACACTTTTTCTCTGAGTAATTTTTTAGCACAAACAATTCCCAGATGACCTTCATTTGCTATCTGTATGACTAAGTTGCGCAAAGTCTTAGGTACAACCAGTTTGGTACCTCAAAGAATGAGGTGTTCTTCAGTGACTGATAATTCATCCCGTACACTTGAGAATAGTTTTAATTCCTTCAGATCAATCTCAGAATCGAGAAATTTTTCTTTTTGGATTTCAAGCCACCTTCGATTTTGTATGATTTGTATTAAGGCACATAGCGTCTTGTCACTCGTGGTTGCATTCACAAAGTGATCAATGGAGAGTGCTTTAGGCACTGCATGAGCTGTAATGAAGCGTATGTATTCTTCAATGGAGGAGGTGAGGCATCATTCATAGGATGTCTTGAAAGGTAGTCAGCTGGATTGCTGAATTTTCCAGGTTTGTGAACAATTTTGTAGTTATAGTCCTGTAGACGTAGACCCCATCGTTCAATGCATGCAGGCATTTTAGCTCTGGGATTTCCAAAGATCGTAAGGAGTGCTTGATGGTCGGTGACGATGGTGAAGGGAGCTCCATAGAGAAATAAGTGAAAATGTTCACATCCCCAGACAACTGCCAAGCTTTCTTTTTCAGGTTGTGAATATTTTTTTTCAGTGCTTGTTAAGCTTTTACTTGCATAAGAAATGATGTGAGAATCTTGAATATTATCCTTATATTGTGCTAAAATAGCACCCAGCCCCACGGGACTGGCGTCCACAATTAATTTGGTTCGAAGTGCCAGATCAAAATAAACCATGGTAGTGGTTGAGCAAGGTTCATTTTTAATTGCTTCAAAAGAGATCTGACAGTCTTGGGACCATTGAAAAACACAATCTTGCTTTGTAAGTTCTCTTAACGGACTGCTGATAGTTGAAAACTTTGGAATATATCTAGCACAGTAGCTTGCCATTCCAAGAAAAGAGCGTACTTCACTGGCAGTTTGTGGAATTGAGGCTGTTTTGATGGATTCTACTTTCTTAGGATCAGGTTGTACTCCTTTTGCCGAGAAGATGTGACCATAGAACTCTAATGAACTTCTATCAAATTCGTCTTTTTCTTTGTTTAAAGTGAGTCCAACAGAGAGCAGGCATTCAAAGATGTTGTATAGCGCACGATTATGTTCAGCTTGAGTTTTACTAAACACCAGTATGTCATCACTGTAATTAAAGGCATTTGGAACGTGTTGAATGACGCTCCTTATCACATCCTGAAAAATTTCTGCTGCTGAGAAGACTCCAAAAGTCAATCTTTTATATCTTCTGAGGCCCACATGTGTGGAAAATGTTGTTAAGTATCTGGATTCTGGACTCAGTTCTAATTGGTGATAGCCTTTATTGAGGTCGAGCTTTGAAAAGACGGTCGCTCCATTTAATAAATGAATGATATCATCAATCATGGGTGAGATATGTCTTTCTCTCTGGATAGCGGTGTTGGGTAAGCGCATGTCAACACACAGTCTCACCTGCTCTGGAGTCTTTGGTTTTGGAACTACCACAAGTGGAGAGACCCACAGAGTGGGACCAGTAACAGTTTCAATGACGTCCTCATCCATGAGGAATTGAAGTTGTTTTTGACCCTTCTTTCTCAGGTGAAAAGTAATGTGTCTATGTGGTTGGGCCACCGGACAAACACTGTCGTCCACATGAAGATGTACTTGAGAGTCCTTTAATTTCCCCAAACCACTAAATAAGGAGGGAAAACTGTTTACCATGGCCTGTACATCCATATCTGCCGGGTCAGTTATGGTATGAATAATCTGGATGAGACCTAGCTTCAATGCAGTGTGATAGCTGAGAAGACAGCCTCCCGACCCTTGTAATGTGTGAAAAGTGGTTTTCTGCCTGTTTTTTTTATAGCTGATTTCCGTGTCAAATTGTCCTCTTGTAGCTAGAGGTGTTGTAGATCCATATGAAAAGATTTTAGTATTCACTTGCTGTAAAACTGACTTATTTTTCAATTGTTCATATGCAGTGCTGTCTATAATATCCACTGAAGCACCCGCATCTATTGTAAAGGTGATATTGGTGTTGCGCGGAGCCAGTGGCAGAGGTGGTGAACACATAGTTTTCCGCCCCAGACATTTCTTCTGTGTCCTGATTTACCATTTTTATACTTGCGGGCTTTGTCAGAGGCAGAGAAGACTTGTACTGTGCTGACCTGCAGACAGCTGCAAAATGATTCCTTTTTCCACATTTACTGCATGTCTGTCCTATAGCTGGACATTTGTTCAGGTGGCGAGGGAAATCCTGTCCACATCTATAGCATTTCCTCTGTTTCGGGGATTGCTTGTTTTTTTATGTTTGAGATTATGCACATGTAAATTATCCCCACTCTCCATTGCAGTAGCCTGATGATCTGCTGTTTCTATAGCACAGGCCATTTTGAGTAAATCATGTAGAGAGAGATCCTGCTGCAGAGCTTTGCACCTTATGGTATTGAATGAGCAGGTGACAATTACTTGAGTTAGAATTTCATCATCTACATCTGTGAATGCACATCCATGTGCCATCTTTCTCAGCCGGGTGACATAGGTGTCTATGGATTCTGGGAGCTGCTTAGCAATTCTGAACTTGTATCTTTCATATCTGATATTTTGTTTGGGGTTGAAGTAGTCAGTGAGAACTTTGGTGCAATTGCTGTATGTGTCTGTCTCAGCTGCAGGTAATGTGCTGTTTACATCATAAACTCCTGAGCCTGCACAATGTAGGAGAACGGCTTTCTTTCTTTTCTCCTCTTTTATGTCCACGGCTTCTAGAAAGTTCTCAAATCTGTGTAGCCATTTTCTCCAGTTATGGGAGAGATTAATAGCATCAGTCATATCAAGCTGTGGGAAGCTGTGTAAGTATTCAGCCACGATGGAGTCTCCCAGTGATGCTGGTGTGTGAAGCTGTAAAACAGGGATCAGTACTCACAGCAGCCGGTGGTTATATCCCATCCTCGTCGCCAGTTGTAATGTCCACATGATATGAGGCATTCACAAGGGTAAACTTTAACTGTACTTTATTCTTTTCTTCCATCTTTCTCCATCATATCACATAGCAGTCTTTCCTCAGCATGCTCCAAAGTGAAACTAAAAACTTAACTTCCCACCTCCTTCTTCTCATTACCCATGATACACCAGACCTAGTTTTCTTAAAGAGACAGATCTAATTATTGTACATTACACTATCATGATGAGGCCACCACCTATCTGTCTGGCAGCGTTGGCGGTAAGCAGTGGGCGGCATGATGCATTGGCTGAGGGCACCTGCTGTTAGCGCGGTCTCCCCACAAATGCCGCTCCCGCAGCACTAGGAGAGATGATCCCGGTCTCAGTGTCTGCTGCTCTGCAGATCAGCATGGTGGGGACTGGGAGTGATGACATCATCACTGAGCACTCCATTGTGCTGAGTCCTGTAATGCCGCACACAAGCTGGGAAGACTGAAGCTGTGAGGAGAGAGGTGAATATTTACATTTTTTTTAAGTCAGTTACCTGATGGGAGATAATATGGGGGGGCTGTATATGATGTGGGGCTTGAGAGCTCTATGGGGGGGCTGTACATGATGTGGGGCTTGAGAGATCTATGGGGGGCTGTATATGATGTGGGGCTTGGGAGCACTATGGGGGGCTGTATAAGATGTGGGAACCCTATGGGGGGGCTGTATATGAGATGGGAGCCCTGTGGGGGGTGCTGTACATAAGATGGCAGCCCAGTGGGGGGTGCTGTTTATGAGATTACAGCCCTGTGGGGGGAGTGCTGTATATGAGATGGCAGCCCTGTGGGGGTGCTGTATAAGAGATGGCAGCCCTGTGGGGGTGTTTTATATGGGATGGCGGCCCTGTGGGTGGTGCTATATATGAGATGGCAGCCCTGTGGGGGGTGCTGAATATGAGATGGCAGCTCTATGAGGGAGTGCTTATATGAGATGGCAGCCCTGTAGGGGGTGCTGTATATGGGATAGCAGCCCTGGGGGGGGGGTGCTGTATATGATATGGGACTGGGAGCCCTTTTGGGGGTGCTGTATATGAGATGGGAGCCCTATGGGGGTGCTGTATATGAGATGGGAGCCCTATGGGGGGTGCTGTATATGAGATGGGAGCCCTGTGGGGGTGCTGTATATGAGATGGGAGTAGGGGCGTAACTACAATAGGTGCAGGGGTTGCGATCGCACCCAGGCCCTGCAGCCTAGGGGGGCCCCAAAAGTCCCTTTGGCCCATAGAAAAAGACTAATATTATTAAAGATTTGCAATAATTGGGGACCCCATTGGAGCTCTCGCATCGATGGCCCCTGGGCCTGAAGTTACGCCACTGGATGGGAGCCCTATTGGGGTGCTGTATATGAGATGGCAGCCCTGTGACACCACCTGTACCAAATAAGTTTATCTTGTATTCATAAGACTATAGGACATGGTTCCAATAATCCATGTCATTAGTCTGTTTGTCTTCAGCAAGCTGTTTGTGGGCTTTCTTGTCCATCAACTTTAGAAGAGTCTTCCACCTGGGATGACAGCTATGCAGACCAATTTGATACAATGTGCGATTTATGGTCTGAGCACTGACAGGCTGACCCACCTCTTAATCCTCTGCAGCAATGCTGGGAGCACTCATACGTCTATTTTGAAAAAATATATCTGGAGTTGAGCACGTGCACTCATCTTCTTTGGCTGACCATGGTGACCCCTGTTCTGAGTGAAACTTGGCTTGTTTAGGTCTTGGTCGCCATGCTACAGCTCAGTTTCGGGTTGTTGGCAATCTTAGGCTGCCTTCACATTAGCGTTTGTGTCTGCATGCTGATGGCATGCAGACACAAACGCAGTCAAAAGCAGGGACATTTTGATGTGTCCGCAGCGGATAATGTCCGCCTGCGGACAAATCACTGTGCAGCCCGGCCAGCCAATCGGAGGTGTCCGGGGGCGGGCTGGAGGCGGAGATCAGTGCCGGAGATCTCCTCCTCCCCGCCGCCGGTAAGCTCCGGGACGTGTCGGCGGGGAGAAACAGCTGATTTGACAGCTGTTTGAATCTCCCGCGCCGACACCGAGAGGAGATGTCGGCGCGGGAAGATTCAAACAGCTGTCACATCAGCTGTTACTCCCCGCCGACATCGCTAGCGGATTACCGGCGGCGGGGAGGAGGAGATCAACAGAGGCTGAGCTGATCTCCCGGTGGCTGTCGGTGATCTCCTGTGACATCACCGGCGGCCACCGGGAGAGATCTCAATGTGATCCGCAGCGTTCTCCTGCGGTGTCATGCAGAGGACACTGCGGACCCATTGAGATCAATGCATTTTTTGTGCGCTTGCAGGCGCTTGCGGATAGAGGAAGCGCCGCGAACGCACAAAAAATGCTGCAAGCTGCGTTTGGAGCGCGGTCGGAGGGCGCATAAATTATGCGCATCCGAACGCAAATGCTGCCAAGCGCAGCCATACGCAGGCACATGCGTTCCCATGTTAAACATAGGAACGCATGTGCGCAAGCGTTTGGCTGCGTTTGGTACGCAGCGCTCCATACGCAAATGTGAAGCCAGCCTTAAAGCCTAGGTCTATTTGTAGAGCAACAATTATTTTTTTTCAGATTCCCAGAGACTTCTTTGCTATAAGGTGCCATGTTGAACTTTCAGTGGCCAAGATCAGAGATTGTGTGTGAGCGATATCAACAAATTTAACACACATACTCCCCATTCACACCTGAGTCCTTGTAACTCTAATGAGTCACATCACAGTGGAGAGAGAAAATGGCTAATTGGCCACAATTTGGCCATTTTCACTTAGGAGTGTGCTCACTTTTGCTTACATCAGTATAGTATAGACATGTTGTGTGTTGAGTTATTTAAAGAATATACCGTATATACTCGTGTATAAGCCGACCCGTGTATAAGCCGACCCCCCTGCTTTTGCCCCCAAAACCTGGGAAAATCTATTGACTCGTGTATAAGCCGAGGGTGGACCCTAGCACAAGTATACAGCCCCCAGCAGTGTGGTATACACCAGTCCCAGAGGTAGATACAGCAGCCCCAGTGGTAGTATACACGCAGCCCCAGTAGTATATACAGCCCCAGTGGTAGTATATACAGCCCCAGTGGTAGTATACAGGGCCCCAGAGGTATATACAGCCCCAGTGGTAGTATATACAGCCCCAGTGGTAGTATATACAGCCCCAGTGGTAGTATACAGGGCCCCAGAGGTATATAGCAGCCCCAGTGGTAATATACAGGGCCCCAGAGGTATATAGCAGCCCCAGTGGTAGTATACAGGGCCCCAGAGGTATATAGCAGCCCCAGTGGTAGTATACAGGGCCCCAGAGGTATATACAGCCCCAGTGGTAGTATATACAGCCCCAGTGGTAGTATATACAGCCCCAGTGTTAGTATACAGGGCCCCAGAGGTATATAGCAGCCCCAGTGGTAGTATACAGGGCCCCAGAGGTATATAGCAGCCCAGTGGTAGTATATACAGCCCCAGTGTTAGTATACAGGGCCCCAGAGGTATATAGCAGCCCCAGTGGTAGTATACAGGGCCACAGAGGTATATAGCAGCCCCAGTGGTAGTATACAGGGCCCCAGAGGTATATAGCAGCCCCAGTGGTAGTATACAGGGCCCCAGAGGTATATAGCAGCCCCAGTGGTAGTATACAGGGACCCAGAGGTATATACAGCCCCAGTGGTAGTATATACAGCCCCAGTGTTAGTATACAGGGCCCCAGAGGTATATAGCAGCCCCAGCGGTAGTATACAGGCAGCCCCAGTAATGCAGGCCCCCCCCAGCGTCTCTCCGGTCACCTGTAAAGCAAGCTATACTTATCAGTGTCCCGCTCGCACCCGCCGCTGCCGACATCCGCGATCCTCCATCTTCATGCAACTCCTCTTCCTGTTTCCTGTGCGCGTCGCCGGGAATGACGTCATTGCCGGCGACGCGCACAGAAACAGGAAGAGGAGTCGCATGAAGATGGAGGATCGCGGATGTCGGCAGCGGCGGGTACGAGCGGGACACTGATAAGTATAGCTTGCTTTACAGGTGACCGGAGAGACGCTGGGGGGGCCTGCATTACTGGGGATGCGGGGGCTGCTGTATACCGATGTATACATCGGTATGTACCGATGTATACATCGGTATACAGCACTGACTCGCGTATAAGCCGAGGGGGGTACTTTTCAGCCCAATTTTTGGGCTGAAAAACTCGGCTTATACGCGAGTATATACGGTACTAAATTTACACTGTTATACAAGCTGTACACTGACTACTTTACATTATATCAAAGTATCATACCTTCAGTGTTGTCCCATGAAAATGCAAAATATTTACAAAAATATGAGGGGTGTACTCACTTTTGTGAACACTGCATTTCACATAGATTAGTATTATTATATACTATTATGTATATATATATACTGTATGAGTGTGTAGAAGATATAGTCTCCATTTCACGGACACCGCCATCTTTATAATTGTGGGAACGGTACTAATTTGTAATCACCCCCTGGATGTGTTAAATCCTTTCTTTTTTACCCACTTTGCATTATGGGTTTTGTATTTGCTTCTCATTACTCGTCATTCATGTAAAAGACACAACGTATGATTCATGGTTGGAACAAATGATAATTTTCATTTCAATGTACAAGCACATCAATTTTGAATGAGCTAAATAATAGTTTTATTATTGATTACTTTGCTTATTTAGACTGGGTAAGGCCGGCTTCACACTGCGTGTGTGATCCGATCCGTGGCTGTCCGCTTGAGGCAGACAGCCACGGACCAGATCAGCACACAGGACTGGGGGGCTATTATGCCCTCCGGTCCAGTGTGCAGCGCACGCAGTTCCCACTGCTGATAGGTGAGGACCGCGAGTAATTTTTGGGCTGAAAAACTCGGCTTATACGCGAGTGTATACGGTAATTGATTTTAAACTTACCTTTGCAGTCTTCTCTTCTCTTCAGCAGTGGTCAGACAGCTCATGTGTACAGCACATTGAAGCTGAGCCGCTGCCACTGCCCTTTATAGAAACAGCAGGTGGATTGATCTGTATGGAAAAATGCAGAATATTAGACAGAGCAAGCAAATTTCATACTGAAATCCTGGTCCCTATCTTGTAGTAGTATGTCCATCCTGACCCTCTCCTTGTAGTTATGTGCTCAATCCTGAGCCTCTCCTTGTAGTAATGTGCTCCATCCTGACCCTCTCCTTGTAGTAATGTGCTCCATCCTGACCCTCTCCTTGAAGTAATGTGCTCCATCCTGACCTTCTCCTTGTAGTAATGTGCTCCATCCTGCCCCTCTTGTCACCATCATGCCCCTCTTGTCACCATCATGCCCCTCTTGTCACCCTCATGCCCCTCTTGTCATCATCCTGCCCCTTGTCACCATCATGCCCCTCTTGTCACCCTCATGCCCTCTTGTCACCATCCTGCCCCTTGTCATCATCCTGCCCCTTGTTCCCATCCTGCCCCTTGTCACCCTCATGCGTCCCTTGTCACTATCCTGCCCTTTGTCACCATCCTGACCCTTGTCACCACATGCCCCTCTTGTGACCCTCATGCCCCTCTTGTCACCATCCTGCCCCTTGTCACCATCCTGCCCCCTCATTATACTGTGGCTTAAAAAAAAAAATCATACTCACCTAGTACTCCCGCATTCACCGCTCCTCTTCTCCTCGCGTCTTCAGTCCCAGCATCACATGACCGCGGTGATGTGACGCCGGTGGGGCGGAGCTTAGAGAGTGTCGGCGATGCGGAGGAAGGAGAATCCTCTGATCCAACACGGCTTTGAACTGCCGGCGCCATCATGTCGGCTGCTATTGGACTGACACTAACCCACAGTGGATAGATCCCTCCAAGACTGTTGGAACACAAAAATTGATGGTATAGTGGGGTATATGGGGTACAAAGATAGTGGGGCCATTCTTCATCAATGGAAACCTCAATGCCACTGGATATCTGAATCATGTAGCAATTTCACATATCCAGTGGCATTGAGGTTTCCATTGATGAAGAATGGCCCCACTATCTTTGTACCCCATATACCACACCATACCATCAATTTTTGTGTTACAACAGTCTTGGAGGGATCTATCCACTGTGGGTTAGTTTCAGACCAATAGCGGTGGTTTTGTTTGTTAACTTCACCATTCACAAAATAGTTTGCCTCATCACTCATCTGAAGGAAATTGTCTATGCTGTGAAGATACGAGATGTGCAGCATCTGAAACAACGGATACTGGAGCCTGTGCTAGCATTTCTTCTGCGGTGTTATCAATGTTTTAAGAGTGGGAGAAGAGGCTTGCATTGACAGTTCAAGACAATGGGCAGCACATTGAAGACATTTTATAAGTGGTCATAAACTTGTAAATAACTCATGAAAGAATAAAGTTACGTTAAAATCAAGCACACTGTTTTATTGTTATGAAATTCTCAATATGTTTGATGTGTCACATGACCCTCTTCCCATTGAAAAAAATAAAGTTGGATCCAAAATGGCCGACTTTAAAATGGCCACCATGCTAACCACTTATCTGGAAAAGTTTTCCCCCTCTCATAGACTAATGTGCCACAAACAGGAAGTTGATATCACCAACCACTCCCATTTTATTTTGGTGCATCCATATAAATGGCCACTCTGTATACTGTATATATCAAAAGCAAAAAACAAGGCAGCACTCCAAAATAGATGAAAAAGAAAAGAAATGTGTATATCTAATGATCCATAGCGACGTTTTGGTAGATTGCTCTACCTTCATATATATATATATATATATATATATCTGGCAGTTCATGTAGTGAAGAAAGCAGGCGGCACTCACCATTTGTGTTAGCAGCAGTGTCACCTTTATTTGGAACCGTCAATGGACATACTTCATCCGTGACAGGTTGTGGGGAGAGGGAGAGGTGGACGGTGGACGACGGCAAGCCGTTTCGCTGTAAGTACAGCTTCAACGGGTCCAACTTGCCGTCGTCCACCGTCCTCCACTCCCTCTCCCCACACCCTGTCACGGATGAAGTATGTCCATTGAAGGTTCCAAATAAAGGAGACACTGCTGCTAATGCTAACACAAATGGTGAGTGCCGCCTGCTTTCTTCTCTACATGAACTGTTTCATACTTTTATGGCGTGCACCCCAGCAGCTTACGGGGTAGTAAGTGGTGATTCAGCAGAACCTGCTGTCCCAAAAATTGAAGGAGCAGTGCTCGGTAATTTCTTATATACTTATATATATATATATATACATATATATCTCATGTACTTATTTAAACACAATCTTCATTTGAACAACTTTATACATTTGCAAAGGCAATGTAAGCACAAAAAGAAAACACCCTTAAAACCACATCTACATCAAAGTAAAGGGGATCACGCTCCAAGCATGTATTTTAATGCTTACCTTGTGGCGTCTGTCATCCACTCCGACCATAATCGTGTCCTCCTATCATGTGATTGGCCAGAACAAGTTGTGACGCCATATTTGAACACCTAAGTGATGGGAGTTCAAATATGGCGACCTCTGGTGGTATGAGACCACCAGCAGCACTGCCAATAGCCCACACTGATGCCACCCTAAAATGCCTCCCCACTAACCTGTTGCCACAGCCTTATGCCAGCTATCCCCCTGCCTGCCGCCAATAACCTCAAACTCGCCTAGAGGAGCTGTGGTGTGGTCACTGTCATGGGCAAAGCAATATCACATGACCGTGATGTCACCACAGGTCTTTAAGCTGACACAGAAAGGGGGAGCACAGAGAGCTACCAGAGACTGCAACCAATTCATCCCACTCAGCCTGTTCTCATCTCACACCCCACTCAGCCCGCTCTCACCCAACATCCTCCTCTCACTGCACGCAGCCCACTCACCCTACTCAGCCTACACTCACCCTGCTGAACCTGCTCTCACTCCACTCAGTCCGCTTACCCCACTCACCCCACTCAGTCTCCTTCGACCCCACTGAGCCCGCTCTCACCCCACTCATACCCTGCTCAGCCCACTCTCACCCCGCTCTCACCTCACTCAGCCTGCTGTCACCCAACTCAATCAAGATTCTGAGTACAATAGTTCAGGTTATAAGAGTGAGACAAAATAGAACAATCCCCACATTAATTACAAAGTTATTTTATTGGAATTCCATTTAATAAGACAGTGAAGCTTACAAAAAGGGACAAGCAATAATCCATAAAAAATAATTTAGCAGCCATTATGTTTATTTGCAACAGCAGTAGTAGGGAGGTTACTGAATTCAAGAGCGCAATAAGATGTCACAATTGTAACAGGCCAATATGTGAAATTTCTTCTCATCTAAAATACTGCATGAGCAACTGCGAGTGTTATTATTTAAAAGTACAGTATTTAGGAACTACAGCAACTCAGACACAAGACAGCAGATAACATAAAGTAACAGAGTAGGGTCTCACGAGCTGTGAAGCATATTGCCAGAAGCTTCATGATATGGGATTCCATGGCTTAGCAGCTGTGTGCAAGCCTTTTATCACCAAGCACAAACATTGCATGAAGTGATGGAAAGCAAGCTGACAATGGACTTTCCCAGTGGTTATGTATACTTTAAATTGATGAATCATGCTTCTTAATCTAGCAATCTCTTGAACATCGTGCTGACTGTAATGGTCACAATGGGCAGCACGTTGAACACATTTTATAAGTGGTCATAAACTTATAAATAAGTCATGAAAGAATAAAGTTACGTTAAAACCAAGCAAGCACACCATTGATTTTCTTATGAAATTTCAATAAGTTTGATGTGTCACATGACCTTCTTCCCTTTGAAAAAGTAACGTTGGATCCAAAATGGCCAACTTCAAAATTGCCGTCATAGTCACCACCCATCTGGAAAAGTCTAACCCCCCCATATACCATTGTGCGACAAACAAAAAGTTGATATCACCAACCATTCCCATTTTATTTAGGTGCATCCATACATATACAGTGCCTACAAGTAGTATTCAACCCCCTGCAGATTTAGCTGGTTGACACATGCGGAATTAACTTGGCATTGTGACATTTGGACTGTAGATCAGCCTGGAAGTGGGAAATGCAGTGCCACAAAAAATTTTTTTTTTTTTGCTTTTATTTTTTTTTTAAAGCGTTAAAAGTTAATTCAGAGGGACATTTATTATTCAACCCCGCAAACCACTAGAATTCTGTTTGGTCCCCCTAAAGTATTAAGAAGTAGTTCAGGCACAAATAACAATGAGCTTCACATGTGTGGATTAATTATCTCTTTTCTGACTATTTAAGACCCTCCCCAAACTTGTGAACAGCACTCATACATGGTCAACATGGGAAAGACAAAGGAGCATTCCAAGGCCATCAGAGACAAGATCGTGGAGGGTCACAAGGCTGGCAAGGGGTACAAAACCCTTTCCAAGGAGTTGGGCCTACCTGTCTCCACTGTTGGGAGCATCATCCGGAAGTGGAAGGCTTATGGAACTACTGTTAGCCTTCCACGGCCTGGACAGCCTTTGAAAGTTTCCTCCCGTGCCGAGGCCAAGCTTGTCCGAAGAGTCAAGTCTAACCCAAGGACAACAAGGAAGGAGCTCCGGGAAGATCTCATGGCAGTGGGGACATTGGTTTCAGTCAATACCATAAGTAACGTACTCCACCGCAATGGTCTCCGTTCCAGACTAGCCCGTAAGGTTCCTTTACTTTCAAAGCATCATGTCAAGGCTCGTCTACAGTTTGCTCATGATCACTTGGAGGACTCTGAGACAGACTGGTTCAAGGTTCCATGGTCTGATGAGACCAAGATCGAGATCTTTGGTGCCAACCACACACGTGACGTTTGGAGACTGGATGGCACTGCATACGACCCCAAGAATACCATCCCTACAGTCAAGCATGGTGGTGGCAGCATCATGCTGTGGGGCTGTTTCTCAGCCAAGGGGCCTGGCCATCTGGTCCGCATCCATGGGAAGATGGATAGCACGGCCTACCTGGAGATTTCGGCCAAGAACCTCCGCTCCTCCATCAAGGATCTTAAGATGGGTCGTAATTTCATCTTCCAACAAGACAGCGACCCAATGCACACAGCCAAGAAAACCAAAGCCTGGTTCAAGAGGGAAAAAATCAAGGTGTTGGAGTGGCCTAGTCAGTCTCCTGACCTTAACCCAATTGAAAACATGTGGAAGGAGCTAAAGATTAAAGTCCACATGAGACACCCAAAGAACCTAGATAACTTGGAGAAGATCTGCATGGAGGAGTGGGCCAAGATAACTCCAGAGACCTGTGCCGGCCTGATCAGGTCTTATAAAAGATGATTATTAGCTGTAATTGCAAACAAGGGTTATTCCACAAAATATTAAATATAGGGGTTGAATAATAATTGACCCACACTTTTATGTTTAAAACTTATAAAAATTCAACTGAGCAACATAACTTTTTGGTTTGTAAGATTTATGCTTCTGTTAATAAATCCTACTCTCGTTTGCAGTTTGAAGGCTCTAACTTATTGGCATCTGATCAAACCACCTAAATCTGCAGGGGGTTGAATACTACTTGTAGGCACTGTATATATATATATATATATATATATATATACTAGCTGGCGGCCCGATTCTAAAGAATCGGGTGGTCTAGAATCCATATATAGTTTATCCAATATATAAAAGCCGAAGGCTCACTTCCGTCACTTTGGCCAGCACTTCCGTCACTTTGACTCAGGCAGCCCCGCCACGCTTATGGCCGCCCGTACAGTGCCCCAAACACACTGCCGTTAGCCGGTCGTCTCCCGCCCGCCACACACCACGGTCCCGCGGCCGGAGCGGGTGCGAGCCTGCTGGTCGTCTCCCGACTGGCTGGCGGCTGCCCGGAGCTCAGCCGCGGCTACTTATGGCACGGAGGTCCGCGGCGAGTCAGCCGGGAGATGACCGGCATTAGCCGGTCATTTTCCGGCTGGCGAGCCGCTGAGCTCCGTGCCGTACATAGCTGTGGCTGAGCTCCGCCCAGCCGCGAGCCAGCCGGCATTTTCCACCGTACAGCGAAGCGAGATTGTGATTGGTCACCGCCAGGCGCGAGCCACCAATCAGGATAGCGGCGTGCTGTATGGCACCATACTTCAAATACATTGACTACAGTGTATTTCAAATATGGCGGCATTGCGCGCGCCGCTATTCTGCTTGGTCGCCACGTTCATGTGTGTTCATGCGACCGTGTGTATATGTTTAGGGCAGTGTATGGGCGGCCGTAAGCGTGGCGGGGCTGCCTGAGTCCCGCTCCGCTTAGGGCCGCCATGTTGGTCCACCCATTCAGGGTGTAGCACTGTGGTGACGTCACTTTGCCGATGACAAAGTGAAGGAAGTGCTGGCCAAAGTGACGGAAGTGACCCTTCGGCTTTTATATATTAGATATTATATAATATACATACAGGGGCGGGCTGGTGCACCTTGAACAGGGAGACAATTTCATGTGAGCAGCCGTGAGGACCGTGGGGGTGGAGGTGCTAGCTGAGTTTGTGGAGCTGGGGGGGGGGGGGTGCTAGCGGAGTTGGAGAGGTGAGGAGCTTTGCTAGCGGAGTTTGAGGAGCGGAGGGGTGCTAGCGGAGTTTGAGGAGCGGGGGGGGTGTTAGCAGAGTTTGAGAGTTGAGGGGCTGAGGGGGGGTGGCCGTGCTATTAGCCGCACTCACCACGCTGCTGGGGCTCCTCGGCTGTTCACCTGCTGGGAAGTTTGCAGCTGCGGCTGCAAAGCAAATCAGGATCGGACCGGCCCCCTGCCACCTGCGCCAGTCCGCTCCTGTATATATATATATATATATATATATGATGAAAGAAAAAAACAGACAGCACTTCCTTTAAGCTTCTCATCACATTTGCAAATCTATAGAACTGATTCACATATATAGCAAAATTATAGCAGCGCCCTATTGACGCCAATAACGTGCACACATTTATGTTTGTAAGTGCTGGTAAAAGATGTTATTTTTTTTTTAGAAAAAAATAAAAACTAAAGTTTTTAAAAAAACAAAACACAGAAATAAATTTTATTTTTCTCTCTCGTACCCTTGGCCATGGCTGGAATATGCACTCCTTTCTCCCTATCAACCCACGGGGGCCATCTGGTGTGCTGTGTATCCTGCTACTGCTCACATGACGAAGACCCCAAGGGTATGAGAGAAGTTTATAGAGTAGACAAGTACCCGTCAGATTTAAAGGTCACCTTGCCGTGGTTGATGGGCAGGCATCTATTGGCCAATACATATACTAAGAACCGTAATGTAGGATAAGTGTTTTTCCAGAAAAAAAAAATTCTGAGTTTTTTTGAAAAAGCTTTTTATTTTTTGTCAAAAAATACATATGTTGCCATCATTTAAAAACATCATCATGTGCATGTTATTGGCATCAACAGTGTGCTGCTATAATTTTGTTATATATATATATATATATGTATATATATGTATATATATATATATATATATATATATATATATATATATTATATATATGCATTTCATTATTTGTTTGTTTTTTCCAATACTATGTCTTTAATGTCAAGTCAGGTGACTAGGAGGGATGTGTATAAAAAAGTAACTGAAAGTGCAAGTACTCTCTTTGGAACCTTCATCAGATGTTCAGTGTTTTGCAGCAGTGACATTACATTGACATGAGGCATGTCAGCTGTAACCAGTCGCTAATCTCAAATATTCAAACTACTGAACTCCATGATGGGCTGCAGGGGTGATGTGCGCTTCTGGCATGACATCACTGTTGCAAATACTGAGACCTGAGCATCTATTGGAAGCCGGTGCTGGATCCAGGGAGGGTGGGTTCCTGCTCTGTCTGTTATTTTAGTAATATTAGTATGTGTGAGGTCCACTTCTGTTAAAACATAAGGTAGCGTCACACGCTGCCATATCACCGGCAAGATGGCTGGCAATTCCTGAATTTGGCGATGTGGAAGCCACATCGCATGTGCATAGTAGCGTGTGACTGGGCAATTCTACGTTGAGAAATCGCTGGTGGAGCATCGCCTGATTGCCCTGCACAGCAGCGAAATCAGGCGATATCCACCAAGCGATCTCAGCGCTTTGTGGCGTGTGACAGGGCGATAGCGATGTAGAAAGCGAGCTCAGACATTCTGGAATCAATCCCGTAGGCATGCCTGTGCGTGCTGTTTTCAGCGCCCCATCTGCAGTGATTGGTGGCTAGGTGGTAATGCAGTTGTGTAGGCCAATCGGAGTGGTAGGGGCACAGTGTAACACACTCTGGCATGCCTATCTACTCGCCGCTGATGTGGTGGTGGCGTCTGATGTGGCGATGTGAGACGGGAAGACCGCTTCTGGTCTTGGTCAGGCGATTTCCGGAACGCAAGATCGCTGGTGATCGCACGCGAAATGGCTACTTGTGACAACTCCACAGAGTTCTGAAAAAATTGCCCGGAATTTGCGCGCTCACGTCAAATCACCAGTGATATGGAAGCAATATGGCGGCGTGTAACGGTACCTATAAAACTTTCTTATACAAACACTAAATAATTGTTATATTTTTAGAATAAATGTAAATTATTATTGTTATTATTGTTCATTATTAAAGCCCCATTTATTCTGAGGCGCTTTACATGTGACAAAGGGGCATAGACAGGTATAACAAACATGAGCAATACAAGGCACACATAAGTACAGAAGAGAGGACCCTACCCGCGAGGGCTCACAGTCTACAAGGGATGGGTGAGGATACAGTAGGTGAGGGTAGAGCAGGTTGTGCAGTGGTTTGTTGGATTGAGAATCACTGCAGGTTGCAGATTTGTCAGAAGAGGGGGTATTCAGGTTCCTTTTGAAGGATTCCACAGTGGGCAAGAGTCTGGTGTGTTGGGGTAAAACGTTCCAGAGTATGGGGGAAGCACGGGAAAAATCTTGTATGCAGTTGTGGGAAGAAGGGAAAAGAGGGAAGTAGAGAAGAAGATCTTGAGAGGATCACAGTTTGCATGTAGGCAAGTACCAGGAGACCATGGCAGAGATGTATGGAGGGGACAGGTTGTGGATGGCTTTGTATGTCATCGTTAAGGTTTTGAACTGGAGCCTCTGGACAATAGGAAGTCAGTGAAGGGCTTGGCAGAGAACAGAGGCTGTGGAATAGCAGGGAGACAGGTAAATTAGTCGGGGTAGCAGAGTTTAGGATAGTTTGGAGTGGTGCAAGGGTGCTAGAGCGAAGGCTGGAGAGTAGAAAGTTGCAATAATCAAGGTGGGAGATGATGAGGGTGTGCACGAGTGTTTTTGCAGTTTATTGGTAAGCAATATACAAATCCGGAAATATTTTTAAGTTGGGAGTCGCAGGAGGTGGCAAGGGCTTGGATATATGGCTTGAAAGAGAGGGTAGAGGCGAGGATTACCCCGGGGCACCAAGCATGCAGTACTGGGGAAAATGAGCAGCCATTGACTTTAATGGATAGTTCTGGTGGAAAGTGAGGTTAGGGAAAGATGATGAATTCACTTTTGTCCATATTAAGTTTTAGAAAGCGAGCAGAAAAAAAAGATAAAATAGCAGACAGACATTATGGGATTTTGGTCAGTGAGGAGGTGATGTCAGATCCTGAGAGGTAGATCTGCATGTCATCAGTGTAGAGATGATACTGAAGATCGTGGGATTCTATGAGCTGTCCCAGGCCAAAGGTGTAGATTGAGAAAAATAGGGTTCCTAGGACTGAACCTTAGGGAACACCGACTGACAGGGGATGAGGTGAGGAGGTGGTGTGGGAGAGAGGGACGCTGAATGTCCGGTCTGTTAGATATGACGAGATCCAGGATAGAGCCCAGTCTGTGATGCCAGGAGATGAGAGAATCTGTAATAAGAGGGAATGGTATACAGTGTCAAGGGGAGAGGACTGGTCTAGGAGGAGGAGGACAGCTTGGAATTCAAATCCTTACTTTAAAGTTGCAAGCTGAAGGAATAAAATTATAGTAATGGAGCAAGAAAATTAATAAAATATATATTTATATCAAATTAGTAACACTTTATTAGGAGGGTTTATTATCCTGGAAATATAAAACATCATTGACAGATAAAGGTTTGCTACACACTTTAACTTTTTAGAATATGTACATTTGGAATTTTACGTCTTAAAGTAATATATTAATATTTATGATGTTTAATAAAACATTTCTAAAATAAAAAATACATTTTATAAAAAAGGCTAAAAAATCCAAAATTAACACCACCAATGCTTTGTATATGTATTAAATTTGAATATAGTATAAAAGTAAAAAAAAAAACCCTAGCAACACAAAGCAAAACTCCAGAGAAATCTAAGATGTCACGCCGCAGCTTCACCTCTGACCTTTCATAAGACACACTTTGCCATTATTTACGAAATTGCTTAAGACTACATTGAACAGACTTACTATAGACAGACAAGTAAAAGGTGACCAACAATGAAACAAACCGAAGTGACTACTGTGTCAAAAGAGGCGAAACAGAATTATTTTGGTCACTTAAAAGGAAAAAAAAAAAAGCTAAAGTCATATATATTGTTTTGGGTGCATAAAGCTCAGTGAGCCGCCCGTATTTTCCCCTTCAGCCATGACACATTAGATTATTCTACCACAAATTATCCCATCTGTCCCTTAGTTTTCCACTTTTTTTTGCTCCTCCAGGATCCACCCCCAGCTTTGCTTCACGGCCTTAGCTATTCTTTGGGCTTTAGACTAAGTGTAAAAGTGGCAGGGGGGCCTTATTAAAGACTGCCCCTCCTTCTCTCCTTCAGCAGTGGCCTTCCAGCCAAACTGCTCTTGTATTACTTTTTGATGAGTTTTCAATTTAGGCTTGTAGACAGGGGGAGAAGGCGACTTAAAAAAACGCAACAGATGGGGCCGATTGTGTTCTATAGGCAAATTAAGGAAGACATCTGTAGCTTCAAAATACTGGTGGTCTGAAGCAATTAGTCCTCTGTGAAAAGGGGCCTCTCACTGCCTCCTCCATCCAATCGAATCTGAGGGAGGGCTCACATTACAATGGCCTTGACCACAATTCAATGAGCCCAAAAAAAAAAGATTAATCTAATAGGAACTACGAGCAAGGCAGGAGTAGGGAAGCTAAAGAGACGAGGTTACTTAGGTTTCTGCATCTACTGCTACACTCAGTTTTACTGAATTCTTTTTGCTTGTGTTACTCTTTCCATTAGGTTTTGACTGTGATTATGTGCAATGTATGCTTTCCTTTTGTATGTTTGATGGTTTAGAGAACTGTGAAAAGAAACTAGTAGCAGAAGTCAGACAACAAGAGACTGTTACAACGAAGCGTCCGCTAATTACAACGTCTTCTACGACTCTGGAGTGTCACCTTTAACACAAATGATGGACACCGGCTGAGTTAATCCAAGGAGTTAATCTCTAAAATTCAATCTACCTCCGCATTGGAGATATTTTCTGAGGCTTAATTCTATTGATTGATCTGCATTTCACTTTATTCATGCATTGACTTCATGTGTCAGAGGAAGAACACAGGGTTGTCGGAAAGAGTCACCTCTCAGTTACAGCTACTCCTATTGTTCACCTGATTGTGCAGCTAGCGTTTTTACTCTGTCCTATATTTAGTTATGTAGACCTATACCTCATTTTCTATTCTTTTGTGTTTGATTGATAATTTAACTTTGTTTTTCTATAATATACAGTGTATGCATTTGCAAAAAAAACAGTAGATGCACACGTATAGAAGCGGTGCAAGATTTTGACACACGTGTTCAATTTGTGGTTTTCTTGTTTTAATTAGAGTGTGCCCATTGTAGATTTATATTGAAGACAGCAAAACCACAAAAGGTGCATACTAGTGCATCTCAATGTATTAGAATATCATCAAAAATCAACGTGATATTGCCATGTCGTATTTTATTATTATTTTTATTTACCGTATTTTTCGCTTTATAAGACGCACCGGATTATAAGACGCACCCCCACATTTGATGAAGGAAAAGAGGAAAAAATAATTTTTAATGTTAAATGGGGTTCATCTTATTATACCAGTGTCCATCTTATATATATGTCCCCCAAACTGGTATATATATCCCCCACATAGCCTTCATTTTGGAACACTGTCCCACCCAATCCTAGCACAGTCCCCATATGGTGCTGGCACACTGTCCCCCCCCTTCCCTTTCCTGGCACACTGTCCCCTCATGGTGCTGGCACACTGTCCCCTCATGGTGCTGGCACACTCTTTCCTCATGGTGCTGGCACACTCTTTCCTCATGGTGCTGGCACACTCTTTCCTCATGGTGCTGGCACACTCTTTCCTCATGGTGCTGGCACACTGTCCCCTCATGGTGCTGGCACTCTGTCCCCTCATGGTGCTGGCACTCTGTCCCCTCATGGTGCTGGCACACTGTCCCCTCATGGTGCTGGCACACTGTCCCCTCATGGTGCTGGCACTCTGTCCCCTCATGGTGATGGCACACTGTCCCCTCATGGTGCTGGCACACTGTCCCCTCATGGTGCTGGCACTCTGTCCCCTCATGGTGCTGGCACTCTGTCTGTCCCCTCATGGTGCTGGCATTCTGTCCCCTCATGGTGCTGGCACTCTGTCCCCTCATGGTGCTGGCACTCTGTCTGTCCCCTCATGGTGCTGGCACTCTGTCCCCTCATGGTGCTGGCACTCTGTCCCCTCATGGTGCTGGCACTCTGTCCCCTCATGGTGCTGGCACTCTGTCCCCTCATGGTGCTGGCACTCTGTCCCCTCATGGTGCTGGCACTCTGTCCCCTCATTGTGCTGGCACTCTGTCCCCTCATGGTGCTGGCACTCTGTCCCCTCATGGTGCTGGCACACTCCCCATAAGGCTGCCGCACATTTAAAATAATAAACAATGTCATACTCACCCCTCTCCTCGCTCCCTCGCCGACCGCGCTATCACCGCTCTCTGTGCTGTGGCGGCATCCGTGTACTGTGAGCAGCGCGCAGGTGATGACGTCACTCTGCAGCGATGCTCACAGGACCCGGATGCCGGCAAGACAGCGGGGAAGGCGGTGACAGCAGGGAGCGAGGAGAGCGGTGAGTATGATTGTGCTCCCTGGGATAGTCAGTGCTTTCCACGCTTTCATTGCGTGGAAAGCACTTACTATCCACATGGGACCGAAGCCCAGCTGGGCTGCGGTCCCGCTCCTGTAGTATGGGCTGCTCCCGCTGGTGATTGACAGCGGGAAGCAGTGCATATTACAGGAGATAATGAGCGGCCCCACGTGACCACGGGGCCGCTGCTGCAGCCTCCTACAGCCTCCTGAGAGCCCCCGGACACCGCTCCACAGCCCCCACCCCATCACACAAGTATTGCTTCACATTATAAGACGCACCCCCACTTTCCCCCAAAATTTTGGGGAACAAAAGTGCGTCTTATAATGCGAAAAATACGGTATTTATATAGCGCCATTAGGTTCCATGGCGCTTTACATGAGGATAGGGGAGACAAGCACAATTACAATAACTCTAGACAATCAGGACATATAGGTACAGGAGGGGAGGGGACCCAGTCCACAAGGGCTCACAGTCTATGATGGGCGGGTGGGGATACAGTAGGCTGGGGGAGTGTCAGTCATGGCGCGGTCGCCTGGGTCTCATGGCAGGTTGTAGGCTTGACGGAATAGGTGAGTCTTCAGGTGACACTTGAAGCTTCTTAGGGTCGGAGAGTGTCTGACGTGTTAGGGCTCTTCTGGGAGTCCTGAAACGTGTTGACTAATAAATCAATATTATATTCACCCTTTGATGTCTCATGGAATACAGCAGCAGTTTTTAACCCTTCATCCTCCGTACTCTATATGCACCACACTGGGGACTGCAGCAGCCGTGATATGCTTTTATAGTGGTTGTGACTCTCACAACCACACCAGGTGAAGCCACTGATACTTATTTAGGTAATATTTTATCTCTCAAACCCTTCATAGGGTCATTAAGTTTTTAACATAATGACCTTTGGGTTTTCATTGGCTGTAAGCAATAATCATCAACATTAACAAAAATAAACACTTGAAATAGATCCCTCTGTGTGTAATGACTATATAATATATACATTTTGCTTTATGTATTGAATTACTTAAATAAATTACATTTTTGATAATATTCAAATTCATTGAGATGCAAGGGGTAAAGACACAAATGCAAAATAAACCATGGTGTTCCCCCTTTTTACTTTAATGACAGCTGTACACCTTCTTGGCATTCTCTCAAGCAGCTTCTTTAGGCAGTCTCCTGGAATTTCTTACAGAAGTCTTAGAAGAGTTTTCAAAGATGCTGAGCAGTTGTTGACTTGCTTTGCCTTCACTCTGACAATTTATCCTAAACAATCTCAATTGAGTTGAGTTGAGGTGATTGTGGAGGCCATGTCATCTGACACAACACTCCACCCCTCTCCTTCCTGGTCATACAGCCCATTCATAGCCTAATGGTCTCTATTAGGACATCGTCCTCGTGTAATACAAATGACAGTCTCACTATTTACAAACCGAATGGGATGGCATGCCAGTGCAGAGTGCTATGGTAGCCATACTGGGTGTGCGCCTTGAATTTGGAAACAAAATGACCAGAAAAGCGCCCACACATTACACCCTTCTCCTTGTTCTAGATTATGGGCACCACAAATGTAGAAACCATCAGCTCACCTTTTCTGCATCTCACAAAGACATGGTAGTTGAGACATAATGAGAGACTTTTTATACCATTCAGACAACAGTAGAGGGAACATTTTGAGGATTCTAAGGTTTAGCATGCATTCTAGTTTGTCTAGCATGTGTTTCTATACTCCTTGTTTACATACTGTATATGTTCCTTTGTGGTTTTTCTGCCTTCAATGTGACCCTACAAAGTGTTCATTACACGACAAAAAAGAAGAAAACATTGCGTGAATAGGAATATTTTAAGTTGCTGTATAGGCTTAAATATTGATTAGAAAGGCATATACCGTGTTTTTCGTACTGTTATGGGGGAGATCTGCTGCTGACACGGTTGTTATTGTTGGGAGTAATGTCCCCATCTCTTGTCCTGTCCAGGTAATATATGTTCCTCATCCTGGATATACTGGATATAGCCTCTCATCCTGGTATGTAGCCTCTCATCCTGATATATAGCCTCCCATTCTTGTATATAGCCACCCATCCTGGTATATAGCCTCTCATCCTTGTATATAGCTCACCATCCTAGTATATAGCCCCCCATCCTGGTATATAGTTCCCCATTCTGGTATATAGCTTCTCATCCTGGTATATGGCGCCCATCCTGGTATGTAGCCCCCTTCCTGAGATATTGCACCCCCCATCATTATATATGCTCCCAATCCTGTCATGTTACTGACACTGCACAGTGATACAATTTCTGCACGTCCCGGTCACATGACAGGATGCCCATGAGACACATAGACAGGAAGAGATCGATGCGGCTGCAGAGGGAGAGATGGAGGGGAGCGGCGGACAGGTATGTTACATCGTTTATTATTTTAGTGTGTGCTGCAGTAGGAGGACCATTTCTAGTGATGGGGGCTGCAAAATCCCAGGATGGGGGGCATATACAGTGATGGGGGTTTAGTACATGTAATATACTCTGCCTGCCGCTCACCGCTCAGCACCTTCTTCAATACTGGGAGGTGGACAGCTAGATGCAGTAAATATTACAGAAGACTAATGAGTGGAAACACGTGATCATGGGCTGCCTTTGCAGCCTCCTCCTGCACCAGAGTCACTGCTGCCCCTGGCACTATACAGCACAGCCCCACAGCCGGCACATTCCCGTATATTTGGACCATAAGATTTACCCCCCACTTTCCCCCACAATCTGGGGGGAAAAAAACTGCATTTTATGGTCTGAAAAATATGTTAACTCTAGATTATACAAACTTCAGTTCCTATAAAAACTATGACATGGCTTTTCCATAACATAGGTGTTCATCAAAAAGTGGTCCTACACTGAACACACTCGCTATCAACTATTGTCAGCTTATGCAGAAGATGAGTGTATATAGTGAACAAAGCTGTAACAGCTCAGCTCTTTAAATTGTGTAATGGCAAAACTTGGCTGCTGAAGTTGAGGTCTTAATAAAGTGGGTTGTGGTTGAGCAGCAGTACCCAATAATGGCCATTATACAGAGTATGGAGCTATGCTGTTGAGGCTTTATATATTGTGCACATCCCACAGGGTTCCAAACACCTGACCAAAGCTGGTGTCAAGAGTCCATCTCTGACTGATTTCATATTGATAAGCCATCATTACAAATTCTTGAAAAAACCCTTTAAACTCTCCCCAATATCTGTTGAACATGAATGGTGAATGTGCATGTGGTTACAGGGCATCAATGGGCTGCCATTGGTCTATGGAATGCCCCCATCACTGCTACATTTGTATTCCTATGATGTTGACTGGGCCATATAGGTTTAGGAAAGCAGATTTTGTTTTAGAGATTGTGGGTGCCATTTGTACAACCACACTGCTCAAGGATTTCTTTAATTTTCACAAGGGATAATAGATGAATATGAATTGCAAAAATTGTTATGCAATTTCTTTTTAACGTGGTCATACCTCAAATGTCATTATAAACTTTTGTTTGGATGTAAAGCAGAACTTGGAGGCAAGGATCACCATTTGATTTTTGCAACACAGATGAGCTGATCAATCTGCTGTGGATTGCTTTTGAGTCAAATTTCCTCAAATTCGCCTGTCCTATTAAATCAAACACTTTTTCATTTAAAGCTGTGAATAATAATCCAAATATTAAAGTACATAATCATTGTGACTGTAGCAGGGTCGGCTCTAGATTTTTGTGGACCCCGGGCAAAAGAGTCTTAATGGGCCCCTTTTACACTCTGCCTCCTCCCCTCCAAATTATATATGACACGCACAGCTCTGCTACATGCCCATAGACATAGATGGCTCTACTATACGCACATGTAGACACACAGCTCTGCTATATGCTCACTACACATAGTACAGGAGAAAAAGAGCCGGGGTTTGTCCGCGCTAGACCACAGGGAAAACCGAGGATGCAAGCAAACCTTTATTTACACTCAAGCCAACGCGTTTCATGGCCACCTGGCCACTTCATCAGGGCATTACTGCCCTGATGAAGTGGCCAGGTGGCCATGAAACGCGTTGGCTTGAGTGTAAATAAAGGTTTGCTTGCATCCTCGGTTTTCCCTGTGGTCTAGCGCGGACAAACCCCGGCTCTTTTTCTCCTATACTGTATGTATCTGCATCTCGGGATCTGCAGAGGCCAAAACTTCTACAGGTGGTTGTGACTCTCACAACCATACCAGGTGAGTGGATTACCTTTGTTAATATCACGCTGGTGTCCCTCATTTACCGCCTTAGTGCGCTCCCCCTCTCTCTAATTTTTTACACATAGTACACACACAGCTCTGCTACATCCCGATAGACATAAAGGGCTCTGCTACATGCAAACTACACATAATACACACACAGCTCTACTACATGAACATACAGATACACACACAGCACTGGTACATGCTGTGAGGTAGCGACCCGGGGAACTCGCTTGTGGCATAACGACACCAACATGTGCTTATAATTTACCAATGACTACCCGTTTATTTGCTCAGATACATAACCTAACCCGGGTAGCATGTTTGACACATTGCACATTGATTATAAGCACACTACATAAATACACAGTACATTTACATATTACATTACGAAACACATATATTGCACATAACATCTTATAGTTACCGGGGACCTGTCACCACCTCTCTTTCAAACCCTTGGAGCACTAACGACCGCTTCCGTGGTGGTTACGGCCTCCGGCCTATCTAAACGTTCCACATACATTTTACAATACATAAGTAACCACATTCATCAACGGGCCCTGTGGGTCCCAATGGCGGTACCAGCCACTTGGCTTTATTTACCAAGCACCACACTACCCCGGAGTACAGGCTTCAGCCTGACCGGGCTCTTGCACACCGTATGTGATCCATCATATAAGCATCCATGGATTACATACGTCCTTCTACACGCTCACAGCCCATCATATAATCATCCATGGACTGTGGCTCCTCTGGGTCCATAACAGGGATTGTGCAACCTGAGTCACGGGTACACCATGCATCCCCAAGGGCTCCTTACTGGACGTGTTTCGCCCCAAGTACAGACCAGCGTCTACCTGGTTCAGCCACGGTTTCCCCACTCTAGGAGCCCTTCTAACCCCAGCTTCTGACCACCGATGCATACACTTCAACAGGTCCCTTCACTGACTGTTTTAGTCGGACCCAATGGTGGCTATGCCCACCTGGCACAATTCATACGTCTGCCATCCGTAGGGCTACATACACTTCAACGGGTCCCTTCACTGACTACTTAGTCGGACCCAATGGCGGCTATGCCCGCCTGACACAATTCATATGTCTGCCTCCTGTAGGGCTACATACACTTCAACGGGTCCCTTCACTGACTACTTAGTCTGACCCAATGGCGGCTATGCCCTCATGGCACAATTCACACATCTGCCTCCCGTACGACTACATACACTCGCAGGGTCTCTTACATAAGCCATAAAATACACATACACTTTAATGGGTCCCTTCACTGACTGTTTAGTCGGACCCAATGGCGGCTATGCCTACCTGGCACAATTTACGAACAGGGTACACAGTTCACTCTAGCATACGGGAACTGCCTTCTTACCGGGAAAAGATCCGGGTCTCGCTACCTGAGTCACGGGTACACCAAGCATCCCCAAGGGCTCCTTACCAGGCGTGTTTCGCCCCACGTCCCGACTGGCGTCCACCTGGTTCAGCCACGGTTTCCCCACTCCAGAAGCTGTCATGACCCAGTCCTAGCCACCGGTATGGAGCTAGCAGGCTCCCCTCGTGTCCGCACACCACAGAGCTCTGGATTGCTCTGCTCTCGTCGTCTCTTAGTCTGAGACTCCAACACTCTGTCTCTCACTCAAACTGGATCTCAATCTCTGGCTGAATCTCTCTGGTGATGATCTCAATCTCTGGCTGATGATCTCCCATTCAATCAGCTGGCAGGCTCTTTATCGTGCCTGCCACTCCCACACTGACACATCCACCTGGGCGGCTATTACTCAGGACACACCCACCTGGGCTGCTATCAATTAGGTCACACACAGTTCCCATACAGCCGCTCATCTAGCTCATCTATGTGTCATATCTACAGCACTCCCTTTCAGATTTAACTCATTGTGTTTCGGGTAGGTTCACACAGCATCATCACAGTAAAACCGGCTAGTGTGGACCGGATCATACACTGATCCTGCATGTGATGCAGCCCGGCCATGGGGATCATGCCGGCTGTGCCTCACAATGCCTAATTAATGCACATACAGACACACGCAGCTCTGCTACATGCACACTACACATACAGATACACATATGGCTATGCTACATGGACACTACATACCCAGCTCTGCTACATATACAATGTATACACATACAAACACTCAGCTTTGCTATATGCACATACAAACACACACAGATTTGCTACATGCACATACATATACACAAATACAGATATACACAAATACAAATACACACACATACAAACACACACATACAGATATAGATACACACAGAGACACACATACATACATAATCAGAAATACAGACACATACACACACACAGAAACACACACACACACACATATATTACCAAATTCAGATGATCTTGATCCGTGCAGAGCAGGAGAGGAGCCACTGGGAGCTGCACAGAGGCTGCAGAAGTTGAACAGAAGCAGTTTCTTCTAGGACCTTGATTTCAGTCATGTGATCAGTCACAAGACTGGAACTGGCAGGTCCTCCTGCCTCCATTCAGCTCCTCGTAAGCTTGTTCTCCTCCTGTGTACCGATCACATAGATCAGTGCAGAGCATGAGAGGAGAGAAGGCGTGCAGCTGTATGTAAGCGGGTCTCCTCTGCTTTCCACTCACAGACAGCTGTGGGCCCTCTCACTGTTTCAGGACACTGGGATCTGTCCATGAATGTCGGGTGCTGGCGCTGGGCTTGGACTGTAGATTGATATCTGTGATCTATTGCAGTAACCGCAACTTACTAACATAATATTTTTCATTCTTCATATACTACAAACATGTAGGATTATTTAATACCTCATCTGTTTTAATTGTGCTGCAAAAGCAAATTCCTGAAACCAAGGCTTGTGTTTAATTGAAAGTGTGCTTTCTGGTTTGTGAGATTGGCAAACCATAATTGTTATTCTTTAAAGAGAAAAGAAAAAGCGCCATTATTCAAAAATGTAGACACAACAGTCTGCCTCACAAAGTGCACATGTTGTTTACAAATGTCCTTCATTTGTGTAATAGTCCCATATTATACATACATACTGTATACATACTACCCAAATACAGAGTGACCTTTTGCAAGTACTTGCTCTTGGTACATGAACCTACCAAGCACCAAACCTTTTAAAAAACCATAACTTTTACAAATTCCTCCATCTATATATGTAAACTATAAAAACTGCAGCAATACAGATGTCTGCCAACCCTTTATAAAATATAAGTACCATAAAAAGCCTGAAAGTGTAGCATGTTTCTAAATATGCTTTTGGGTACCACCTGTTACCATTTGTTTACTCCTAGCTAGAGATGAGTGAACCATTTGAAGTTCAGTTTGGTTTGGTTCGGAGAACTTCCAGAAGTTCGCTGAAGCTCCCAAACTGCATTGAAATCAATGGGAGGCAAAATCAAAAGCAAAGAAAGCATCTTCCAAGGTTGCCCAAAAGCTGCAGAACACAACTCAAACCATTTTACAGTAGAGCCCCGCAGTTTTAGCACAGCCATCTTCCTAGACTATTTTAGTTACCAAGCTGCAGCGCCACTGTCACCCTGCTTCCAGGTCCTCTCATTGACCTTATACATATTCACTGCTTTCTTCTCCCAGTGATAGGTTAAAATCAAACTTTGCCCTGCCCACCCTCTCTGCTGGCATTTGTGATTGGTTGCCAGTTTGGAAATCAGGTTACTTTAAAATTAATAAATAATTGAAAAATTTAGCGTGGGGTCCTCCCCAATTTTGATACCATCCAAGATAAAGCACATGGCTGGGGGTGGTATTCTCAACCTGGGGAGGCCCATATATATTGCTTTCCCTGCAGGGTAACAATAGCAGCCAGCAACCACTCCAGAATATGGCACATTTGTGGCACAACAGGGTCCGGATGCCACAGTGGCATTACCTCCCTAACAGGGGGTGATATCATGTCTTGAAGCAAGAAGGGGTCCCCACGCCAGGTAATACTCAGCATCCAACACTTTTCCTGCTCCGAGCCTGAAGGGGAGCTCTAACCCGGTTTTAGGGGAGCAGAAGGAGGTGTGCAGTAGAAAGACAGTTGGACCAGATCTAAAAGAGGAGACAAACAGAAAGTGGGAGTTCAGTGAGTGTGAGGTAACCGTTGGAGATGGTCTGAGGAGGAAGACAGGAGAGACGTCGAGGAGAGCTCTGAGGGGAAATTGAGCTGCAACAGAGCTTATCCTGGAGCTGAGCACCATAGAAAAGGACACTGGAGTCCTGAGTTGTGGGATATTAAAGACCCAGCAGCTGAGTCTGGAGGTCAGAAGGCTGCAAGTCTTCTGGCCACACCAAATACCCAACAGCACAGCAGCAGATTAGAGCCCAGTGCAGCCAGGAGAGGAGCGGCACCTGAAAAAGGCCCCAGCTGCCTGCCATACAGCTAGGAACAACTAAATACACAGGAATAGGGTCACAGCTTAGCTTTAGGTAGCAAGGACCAAAAGGGAGAGCGCAAAAGGGAGGCCTCCAAATTCCCCTGGTGTGGTGGATCACCCAATTGCTTCCAGGCCACCCGGACCTCCATTACCATCTGTATTAACTGCCCCGGACTGCATGTTAAACCACCAAGTGAAGGTAACAGAAACTTCAACCCTGTGTCCTCTGGTTCTTTCCCTGCATCTGTCACCCTGCACCCCAAATATCACCACAGCCCTGTTTGACTGTATCATCTGCCCTGGGGCCGTGCACCGCCTGTGGGGAGTTGTGTCATCTTTACTGCGTCATCAAATGCCCCAGTGGTCCTGAACTGCAGCGTTGGCCCTATATAGCCGGAAAACCAAAGGTGGCGTCAGAATGGGTCACAGCCCCATGACTTCCCCAGAAAAGGACCGACCCGGCCTGGTTCTGAGTACCCCATGGCCCTGGTGGTCGTGTCACATTCATTAGAAGCACCATATTCTGGCGCTTCATCATGGCTCTTCCATCTGCCCTGGTGCAGTGACAAATGGGGTAACAGAAGGGGTTAATAACAGCTGAGTATTGACAGCTGTCATCAAGTCCAGATTGGCAATGTTGAGGTGTCTATGATATCTCCCACATTACTTATCCAGTAAATAAATTGTTAAAAAACACAGATGCAGAGAAAAATCCTTTATTAGTAAAAATCATGAAATCTGAAGATTAACACAGGATTTTGGTTTGCAATGTAATGCCCAGTGTCAGAAAGCTGGGTTGCATCCTACATCATGCATCTTCCAGCAGGACAATGACCTCAACCATGCTTCAAGAAGCACCCAGAAGTGGGTGGAAACAAAGCATGGGCAAGTTCTGATGTAGCCAGCAATTAGTCTATGAGGAGATCTTTAAATTGCTGTTGGGAGAAGGGAACCTTCAAACATGAGAGACCCGGAGCATTTTACAAAAAAAAGAGTGGTCCAAAATTCTAATTGAGAGGCATAAAAAGCTTGTTGATAGTTATAGTAAGCAATTAATTGCAGTTATTTATTCCATAGGGTATGCAACCAAAAACTAAGTAGAGAGTATCAATAATTTTTGGTGGCCCATATTTGAGGTTTTGTGTGAATTGATGTCCAATTTGCTTTCTTTGTGTTGTTCCAATAAACACAAAGGAAATAAACGTGTATGACACTACATGTAGTTGCATATATTTTCTGGGAGAAATATTTCATTTTCTGGAACTATTTCCAGAGTGCCTACACTCTTTGCAATGACCGGACATCAGATAGTAGGCACAGTTCTTCTGGTACAATTTACTTGTTAACAGCAGGCAGTTGACAGATACATCACACGACAATTCCTTCTCTTTGCTTTCTATGCACTTGTATCTCACTACAGTCCAGTCAACAATCCTGGGAGGCCTACTCTTCCCCTGTGAAGGCCTCGAAGGTAGAGGTGTATCGCTTCGACCACTCTCAGCTTCTCGTATTTTCCAATCATCTTGGGAGGCCTCCTGGAAAGAGCTTTTGTCGATATTAATAATCACCATTACAAAGTCTATTCAAGAAGGGGCATCAACTCCAGGCTGTGATGCATCCTCAGTGCCGCACAGGGGAGCTCCCAATATGGTGATCATAATACACTTCCACTATTCACAATTGGGTTACCTTATTCTATAATCAATTTTTCACTAACATGCACCTGATACAAGTCCTTGTAGTTCACTCTCTTCTAGACTGGTTTCCTAATTCATCTGGTTCTCTCTCTGGAGTTTGGCAATGTTAGACCCTTTTCCTCTTTTTTTTTTTGCTAAATACTGTTTTATTTTCTAAAAAATATACTATTGTATTTTTACATGAAGATATTGAATTAAATCAAACAAAAAATAAATATAATAAGGTATCATAGAGGGCCTGATTTAACGCTTACATAAGTACAGTATCAAACCAGTATTCAAACCACCAACATTTAGGCCCCTTACACATCAGCGTCTCTGTCCGGATCCGGCAGATCCGGACAAAAAACAGCATCTGCTGCCTAACGGTCGCACTTGTGGTATGCTTGTGGTAAGCCCCATGCATTCCCTATGAGGCTTGCGGCAAGTGCGGTATTGCCACAATCCAAATCGAGGCAATACCGCACTTGCCACACTTGCTGCAAGCCCCATAGACAATGCATGGGGCTTACCACAAGCATACCACAAATGCGACCGTTAAGCAGCAGATGCTGTTTTTTGTCCGGATCTGCCGGGTCCGGACAGAAACGCTGATGTGAAAGGGGTCTAGTCAAACAGGTGAATGGTGTAATCTTCACAAGTTTGCAATCAGCAGCTTTGGGCTATCAAGGCAGATCAAGCCTGCACTGTGACTGTGAACAGAAATATAATATCCATGTCAATAAATTTCCTGGACAGAGCCATACTAACGTATGTAAAATTGATAGGATATGGACATCAACTGGACCAATACAGGTAAAGAGGGTAAATTACCAATGGTCCAAGTGTAAAAATCCACAGTATGCTCTACTCTGGTCCGTTGTTCAAGTCAGACTTGCCCATTAAACTCAATGAAAGTAGAGAAAAAAAAAGATACCATACGGACACCACCTGTATGGCATTAATTTTTAATGGATCCATTTCAGTTAACAGAGAAAACTGTATTTGGTCTTGTATTTTGTTTTTCATTGCTGATATATAAAAATGGATGCCACACAGATGCCAAAAATGTAAATGCAGCCAACATATGACAGACGATATAGATAAAAAACATACGTGTATATTTTTCTACATGAAATCTGCTGATTTTACATACCCTATGACCCCAGTCTAAAGTGGAGACCATGTTTTTGTAGCCTTCCCCTCTCATCACTTATTTGCCAAACATATAAGTAAAACAATGCAAGGAAAATCTGGCAATTTATTTATGAGATAAATGATATAGATTGAATAAACAAACCGTACTTTAAAAAAATATGACAATGATAGAAAAAAATTAACGTTTTCCTATCACATATAAGTTTCTAATTTAAAGGTTATCCCACCAAAAACATAGCAAACATCCACAGAATGGATGAGAGATGTATAATTCTTGATAGACCAATATCTGCGACCCCTATCATTCATGAGAATTGGATCTTGCACACCTCATGTAAATGGAGTACTGATGAGTATATCTAAACTGCTGCATTTGATGTCTATGGTACTGGTGGTCACTAGTGATAGAGCAAGTAGTAAGATACTCAGGTTCAGACAGCTTTAACCAAATACTTTGAATGAGTAACGAGTAATAAATCCAATACAAGTCAATGGGGAACTCACTCGGATCTGACTACTGAAACAGTTCAAAGTATTCACTTAGAGCTATCCAAACCGAATATTACTTCTCGCTCATCACTTGTCATGAGAGTCTCTTTTACCATTTAGACTTCTGACTGGTTTGGGACCTCTATCTCTTTTCTTTATTGAGACTTCATATTAAACATGTTTCTTTCCTTTGGCAGAGTTGGAGTTAATATCAGTTTATGTTGCTAGCAAGCTCACTAGTTCTCTTTCCAGGTGTGGCTACTCTGTTATCACTCCCATCTCCTTTATATGGTCACATAATCCAGCATTCCTTGCTGACGATTGAACTCATTCCTGGCCTGGATACCTGAGGTGTAGGTAGTAATCTAGATAGCTGATCATTGCCAAGCCATCTGCTGCCTTGGACAGTGCCTTGTTGTTTCTCTGTCTATCTCCCCTTCCTGTCTTGTCTTGTTTATTGCAGTGGTTGGAACTAGTACTTCCACCGGCCATCTTCCTATTGAGGGCTTACATCAGGGCCAGCGAAGGCATAGGTATCCTGCTTGCTAATGGGGTGAGAGGACCCATATACAGATGGTAGGGAGATCAGCGCACAGCCAGAGCTGAGTGCAGGAGGTGTCCTTTCCCCATCCCCGATGAGCAGAGCCCCCCATTGTATTTGTCCCCCCTGGTGTTTCCCCAGTCTGTAGTTGTGGGTAGTGAGCTGGACATCGTTGGTCCATGTGCCACTGTCACGCACCGTGCCCGGACTCTCCCAAGTCCACGGTGTGACATTACTAGTGGTCACACATGCACATACACAGAATAGGAGTGAATAAAGCAGTGACCCCTCATGTAGAGTACAGGTTTATGTTTTCTAGAAATCCCCCTGGAATAAAGTATAAGCCAGTGACTATGACATTGTTTACTTACATTCTTTATTAAATGGACACTTCTATGAAAGTTTCAAATAGCAATTACCGAGCAGAAAGTCAACCTCCCGAATAAATAATTATTAAACCTTGTTATTCACTAAGCTAAGACACCAGCGTGGCCAGGGAATTACTTGCTAAAAGCAGGGTCTGGGAACTTGCTCTCAACCTTATGGAGAGCATACATGTGAAGGAATGGTGTGCTATTGCCAGGCAATAATATAAATGACTTACAATTATAAAGACTTGTGGCTGTGATAACAAAAAATTTTATGCTAAATGACCCAAAGACGGTCTCCACCGGGGAAGTGACAGATTGGTTCATTACAGGGTAAAAACTGAATTATACCTATGTCTTTATGTTTACTGGCAGTAGGCAAACTATCATTGTGTTCTAACAATCATCAGTGTGAGGTGCAAGGGTTCAATAGGAGGCTGTGTAGTAGGATAGAGTCACACAAAGCAGATTGTAGATTTTGGGGTTGTCTTGGCGAGAGGCCAATGGAATTTTGCAAGTTTTGTTCAAAGAGCTTTATGTTCATTTAAACAAATGTAGTTTTCCTATCCACACAGTAGTGGCCGATGGAGGAGAATGTGACTAGTCCTACCAGTGTCCTCCAATTAAAAAACACTGCACATTGGAAGGCTGTTTATAATTGAATGAGGCTGATGGACAAGTCTGGCACATCCTCTTCCATCAGCCTACAGTTTCGGAACAGAAGCTCTGTGCAGCTTCTAAGGAAGATGGCAGAAGAACAGGGAATACTTACATATGAGTAAGTGCCACAAATCATATCCCCAGCAAATTTGGTTAAAGATCAAGCTGCTAACTAATGAATGCGGAAATTAGAAAATCTTCGGAGAATAAATCCACCTTTACAGATGATCTCCAATTTAGGTATTGGCAATAGAACTTGCTCAATGGTTCACCGTGTCACCAAATACCGTATATACTCGTGTATAAGCCGACCCGTGTATAAGCCGACCCCCCTACTTTTGCCCCCAAAAACTGGGAAAACTTATTGACTCGCGTATAAGCCGAGGGTGGACTCCAGCACAGGTATACAACCCCCAGCAGTGAGGTATACAGCAGCCTCCCCAGTGGTAGTATACTGCAGCAGCCCCAGTGGTAGTATACAGCAGCCCCAGAGGTATATCCAGCCCCAGAGGTATATGCAGCCCCAGAGGTATATGCAGCCCCATATGCAGCCCCAGAGGTATATGCAGCCCCATATGCAGCCCCAGAGGTATATGCAGCCCCATATGCAGCCCCAGAGGTATATGCAGCCCCATATGCAGCCCCAGAGGTATATGCAGCCCCATATGCAGCCCCAGAGGTATATGCAGCCTCATATGTAGCCCCATATGTATATGCAGCCCCATATGTATATGCAGCCCCATATGCAGCCCCAGGGGTATATGCAGCCCCAGAGGTATATGCAGCCCCAGAGGTATATGCAGCCCCAGAGGTATATACAGCAGCCCTAGTGGTGTATACAGCAGCCCCAGTGGTAGTATACAGCAGCCCTTAGGTAGTATACAGCAGCCCCAGTGCTGTATACAGCAGCAGCCCCAGGGCTGTATACAGCAGAAGCCCCAGGGCTGTATACAGCAGAAGCCCCAGGGCTGTATACAGCAGAAGCCCCAGGGCTGTATACAGCCGAAGCCCCAGGGCTGTATACAGCAGAAGCCCCAGGGCTGTATACAGAAGAAGCCCCAGGGCTGTATACAGCAGAAGCCCCAGGGCTGTATACAGCAGAAGCCCCAGGGCTGTATACAGCAGAAGCCCCAGGGCTGTATACAGCCGCAGCCCCAGGGCTGTATACAGACGCAGCCCCAGGGCTGTATACAGCCGCAGCCCCAGGGCTGTATACAGCCGCAGCCCCGGAGGTATACAGGCCCCCCCCATCAAGCTCCAGGGCCCCCCCCTTGAGGTCTGAAAAATAAAAAAGAATCAATACTTCACCTGTCCGACGCCTTCTGCCGCTGTGCGATCCCCAGTTCCAAGTGAGATCTCTTCTGACAGGACCTGTGGTGATGTCAGAGGGGCGTTCCCGGGCACTCGCGGTCATGTGATACATATCACATGACCGCGAACAGCCAATCAGCGCTGGGAACGCCCCGGGAACGCCCCCCTCTGACGTCACCACAGGTCTTCTCAGTACACCTCTCACTGAATGAAGCCCGGGATCGCGTGTCGGCAGCTGCGGACGGCGCGACAGGAGACTGGCAAGTATGATATTCCTTTACAGGACGCCGCTCAAGGGGGGGCCCTGGAGCTTGATGGGGGGGGCCTGTATACCTCCGGGGCTGCGGCTGTATATATACATATACTCGCGTATAAGCCGAGGGGGGACTTTTCAGCCCAAATTTTGGGCTGAAAAAGTCGGCTTATACGCGAGTATATACGGTAATAACATAAACCAAATGTAAACTGACTGCACCAGGAAAGTACATCATCAGAGACTGACTTTTAAGTGTTAACAGGCCATTATAAAACCCACTTATAGTAAAAGTTGTACATAATTGACTCCCCAGCATTGCAATTTATTGCAGAACAACCATTCAGAATGGTTTGTATTCAAGGTCAATGTCAAAATAGCCAAAATGAAGCAAAGTGTCAAATCAAGACAATTAATATAATTGGATACAAAAAAAAGGGACCAAGCCTTCATGAGTCATTCATTTACTGCCAACGGGAGTGTTGCATCGTGTCCCTAGATATAAAGCGGTCACATTGCTGTGTTGCATCTAATAGCATCCCATTGTAAACTATAAACCAACTTCCAGCATAATATTAGTTTCAGGTGACATTTCAGACAGAGCTCACCTGGGTATATCAGACTTAGCACAACTTCTGTACATTACATGACCTGCATATACCAAATCCATAGGTAGAAGAAAAAGGCGCAAAATCAGTTTCTCACCATGACTGTGTAAATGATGTACCTCTGTAGATATTAGCCACACTTGCTCACTCCTCACCTGCTTGACCAATAGGGAAACATGCAGCCAAAGAAAAGAGGAAAAAATTCACAGGCGATAGTGTATGGATTCTTTTCAAAATAAAAACATCTCTTTATTCTTCATCATTAAATAGAATGCCCCCCCATGGGGAACAAGTCCATTTCAGACGACTTAGAAGTGGCCTTAGTCATCCGACGTGATCAGCCCATAATGCACTGAGGGAGGTCATGTGAGCGGCCCATAATGCACTGCGCCAGAAGTGATGTAGCGGCCAGAGCTTGATAGTACCCTGTTTCCCCGAAAATAAGTCACCCCCGAATATAAGTCAGGGCAGGGCTGGCGCAGAATTTTCCAATATAAGTCATACCCCGATTATAAGACAGGGTGACTTATTTTTGGGGAATATAAGACAGGGTACCGCTAAAGTGCCATTTTTGCCCATTGCATGTTTTACCTGTGTTCCCGCTGTCCCGCTGGCCCCGCTATCCTCCGTGGGCTCCCCTCTGCCCTCAGGTGCAGCCGCAGGTCCGCTGTCCCTCGTGGGCTCCCCTCTGCCCTCAGGTGCCGCAGGTAGCCCGAGGGCATAGGGTTAATCTTGTGCGCCTGTCGCCCTGGCCTGACGTCACCGCTGCTGGCAGGAGCTTCTGATTGGCCAGCGGCTCCCCAGCATCTCGAGCGCTGATTGCCTCAGCGGTTCGAGTGCTGATTGGCCAGAAGCTCCTGCATGAAGAAGCATCTGGACAACGCCCTGCACCGTGGAGGAATCCATAGCCCGAGGCCGCCATTACCCTAAAAAATAAGGATGTTTCCTTGCCGACTTGCCCATTTAAAACCGCAATTCCGCCACACAGCCGACTTGCGGCCGACTTGCGGCACACTTGCGGCAGGTCCCCATACAATGTACGGTACTGTATGGGACACTTGCGGCGAGGTGCGGTTAATTGTCATTTTTTTTTTTAATATAAGTCATACCCCGAATATAAGACAGGATGGGACTTTTGGGGGTAAAATTAATATAAGACACTGTCTTATATTCGGGGAAACACGGTACTATAAAGGGCGGGAGATTCTAAAATAAAAGCCGGCTTGCAAGAAAGAATAACGCCGCCCAGCGGGGCGTGCGCTGCACCATCGAGGAGGGCACAATGGAGCCTGGGGCCGCCTTTCCAGTCCCCAGCCTCAGGGACTGCTGTAAGTTATAAATTACTTTTCTGCTGTTTTATAGGGCGGATTTAGCTCAGAGAGGGATAGATAGGCAGCAGCTGGGAAGGTGCAGGGACAGGTAGTGATAGTGTAGGGGCTTAGATCCAGGTGACAGGTTCCCTTTAATTGAGGGTAAGACCCTATAAGTGCTTATTGTCTTTCCAGATCTCTTCATATATAACCTGCAAATGCCATTTTCACAAGTGTTCCTTTTTGCATACTCTATCTCTACATCTGAACTAATTAGTGTACACTAGATATAACAATGTCTCATACACGGCTCCTCTATAACTCTGTAGCACACCCTCTTTTCAATGCGGCAGGAGCACGGAATACAATATACAGCAATACTGAGCAGTTTGGCTATGAATCCAGCAATGGGATGAGACAAAACACTTACAAGAACCTTCAGAACTGTCTCTGCCTCTCTTTACAGATGCTTTCTTCTCCCCTTTATTGAAATTTCTATGTTCAGCATGTAACCTGATTTTCCAAGAGCAAACATTCCATTTGACTATTGAGAAGGATTTTAGCAGTATTTCAAAATAAAATTGGAAGAGAAAAGTGGCCGACTGGTTAAGCAACAGAACTTTTCCCTAATAAGATAATGTGAGGCAGTGACTGGAATGATATATGCCGGCCGTTATGTGTCTCCCAGAATGTGCTCCATATCCCTATAAGATCCCCCCCACTCCTGGTCTTTGAGGATCCCCATGTCCAGGCATGTTTAAACCTGGACTGCAACACAAGTTTTGGTCTTAGTTGAAGCTAAGGAGACAGAGCAGCAGGAGCTGTGGAACAGAGGCTGTGTACAGGAAAACACAGTTCAGTCATGTGGTCTTGGCTTTTGGAATTATACAAGTGTGTACAGGACTGTACCGGCTGTGTCCCGAAACCCTGAGGTCTGTAATCGTCTGGACTGGCAAATAAACTGTGTGTGGTGTGAATAAGAGCCTGGGTCACTGTCACCCGTTGTGCTTAACTAATGCTGCTAACTCACATATGGTGCAAAATGCGGGCAAGCCAGTTGTACTTTGACGAAGGTAAACCTGTACGGTCACAGGCATATGACTTATTGCACCTGGTGAAGAAGCGGTTGCAGCCTGAGACTTTGAGCCCAGGGCAAATGGTAGAGAGGGTGGTGGTTGACCGGTTTGTGAGCACTCTGCCCGTCCCCATTCAATGGTGTGTGGGACAAGGTGAACCAAATACCCTTGATCAGTTGGTGTGTTTGGTGGAGCGACATGTGGCTACACAAGGCTTGATCTGGGACACTGGGACTTTGCGTGCAGCCCGTCGGTCCACATTCACCAAACCAGAGGTTAAAGACCCCCCACCAGGTCCTGCTTTGGACTCCACCCCAGACCCGGTCAAGAACACACCCCACCTTAAAAAGGGCCAAAAACCCATGTTCCCTAAATGGCACCCCTCAAAAGGATTTAACCCCACTAAGAGGTGTTGGCGATGCCAAGGACTGGGACATATGGGGACCCTGTGTCCACTCACCACCAAGCCCATGGACTGGGGGTATACCCGCCGGGGATCAATGTATGCCCAGGCTGTGTGTACAATGGACATTATTAAACCAGAGACTGAACCACATTTTTGCCAAGTGCAGGTTAATGGGTACCCAGCGATGGGCTTGTTGGATTCATGGAGCTTGGTGACCCTCGTGCATGCATCCCTGGTCCCTGAGATAAAACCCATAGGTCGTACAGTGGGGGTACTCTGTATCCATGGGGACCTCCGGTAACACCCTACAGAGGTGGTAACCATCACTACTACATGTGGACAGGTGCAACACGAAGTGGGGGTGATGAAAACACTTCCCTATGATGTGATCCTGGGGCAGGATCTGCCTCTTTTCTGGACCCTAAGCAGGAGGCAATCCAATCCTCAGGTAATGGACAGTCTGGGCCCTGAGCCCGAAGATCCAGAGTCTGGGATACCTTCCGTAGGGGTCACCAATAAAGGGACAGAGTGTAAAACCAAGAGGTCTCCCCTAGAGATAATAGCAGGAGAGCTCGAGACAGTCGAGCCAATCCCGGAGCTAGAGGTGTCTCCGGATAATTTCGGGACGGCCGAACTTCAGGATCCTACGTTGGTCCATGCCCGAAGTAGGGTGATAATAATTGATGAGGTGGCGCAAACGTCCAGCGCCAAGGTGAGGTTCCCCCATTTCGCTCTCAAGCGGATAGAATACGGCAGGATATAGTGGAGAAGCTGTTAATACCACAGCCATATCGCCGGCAGGCCCTAGAGTTGGCTCATAAACACTTAATGAGCGGTCACCTGGGGGTTAAAAAACGCAGGAGCAACTTTGGCAGCGTTTTTTTTGGCTCGGGGTCGTTGGGAAGGTAAAAAGGTTTTGCAAATCCTGCCCGGAATGTCACCTAACTGCACCTGTGGCTCATTTCCGTAGTCCCTTGGTACCTTTGCCTATTATAGAGGTACCTTTAGAGCGGATAGCCATGGATCTGGTAGGATCAATTGCAAATTTTGCCTGGGAGCACCAACATATCCTGGTAATAGTAAATTATGCCACCCGTTGCCCAGAGACGGTACCCCTCAGACATACTGTAGATAAGCTTATTGCTCGGGAGTTGTTTGCCGTGTTCTGTCGGTTGGGGTTGCCCAAGGAGATCCTTACAGCTCAGGGAACCCCATTCATGTCCAAAGTCACCAGGGAGCTGTGCAAACGTCTCCAGATTAATCAGCTGTGTACGTCAGTGTACCACCCTCAAACTGATGGTCTGGTGGAGTGGTTTAATATAACCCTGAAAATTATGCTCAAAAGGGTAGTCGCCAAGGACGAGAAGGACTGGGATATGTTGCTCCCTTATTTAATGTTTACTATCCGCGAAGTGCCGCAGTCGTCAACAGGGTTTTCTTCATTTGAGTTGTTATATGGTCGATATCAGCTGGGGCTGCTGGACGTAGCTAAAGAAACATGGGAGCAGGAGCCCAACACCCATAAAAGCGTAATTGGGCACATCATGGGTATGCAGGACCAAAACGCTGCTGTCATGCCGATTGTGAAGGAACATCTGCAAGATGCCAAGGCAGCTCAAAGCGCTAGATACAATAGGCAGGCCACCGTCAGGTCCTTTAACTCAGGGATCACGTATTAGTGTTGTTCCCAACCGCAGAAAGCAAGTTCTTAGCTAAGTGTCAGGGTCCCTATGAAATCTGGGAAAAGGTTGGGGTGCTAAACTACAATATGTTTCAACCAGGTAGGAGGAAACCAGAACAGATATACCATATAAACCTGTTGAAACCCTTGAAAGACAGGGAAAGTATGGTGTCTGTTCTACCCCAGACCTAACCTCTTCAGGTTGCCTGCCTCCAGTTACAGTGGCATCCAGAGAGGATGAGACAGGAGTAAGGATAGGGAACACTCTCACAAAACAGCAGAGGCAGGAGGCCCGGAGTTTGGTACAGCAGAACTCGGATGTTTTCTCAGATCTGCTGTTCAGGACATCCATCATCCAACACGATATTGTCACTGAGCCTCACGTAAAGGTACGCATGAAGCCATACTGGGTACCAGAGGCTCAGAGGCAAGCTATCTCGGAGGAGGTAAAAGAAATGCTTCACCTGAGGGTGATTGAGAAGTACAGGAGTGAGTGGGCCAGTCCCATTGTCTGATCCTAAAATCTGACGGATCATTACGGTTTTGTAATGACTTCAGGAGGTTAAACGAAGTGTCCAAATTCAATCTTTACCCCATGCCCAGGGTGAACGAGCTGATTGAGAGGCTGGGGCAAGCGCAGTATTTCACAATGCTCGATCTGACCAAGGGCTAATTGCAGGTGCCACTGTCGGAGTCAGCAAAGGAAAAGACCGCTTTTGTTACACCTGAGGGTCTCTATCACTATGTCGTCTTGCCTTTTGGGTTACATGGAGCTCCGGCCACTTTCCAGAGGCTGATGGACATAGTGTTGGAACCACATCAGACGTATGCATCAGCGTACCTGGATGACATCATAATTTACAGCACTGAGTGGCAGACCCGCTTGATTCAGGTACAAACGGTGGTGGATTCGCTTGGAACTGGCGGTCTGACGGCTAATCCAAAAAAGTGCGCATTGGGAGTCACGGAAGCCCGCTACTTAGGGTAAGTGATAGGCCAAGGGGTAATTAAGCCCCAAATCAATAAATTCGAGGCAATACCGAAATGGCCTCGACCACCAACCACGAAGCAGGTAAGGGCTTTTCTAGGCATCATAGGGTACTATTGGCAGTTCATCCCCAATTTTGCTGGACTGATGGCCCTTTTAACGGATCTTCTGAAAGGAAAGAAGTCCTTCATGGTGTGCTGGAATTCGCAGGCTGAGGAATCCTTCCTGGCCCTGAAGGTGGTCCTGTGTGGACAACCTGTTCTCGCCAATCCTGACATTTGAAAGGAGTTTATTGTGCAGATTGATGCCTCTGAGGTTGGGCTACGAGCAGTCCCAATTGGTAAACGGGGAAGAACACCCCGTCACCTACTTGAGAAGGAAGCTCACCCCACCGGAGAGAAACTATAGCGTAGCGGAAAAAGAGTGCCTGGCTATAAAGTGGGCCTTGGAATCCCTACACTATTACCTGTTGGGGCGAGAGTTTTGCTTGGTAATGAACGCTAGGGTCACCCAGTGGTTACTGTCCCTGCAGAGCTACAGTTTTACTGTTGAATACCGGGCAGGGAGGTTGAAGTGCCATGCGAATGCCCTGTCTAGGGCCCCTTGTATGGTGGCTGGTGTTCAACCCCACAAGCTTGGACATAGGTGGGTATGTGAGGCAATTACCGGGGTGATATATGACGGCCGATATGTGTCTCCCAAAATGTGCTCCATATCCCTATAAGATCCCCTCCACTCCGGAGGATCACCACGTCCAGGCATGTGTTTAAACCTTGACTGCAACACAGGGTGTGGTCTTAGTTGAAGCCAAGGAGGCAGAACAGCAGGAGCTGTGAGGAGCTGTGTGCAGGAAAACACAGTCCAGCCATGTGGTTTTGGCTTTTGGACTTAAACAAGTGTGTACAGGACTTTACCGGCTGCGACCCGGAATCCTGAGGTCTATAATCGCCTGGACTGGCAAATAAACGGTGTGTGTTGTGAATAAGAGCCTGGGTCACTGCCTCCCGTCGTGCTTAACTAACGCTGCTAAATCACCATACATTGTAAAGTTAATTTACATTTCTTAATATTCATTTGTGTAATATTAATTGGCATAATAATGATTACCATGATTAACTTTGCATATATTCCATGTTCTTTCCAGTAGCCATTTAAACTCAGAAGACACCATAACTCCCAACACTTCATGACCCCAAGTAAGGTCTGCCATTGAACCATCTCAGTATTGCCCGAAGAAAGCTTAGGATGCCATCATTACCTGACCTCCACCACTGTTGTGGTCTGCAAACATTTTTATTAGCTTTATATCACTTGACATTTTTCTAAAAAAAAAAAAAGTGGATGATATTCAGTGGATGAGGAATGCACCAGCCACAGTCTGCCAAATTGACCACGTTTATCTAATATTGGCATAAATTAGAGTGGAAATCAACTGAAATCAGCTGAAAGTTGGAGTAGATTTAGTTTGTAGAGGATGACAGACATCCCAAGATGCATAACATTTTTTAAGAGGCCTTCTAATATATTTAGCTAATACTACTTTAGACAGCATTTGTTGATGACACCTACTAATCCCCCTCATTGTGTTCCCTGTTAAATGGAACCAACCACCATGATTTACCCACCTGTAAATCAGTGCAGCAGGTGATTGATGTGTGCAGCATGACATCACTATTTTTTTTTGTATTCCTTCCCTGTGGGCTTGTCTTTCTGCTGTAAGCCAACCCCCTATCCATGGATGAGTCCGGATGAAAGGGAGGGGGTTCAGCTTAAAGCAGAAAGACAAGCCCACAGGGGAGAAATTAAAAAAACCCAGATAGTGATGTCCTCCAGCAGACGTCAATCACCTGTTGCCCTGATTTACAGGTGGTTAAATCCCAGTGGTTGGTTTGTTTACAACAGAATTTCTCAGTTTGGGTGCGTGCACACGATCCGGAGGAGCTGCGTGTTGGACGCAGCTCCTCCGAACCTGAGTGAAGCCGCGGGTGGCCGCAGGGAGACTGCAGCCGCCCTGTACTCACCATGTGCGGCGGGTGCAGGGCGGCTTCTCCTTCTCCTTCTCCTTGGGAGCGGACTCCCAGCAACCCGCACCGCAGCTCCAAACACACTGCGGGCAGGTTACGCATAGTGAGGATGGGATTTCTTGAAATCTTATCCACTATGCTATTACTGTACTACGCAGCATTTTGGACGCAGCGGCAAGACGCTGCATCCAAAATTCTGCGTACACTAATCGTGTGCACGCACCCTTTTAGTTCATTGGTGTTGGATGATCTCCCACATGAGATCAGATGTCCAGAAAATCTGCACATTGCCATTCATTGAGGCTAATTTTCACTACTTAGATTTATGACTTTTTTTTTTCATATTTTCCCTAGCATATGAATGGGGTTTGGAAAACCACATAATAATTTATGGAATATGGAAAATCATATTCAGCAGATTTTAACATGGAATATGACACAAAATCCATGTCAACGCTAAGACATGTGAAGAAACTTTTCTATGTTTTCAGTTTGCCGGTGCCCTTACATAGACATGTGAACACTAAGCCAAAACTAAGATATTAATATTTCATAAAAGGTCAGATGAAAATGAAACAGCATATATAAAGATCCATTCTAGAATCCCAATTATATAGAGGTATCAATATGTTCTATTATGCAATGACCAAACATTTTTCTTAATGTGGTCATCCTATTTTGGGTCCCTCTATGAGCAGAGCATAGAGCTGCTTCATAGTGAGTGGAGTCATGTAATACTATATGTCTCCTCCAGTGGTCATTGCGGGGAATATGAGCAGACTGTTGTTCTATGGATACTGATTGAAGGTTAGTGATTGATTGATTGCAGGACTTCGATCTATAAAGGGATTGTACAGATGTATTTTCCTTCATGGCTTGTTAATATAGAGAGCTTATCAAAGCTGTGCATCTCTAAATCTCACTAAAAAATAGTAACATTTAATGAAAAGCACAATCTACCTGCTTCTAATGTTATTTGTAAAATTCACAATTATTGTCAAAGTCTATATTAGTTTTTATTCTAAAATGATTTTCAGTCCCGTCAAAGTGAGGTCTTACTGTCTAAAGTAGCAATTTGTAAAAGTCAACACTAAAAGGATTAGAAATTAACCATGCATGGCACCGTCATTGAAGACTCTCAGCATGGATGCTCCGGCCTACAGTATGCATTACCGCACTATTATGGCCTGCAGGGACCATTGTCTAAGAAAACATGCATTTTGTACGCCTCATATTCCTATTCATTCAAACATTATTGCACATGTGGCCGTCTCTGCAGGCGGCACTGATGCGACACATTCTGTGTCCCGGTGCACTCTTTCATCTTGACACCCGTCCTTCCCCCTATAAACAATGTTTATTCACCCTGCTCACATAATGCCTTATACTATCTAATGCCATCATGAAGTATTCACTCAATAAAGAACTTTTTATGAGCATCAATATAATTATATTTTAGTCAATATAGGACACAGGAACTTTTTTCTATATTCATATATAGCAGTCCCCTGTCCTCCTGTATCTGTGGGTGCCTTGTATTGATTATAATTATTGTATCTACAGTATCTTTGTATGCCCCTTTTTAAATGTAAAGCACCATGGAATAATTGGCGCTATAATAATTAATAATCATAATAATAATAATAATAGTGTCTTACAATAGTATCATTATTGGTCCTGTAAGCTTAAAAAACAAAACTTATATTTCTTTGTACCACATTGTGCAAGTGACTCCATACACTAAGACAGGGGTGGGCAATTAATTTTCCCTATGGGCCACATAAAAGACTGTGACTGCTGTGGAGGGCTGAACCAATGTGCAAAACCTAATCTGCTTATTATAATCATTATTATGTATTTGCTTCACTTAATATTAAGCAGATTGTATTATGTTAATTAGTTGCTATTGCTAATACATTTAGCAATAAGGCTTAAATTGTTAATTATATCGCTCTTGTTATTTAGCTCTTGTACCTTTATCAACAGCTGTCAACACAATGATGCCCCCACAGTCCCCTCACACACAGTATAATGGCCTCAAACAGACTTTCTCAGAATACAATGTTGTCCACATACACCAAAGTGTGCTATCCTGAAACAGCACCCCCCACACACAGTAAGAAGTTCCATCAAAGTCCTCATGAAGTATAATTTCCCCACAAAGCACCCCACACAGTTCCCCACAGAGCGTGATGTTCCCACACAGCCCCTCCAACAGTATTATGTACCCTCAAATAGCATGATTTCTCCATACAGCACCCCCCAACAGTATGATGCCCCTATACATCACTCCACACAGTATGACATCCCCACAAAGCCCCCTGTGCACTATAATGTCCACACAAATCCTTGCACACAGCTCAATGACCCCACAAAGTCTCCCAGGCAGTATGTTTTCCTTATACAGCCCCGCACACAGTATGATTCCCCCGCAAGGTCCCCAAACACTATGATATTCCATAAAACAGCATAATTTTCCCACGCAGCCTTTCAAACTATATTATGTGCCTATCAAGCCCACCAGACAATATGTTTAAAAAAATGCTTTTCACACAGTATGATATCCCCACACAGCCCTCACAAAGAGTTATATCCCCATGCACAGCATGATGTTACCATGAATCTACCCACAAAATATGATGTCCCCTCACAGCCTTCAGGCAGTATGATGTCTCCTCACAGCCTTCAGGCAGTATGATGTCTCCTCACAGCCTTCAGGCAGTATCAGGTCTCCTCACAGCCTTCAGGCAGTATGAGGTCTCCTCACAGCCTTCAGGCAGTATGAGGTCTCCTCACAGCCTTTAGGCAGTATGATGTTTCCTCACAGCCTTCAGGCAGTATGAGGTCTCCTCACAGCCTTCAGGCAGTATGAGGTCTCCTCACAGCCTTCAGGCAGTATGAGGTCTCCTCACAGCCTTCAGGCAGTATGATGTTTCCTCACAGCCTTCAGGCAGTATGATGTCTCCTCACAGCCTTCAGGCAGTATGAGGTCTCCTCACAGCCTTCAGGCAGTATGAGGTCTCCTCACAGCCTTCAGGCAGTATGATGTCTCCTCACAGCCTTCAGGCAGTATGAGGTCTTCTCACAGCCTTCAGGCAGTATGATGTCCCCTCACAACCCTTCAGGCAGTATGATGTCTCCTCACAGCCTTCAGGCAGTATGATGTCTTCTCACAGCCTTCAGGCAGTATGATGTCTCCTCACAGCCTTCAGGCAGTATGATGTCTCCTCACAGCCTTCAGGCAGTATGAGGTCTCCTCACAGCCTTCAGGCAGTATGAGGTCTCCTCACAGCCTTCAGGCAGTATGAGGTCTCCTCACAGCCTTCAGGCAGTATGATGTCTCCTCACAGCCTTCAGGCAGTATGATGTCTCCTCACAGCCTTCAGGCAGTATGAGGTCTCCTCACAGCCTTCAGGCAGTATGAGGTCTCCTCACAGCCTTCAGGCAGTATGAGGTCTCCTCACAGCCTTCAGGCAGTATGAGGTCTTCTCACAGCCTTCAGGCAGTATGAGGTCTTCTCACAGCCCTGCAGGCAGTATGATGTCTCCTCACAGCCTTCAGGCAGTATGATGTCTTCTCACAGCCTTCAGGCAGTATGATGTCTCCTCACAGCCTTCAGGCAGTATGATGTCTCCTCACAGCCTTCAGGCAGTATGATGTCCCCTCACAACCCTTCAGGCAGTTTGATGTCCCCTCATATACCCTCACACATGATGTCACCCCCAAAAAAACACAAAAAGTATTATGTCCCCACACAGCTCACACATGCACTGTTATGTTCACACAGTCCCCATTCAGTATGATGTCCTCACAGTTTCCAACAAGTATTGCTAGTTCCAAAAAAATAAAACAAGTCAGTACTCACCTAACACTGTTCACCTGCTGCTCTGGTCTGTGCAGTGTACTAAGCTCCATGCAGCTGTTCTGATGTAATTACATCATCTCGCCTGCTGCACTCTCATGGTGGGTTTACACATTGCGATATTGTTCAGATATCGTAATACAACAGCGCGGGAGCGCGCATTTAGTGCCTGTTTCTCCCTGATCGCATCGGCGGTTTAGACGTCCCGATATCGGGATACAACGTCCCGACGATGTGTACGCCCACCAACCCAGGAACGACCATTTAACATGGGAGTGAATGGGTGACGTGGCAGTACACATCGGAGTTGGGCTGTTACACGGGACGATCCGGCTCCAACCGGCATCCGATATCGGGCGGTTGAATAGCACGCTCATTCGACCCCCGATATCGGTTTACCATCGTTCCTGCATCGTATCGGATGTACACACCGTACAACGCAGGAACGATATCGGCTCCAACGCCCGAACCACGTGACTTTTGGTCAGAGTTGGACGCCGATATCGCAACGTGTAAACCCACCATCAGACACACATCATGTTCACCTCTCACTGCATCCTAGTGATGCAGATGGTGGTGAAATTGAGATGCTTTACAAGCAGCTGCATTATGTGGGACTCCACAGTTTCCAGCCTTTTGGCCCATACATACTAACAGAACAGCATTTGCAGTATTTTTCAGTGGCAGGCAACAAAGTCATCTCTACTCTGTTCTACCAAGTAATTACAACTTCAAAAGTGAGAGTTAAAATCTGCTATAAAACAGCTAACAATGGTGAAAAACCACATAGGCAGCTACAGTATACTGATATAGTTGGCGGAAGATAAAATCGATCAGGTGGGATATTTTGGAAGAGAAAAATGTGTATAAAGGGAAAAAGTGTATTCTAAAGGTAGAATACGTTCTTTGTCAAAGGTAGAGACATAGCAGAGCTAAGCTGGCAAGAAGACAGCTCAGACATACTTAACTGGCATGATTGACCAAGAGAACTGGGACTATAGCAAGGTGGATCTAATAGCAATTGGAAGAGGAAGTACAGTTTGAGGGTGATATGTGCAAAATGGGGCAAATTTAACAATTTGATATATTGGCATAAATTAATATACAGTATATGTACCATTAGTGTAGCTACCGAGGGGTCAGAGGGAGCGATTGACCTGGAACATGCAATCAGAGGGGCCAACCTGGAGCTACAGCCACAGCCATTGTCAACAATCTCTGCAGGCAGTATAGCAGGGAGACATGATCTGCTTGCCCCACCGGTCACTGTTCTGTGGAGGCTACAGAACAGCAGGATGATAGCGCACATACAATACGTCAGAGTCCAACCATGGTGGCGTCATTATGCTGTGCCTCTGATGTCCTGTACGTCTGATGACAGTGCAATGAACTGTCCATGCTGGACTCATCAGAATCCAAGAATAGGTGAGTGTATGATGTCTTTTTTTTTATGCTGAACAGGGGACAGATATACCAGGATGTGGGACAAAGATACCAGTAAAGAGTATATGGGCTCAGGATGGGGGACATATTTACCTGGATGGGACCAAATTGGTGTACATATTTACCAGGATGGGGACATATACTGTATACTAGGATGTGGACATATTTACCAGGATGGGGATATATATACCAGGATGGGGGACATACCTACCAGGTTGGGAACATGTTTACGTGGATGGGGAACACATATACCAAGATAGACCCAGGATGGAAGCTATATATACCTGGATGGGAGACATATATACCAGGATGGTGAACACATATACAGCAGGATGGGGGACAAATACAGCAGAAAGGGACAGATATACCAGGGTGGACCCAGAATAGGGAACATTTATACCAGGATGGGGACATACATACTAGGATGAACCTAAGATGGGGGGGGGATTTATATACCAGGATAAGGGACCAGTGGGCCCAGGATGGGGGGAATATACTGTATATGAAAGGATGGGCAACATATATAATGTAGAACCTGTCTCCATGGCACTGATATCTCCATGGCAGGGACACCAGCGACCGTGGTGTACTCACCCCACGAGAAATCCCATGGTGTCTGCCTGGGTCCCGTTTGTTACTTCCTGCTCTCAGGACGTGCACACACTGCACAGGTCTCCTCGGAGAGCACTTAGGTCGTGCCTGTGCATCTCTTAATCCTCTTAAAGGGTCAGTATGCCGTAACCCAGAAATGCTTCTAGCATATAGTTGAGAATCACAGTGTGTTTTGAGGCACTTTTCCCTATTGGGAGGTGCTTTGAAGTGTTGTCTAAGCTTTAGAGGCACACTGTTAGTTGTCAGTTCCTATTCTCAGTATCCGGTCCCTGTATCTGTGCCTGTGTACCATATCCCTGTGTCTGCTAACCTGTGTCTCTGTCTTAGTACCTGCTGAGATTACAAAGTATTCACTGATCTCAGGGAGACCAGTCCAAGAAAAACACTGCGGGCAGCTGGCTAAAGCGCTCAAACACAGTGAATTCCTAGGCACATTGCCCCCTGGGAAATATGAATATGCAAATAGAGTCTGTGGAGCCTCGGTTAGGAGTCTCAAACACAGGACTAGCCATATATATAAATAATAATAATAATAATAATAATAAAGCTTTATTTATATAGCGCCAACATATTCCGCAGTGCTTTACAATGTAGGGTTAGAGTACAGAAAATATAATACAGTAAGTAATTACAGTAGAGAACAAAAACAGTACAATAATTGGATACAAAACAATAGGCATAGAATCAATGTAAAAAGAAAATACAATAAATAAAGCGAGAAATGAAGGTGACCCTGCTCAAAAGAGCTTACAATCTACGACGGGATAGGGGTTGCACAAGGTACAGGGGCTTATTGCACTGATGGTCCAGGCATCTTGAGGAAATGGGGCATAGAGATAAGCTTACATGGATGGTCATTGTACAATCTGTGTAGACCTTTTTTGGTTTGGTGGAGTTTATAGAAGAGTAATATCCAGAGGGATAGCCCATTCACTGTCTACAGTACAAAGGACTTCTATTAGGGAGTATGATAGGCCGCCTTAAAAAGATACGTTTTTAGGGATTGTCTGAAGCCATGCAAGTTGTGGATAGTCCTGATTTCTTGGGGTAAAGCATTCCAGAGTTTTGGTGCAGCTCTAGAGAAGTCTTGGAGCCGGGAGTGGGAGGATGGGATTAGTACAGATGTCAGTCGAAGGTCATTTGAGGAACGTAGAGAACGGGTGGGGTGATAGACAGAGATGAGAGAGGAGAGGTAGGGGGGTGCTGCATTGTGAAGAGCTTTGTGGGTGAGAACAAGCAATTTGAATTTGATCCTGTAGTATATGGGCAGCCAGTGCAATGACTGGCAAAGAGCAGAGGCATCTGAGTAACGATTGGCCAGATGGGTGATCCTGGCTGCTGCATTAAGGATGGACTGGATAGGAGAAAGTCTGGTGAGGGGAAGGCCGCTTAATAGAGAATTGCAATAGTCAAGGCGGGAATGGATGAGGGCCACGGTGAGGGTTTTTGTTGTTTCCAGGGTGAGAAAGGGGCGGACTCTAGAGATATTCTTCAGGTGTAAGCGACAGGAGCGGATGAGACATTGTGTGTGGGAGGAGAAGGAGAGATCGGTGTCAAACATAACACCCAGACAGCGAGCCTGCTGCCTAGGCGTTATCGTGGTGCCACAAACTGAGAGAGAGATGTCCAATTTAGGGAGGTTAGTGGATGGGGGGAGCAGAAGAAGTTCAGTTTTGGAAAGGTTTAGTTTCAAATAGAGAGTGGACATGATATTGGAAACTGCAGCTAGACAGTCATTGGTGTTCTTTAATACCGCAGGGGTAAGGTCAGGGGCTGAAGTGTATAGTTGTGTGTCATCAGCATAAAGATGGTACTGGAAGCCAAATCTGCTGATGGTCTGTCCGATCGGGGCTGTGTAGAGAGAGAAGAGGAGAGGGCCAAGGACTGAACCCTGAGGGACCCCAATAGTGAGGGGAAGAGGGGAAGAAGTGGAGCCAGCAAAAGATACACTGAAAGAGCAGTCAGAAAGATAGGAGGAGAGCCAGGAGAGAGCAGTGTCCTTTATGCCAATGGAGTGCAGCATAGAGAGTAGGAGCTGATGGTCGACAGTGTCAAAAGCTGCAGAGAGATCAAGGAGAATAAGCAGAGAGTGGTCACCATTACGTTTTGCTGTCAGAAGATCATTGGTCACTTTGATGAGGGCGGTTTCTGTAGAGTGAAGGGGGCGGAAACCAGACTGTAATGGGTCTAGCAGAGAGTGAGCGGAGAGGTAACGGGTGAGGCGGGAATAGACCAGGCGCTCCAGAAGTTTAGAGATGAAGGGGAGATTGGAGACTGGTCTGTAGTTATTTGTGCATGATGGGTCGAGAGTGGTTTTCTTTAATAATGGAGTAATGATCGAGTGTTTGAAGTAGGAGGGGAAGATGCCAGAAGAGAGGGAGAGATTGAAGATTGTGGCTAAGTGAGTGGTGACGACTGGAGAGGGGGACTGGAGCAGGTGTGAGGGAATGGGGTCAGTAGTGCATGTGGTGAGACGAGAGGAAGAAAGGAGCCTGGAGACTTCTTCTTCTGTGACTGGGTCAAATGTGGAGAGTGAGCCGGAGGAGATGTGGGGAAGAATGGGGGTGGCAGTGCTTGGAGGCTGAGAGCTGATTTCCTGGCGGATGTCAGTCCACTATCCCCACACCTCCCCTTCCCACCTACACTGCCCTCCTCCTCCATCAGCCACTTCCCCCCCATAACTGAAGACCAACTTTCCTCCCTCCTGTCAAAATCACACCTCACCACCAGCGCCCACGACCCGCTCCCATCCCACCTCATTCCCAACCACACCTCCATTTTCATCCCAGCCCTCACCCACCTCTTTAACCTTTCACTTCGCACTGGTACCTTCCCCTCGGCCTTCAAACACGCCCTAATCACGCCCATCCTAAAAAAACCCTCACTTGACCCTACCTCTGTCTCTAACTATCGCCCCATATCTCTTCTCCCATTCGCCTCTAAGCTACTTGAACAACACGTCCACTCCGAACTGTCCTCTCACCTCTCCTCGTGCTCCCACTTCGACCGCCTACAGTCCGGCTTTCGACCCCTCCATTCCACCGAAACAGCCCTGACCAAAGTCACCAACGACCTACTGACCGCCAAGAACAAACACCACTACTCCATCCTGCTACTCCTTGACCTGTCTGCCGCCTTCGACACGGTTGACCACTCCCTTCTTCTCCGGATCCTGGAATCCCTTGGCATCACCCACCTTGCCCTCTCCTGGATCTCCTCATACCTAGCAGATCGGACCTTCAGCGTCTCCCACTCCCACACCTCCTCCTCACCCTACCCCCTTTCTGTCGGAGTCCCCCAAGGTTCCGTCCTGGGACCCCTACTTTTCTCCATTTACACTCTCGGCCTAGGGCAACTCATCGAGTCCCATGGCCTCCAGTACCACCTCTACGCCGATGACACCCAAATCTACCTGTCCGGCCCTGACATCACCTCCCTACTCTCGAAAATCCCTCAATGCCTTTCCGCCATCTCATCCTTCTTCTCTGCTCGCTTCCTTAAACTCAACATGGACAAAACTGAATTCATAGTCTTCCCCCCAAGAAATTCCACCCCACCTCCCAACCTATCCATCTGCATCAACGACTGCGCCCTCTCCCCAGTCCCCCAAGCCAAGTGCCTCGGGGTAATCCTTGACTCCTCCCTATCCTTCAAACCCCACATCGAGGCCCTCACCACATCCCTCCGGCTCCAGCTCAAGAACATCTCACGGATCCGCTCCTTCCTCACCCACGACACCGCTAAAACACTCATCCATGCTCTTATCATCTCCCGCCTTGACTACTGCAACCTCCTTCTCAATGGCCTCCCGGCTAACTCCCTCACACCTCTCCAGTCTATCCTCAACTCCGCTGCCCGACTCATCTATATGTCCTCCCGCTACTCCCCTGTCTCCCCCCTCTGCCAAGCCCTTCACTGGCTCCCCGTCTCCAAGAGATCCCAATTCAAAACACTAACCATGACCTACAAAGCCATACACAACCTGGCCCCACCATACATCTCCGACCTGGTCTCCCGATACCTACCCTCACGCAACCTCCGCTCCTCCCAAGAACTCCTCCTCTGCTCCCCCCTCATCACCTCTTCACACAACCGAGTCCAGGACTTCTCCCGGGCATCTGCCTTACTCTGGAACTCCCTACCCGAACACGTCAGACACTCTCCTACCCTGAGTAACTTCAAGTGTCACCTGAAGACTCACCTGTTCCGTCAAGCCTACAACCTGCCATGAGACCCAGGCGAACGCCCCATACATGACATTCCCCCATCCTACTGTATCCTTACCCACCCCTCATAGACTGTGAGCCCTCGTGGACAGGGTCCCTGCCCCTCCTGTACCTGTACGTCCTGATCGCCTAGATTTAGTGTACTTGTTCTTGTCTCCCTCATCCTCATGTAAAGCGCCATGGAACCCAATGGCGCTATATAAATAAATAATAATAATAATAATAATGTTGTCTATTTTCTCCATGAAGTAGGAAGCTAGGTCATCAGCACAGAGGTCAGTGATGGGGGCCTGCACTTTCGGACTGAGGAGAGAGTGAAAGGTGTCAAAGAGGTTTTTTGGATTGTTGGATAGTGAGGAGACCAGGGTGGTGAAGTAGGTCTGTTTGGCAAGGTGAAGGGCGGAGTTGTAGGTTTTGAGCATGAATTTATAGTGGATAAAGTCTCCTGGTGAGCGAGTTTTCCTCCATAAACGTTCAGCACTCCTCGAGCATCGCTGGAGGAATCGAGTTTGTGGTGTGAGCCAGGGCTGTTTTGTTCTCTGTTTGGAGGTTCTGAGGGTGAGGGGCGCTACTTGGTCCAGGGAGCTTCTGAGAGAGTCATTGTAGTGATTTACTGCCTGATCTGGACAGGAGATTGAAGAGATTGGGGACAGAGATGAGATGAGGGAGTCTGTGAGAGCTTGAGGGTTAATGGCCTGTAGATTTCTGGATGTGTGATAGGTAGGATTGGGCTGTGTTGGCCGAGGGTTAGTGAGTGAGAAGGAGAGAATGTTGTGGTCAGAGAGTAGAGGTGAGTTATCCAAGAGGGAGGATGAGCAGAGCCGGGTAAAGACCAGGTCAAGGGTGTTACCGTTTTCGTGCGTCTCAGAGGTTGAGAGCTGTGATAGGCCAAGAGAAGTGGTTAGAGATAGGAGCTACATTTATAGGGCACACTACCAGATTCAGATGAAGGGGATTGTGGGAGGGAACATGGTATCAGGTAATTAACAACTACAAGAAACAGCAGGGGTGAAATAGGATGAAGGCAACAGACATTAGGCAAGACTCCCTCCACACTATAACACCTCCAACAATCCCTCCAGGGGAGAACCCAGCCTGTGTTTGAGACTCCTAACCGAGGCTCCACAGACTCTATTTGCATATTCTTAGTACCTGCTGAGCTGCCATATACCCGCTGCATCTGCCTGAACCCACTATGCTGCCATAAACACCTATTGCATCTGCCACAATCCACTTAGCCTGTACACCTGACAGCCTCAGACATATAGGTCACACCTATACAGAGACTCTGTCAATCCTTGTGAGTTCAACACCTGGAGTCAGCTGTCATGATACTGACACCCCCTGGCACTGCACCTAATGGCTACCTACCACTTAAGCCTATAACCACCTCCTCTAACTTTAGCAGAAGACTATCACTCAGGCTTGTTCCTCCTGGTCGCCATCGGTGTCATGACTTAGTGGGTCATATCCCGGAAGCTTACCCCTGCGAGCGTTACATATAGCAGGATGGGCCCAGTATGGGGGACATATCTACCAGGATGGACCCAGGATGTGGACATATATAACATGATGTGGGATCAACAAACAAGGATGGGGACATATATATAACGCGATGGGGGACCGATCTACCAAGATGGACCCAGGATGGGGACATATATACCTGGATGGGTGCAGAATGGGGACATATATGCCAGGATGAAGGTCATATACATCACGATCAGCCCAGGATGGGAAAATATATACCAGAATGGGGACATATAAACCAGAATGGGAACATACATACCAGGATGGATCACAGATATAACAGAATAAGTCAAGGATTGGGACATTGATACCAGAATATTGAACATATTTACCCAGATGTGGGATATGTATAATATATACCACTTTAGACCCAGGATGGAGACATATAAACCAGAATGGGCAACATATACTGTATACCTGGGTGGACCCAGAACCAAGAATGGGTGATATATAGACCAGCATTGGGACATATATACCAGGATTGGGTACAATGTATATCAGGATGGTCTTAAGATGGGATATATATATATATATATATATATATATATATATATATATATATATATATTGTCACCGGGATGGGCGACATATACACTGTGTGCAGAATTATTAGGCATTAGGCAAATGAGTATTTTGATCACATGATACTTTTTATACATGTTGTCCTACTCCAAGCTGTATAAGCTTGAGAGCCAACTACCAATTAAGTAAATCAGGTGATGTGCATCTCTGTAATGAGGAGGGGTGTGGTGTAATGACATCAACACCCTATTTAAGGTGTGCTTAATTATTAGGTAAATGCCTTTCCTTAGGCAAAATGGGTTAGAAGAGAGATTTGACGGGCTCTGAAAAGTCCAAAATTGTGAGATGCCTTGAAGAGGGATGCAGCAGTCTTGAAATTGCCAAACTTTTGAAGCATGAACAATCAAGCGTTTCATGGCAAATAGCCAACAGGGTCGCAAAAAGCGTGTTGGGCAAAAAAGGCGCAAAATAACTGCCCAAGAATTGAGGAAAATCAGGCGTGAAGCTGCCAAGATGCCATTTGCCACCAGTTTTGCAATTTTTCAGAGCTGCAACGTTACTGGAGTATCAAAAAGTATAAGGTGTGCTATACTCAGGGACATGGCCAAGGTAAGGAAGGCTGAAAAATGACCATCTTTGAACAAGAAACATAAGATAAAACTTCAAGACTGGGCCAAGACATATCTGATTTTTTTTTTTCAAAGGTATTATGGACGGATGAAATGAGAGTGACTCTTGATGGGCCAGATGGATGGGCTAGAGGCTGGTTCAAAAAAGGGCAGAGAGCTCCACTCCGACTCAGATGCCAGCAAGGTGGAGGTGGGGTACTGGCATGGGCTGGTATCATCAAAGATGAACTTGTGGGACCTTTTCGGGATGAGGATGGAGTGAAGTTCAACTCCCGGACCTACTGCCAGTTTTTGGAAGACAACTTCTTCAAGCAGTGGTACAGGAAGAAGTATCATTCAAGGAAAACATGATGTTCACCTGATCTGAACCCCATAGAGAACCTGTGGTCCCTCATAAAATGTGAGATCTACAGGGAAGGAAAAGAGTACACCTCTTGGAACAGTGTCTGGGAGGCTGTGGTGGCTGCTGCACACAATGTTAATCGTAAACAGATCAAGCAACTGACAGAATCTATGGATGGAAGGCTGTTGAAGTGTCATCATGAAGAAAGGTGGCTATATTGGTCACTATTTTTTTGAGGTTCTGTTTTTGCATGTCAGAAATGTTTATTTCTAAATTTTGTGCCCTTATATTGATTTACCTGGTGAAAATAAACAAGTGAGATGGGAATATATTTGGCTTTTTATTAAGTTCCCTAATAATTCTGCACAGTAATAGTTACCTGCACAAACAGATATCCTCCTAAGATAGCCAAATCTAAAAAAACTCCACTCCAACTTCCAAAAATATTAAGCTTTGATATTTATGAGTCTTTTGGGTTGATTGAGAACATAGTTGTTGATCAATAATAAAAATGATCCTCTACAATACAACTTGCCTAATAATTCTTCACACAGTGTATTAACATATAGTCTCTTAATATAGTAGAGAACAGGATATCAGTCTATCTGGAAGTATATGGGATGGAGGACTTACTATATATGGATATATCTTTCACATATTTCTGGTTAGTTAGGAACCAACCCAGACTAAGTAGTCCCCTCAACCACCTATATAAACTCACTGGCCCAGACAACTTAGATGCACCAAACAAGGTATACATAATAGAGCTGTATTTTACCTTCTTAGGAGACCTGCGCTGTGTGCACCGCTAGTGCCCCTTTTTAATCCTCCTCTTCCCCTTCTGTAGCCACGCCCCCTGACGAAGGCATCACACTGAAATGCGCACCATTTCAACTATAAGATATATATTTACTGATGTGTTTACACTGCCGTGTGGTTATCATTGTATGCTCCCAAAATTTTAACTTTGTTATGCACATCTGATTAATAAAGTAAACCTCATCGAATTGGACCTTAGATCGCTTTTGTCTCTCTTTTTTGGTTGCCTCTAAAAGTTATCAGTCAACAGAGGGGAGTAACATTTTTTTTTTTGAGTACTCCACGTGACAACAAACTCTCTTTTATATGTTTGTCCTGTGGGGCAGGGTTGAAAGACAGAAGGCCTTCTTAGAACAAAAAAACATAAAAGCCTGACTGTGATACACACCCGGTCCACTAAACTTTGTCACGTTCCATGTTGGGCTTTGCAGGTAGCCCAGTGCAACATGCCCTCATGTGATGAACTTCTTAAGCCTACTTATGGCCTTTCAAGACACACACCTGGGTCTTTATATCAGGACTTTATGTTTTGTCTTTGCATGCAACCTTTTTGCAGTCTTCAAGACATCTTTTAGCTTTTGGCTACTGTAATCTTTACAACTTGTCTACAGCTTCCAGTTCTCCAGTTATCTGCCTGTCTGTGATATACAGTATCACTACCTACTTGCCTGCAGTTTCCAGTATAGCACAACCTGTCTGCGATTCCCAGGACATATTCCTTGCAGTCTGCAGCTTCCAGGTCCACAGTTACCAACCTGACTACAGTTTTCAGTATCACTACCTACCTGCCTGCAGTTTCTGGTATTGCACAACCTGCCTGTAGATTCCAGGACAACTTCCTGGTTGTTTGCAGCTTCCATGGTATTCAGACTAGTTTCTCCTGAGCTCTGCTTCATATTCCTTGATTTCTAGGACCACTTCTATGTGTCGGCCTGCAGTTTTCAGTATGTCTTATTGGCTGTGTGCAGCTTCCATGGCATTATAATTTTCTAGTTACTACAGAGGTTTGCCTGTTTTCTGTGGTTTCCAGGATATCTTCCTGGCAGTTTGCAGATTCCAGTCCTTCAACAGTCTACTTGCTTATGATTTACAGACTTCCAGCTGCCTACAGTTTCCAGTTCTTCAGCTGCCTACCTGCCTGCAGCTTTCAGTACCTCTACTGTTTGTGCCCTGCATTCTTCACCCATCTGCTGCATCGTCGCTGGTGGCTCATGTTCTAACCAGGACCTTGGGCTTAGAGTAGTTACCTCATATTGTGGGCACCTTAATACTATTTCTTGCCAAAATCTATATCAAGTCTGCCAAAAGCATGTGGGGAAAATGTGTTAAAGTTTGATACCAAGTTTGAAGGTTTATGGTCTGACCATAATCCCAAAGATTATACTTTAATGCGAAATCAATACTGCAAATCACAAAAAAAATCACTATGCCCACAGTTAAGCATGATGGAGGCAGAATTTTGCTTTGGAGCTGTTATTCAGCAGCTGGAACTAGATGTTTAATCAAGATGGAGGGAATTATGAAAAGTTCCAAATAATAATCAATTTTGAACAAAACCTTCAGGCCCCTACTAAAAAAAAAATAAATAAATAAAAAGGATTTTCAACTCTCAGCCTAAGCATACCTCCAGATCAACAAAAGAATGGCTTCACTAGAAGAAGATGAAAGTATTAAAATGGCCCAGCTAGAACCCAGATATGAATATTCAATTGAAAATCTGTGGGTTGACCTGAAGAGGGTGCTGTACTCAGAAGATACCAACGCAATCTGAGAGATCTGGAGCACTATTGCAATTGCCTATTCTAATTGTAAAGTGCTGATAGAGTCCTACCAAAAGGACCGAATGCTGTTATATATTCAAAAGATAGTTCAACTAAGTATCAGCTAAAGGGTGTGTATCGGTATGCAACTACATTATTTTGGTTCTTTGTTTTTATTTTTTTTTTACCTAATAACTTTTACATTTATTTTTCCATTGACTTGTCCAATACAGGGACATTAAAGGTGGAAAAAGTTCTGAAATGATCCTTCTTGGTATAATTTTTTTTAGCAAGACAAAAATCTGCCATTTTAAAATGAGTGTACAGACGTCTTAAGTTCCACTGCATACGTTCTTCTTTTATATTTTCAATTCCTAATGCGTCCACACCTGCAGTTTAATTTAAAAACTGCCTCATTGCAATGAATTTTTTTTTCAACAACATTACAAGGAATGTATTAACCACAGTTTTAAATAAAAAGCCCCAAAACTGAGATGCTCCTAATTTTTTGTATAATTTTGACGCATCTTTTCCCAGCATGTGCAATGACATTACAATCTATGTCAGCCAATGATTGCCGTATATGATAGTACACTTTTGCAGATATGTCTGGCCTGCCGCTTTCCCATCTTGTAAGTTCTGCTAATTTTTTAAAAGTGTCAAGAGCAGTGAAAAAAACAAAAAAGAAAAGAAAAAAATAATGCAAAATATACAACAATTATTTTATTACACCAAAACTGAGACTTCTTTATGCCACAAAGATAGCAAAGGGGGAATAATATATGCATAGTCAGACAATAGTCTCAAGTCACTAGATAGGAGCATAACCCCCTATCTCCTTCTACAGAATGTTTTCCCGAAATGTGGTAACCGGATTGCTCTGGATGTGTAATTCGGAGCAATCCAGTTACCATATGCCTTGTTCATCCCTGCTTCCGCAGGAATGAAAACAAGGGTTAATCTTAATAATAGATGTGGGCAACATGCCTCTAGCGGGTGCCCACCTTCCCTAGAGACATGCTGTCCACTCAGGTGGGCATGTGAGGGGTTAATCTTGTCATTTATAGTATTGCCGGCTATTGTCGGCATTTACTATTTAATAAATGAACCCGGCGGCTCAGCGCTGTGTAGAAGATACAGTTCGTTATGTACGTACTGTATGAGCTGCTAGCCTTGGTCCTGAAAGCATTAACATTAGGTCTATGGGCAGCACATTGCATGGGCTCCTATTGGATGCGGTTTCTGATCCGGTTTTGAGCACTTTTACTGCTCAAAACTGGATCAGGCTCCGCAGTGCCCTGCCGCAAGTGTGACTCCAGTCTTAGTGAATTGTCATAAAGTCCTGCTGCATGTGCCGCATAACAACAGGTCTGTTACAGCTACCTTGAAATGAAGTGGAAAACTGAGACACATGACTGTAAGGATACTGTGAGTAAAAGCCCAAGAAAGAAATACCGTAAGCATGGGACAGAGAAGCTATCTGACCAATAAAGTAAGGCTAGGTAACCTTGGAACCTCAAATGGACTCGAAAACCACTTTATCCAATCGTACGGAGCTCATACAGTATACTACAATATGTGAGAGCTTGTGGATTTGGACCCGCCTGGAGGGGCAAGATTAAGTGACTACCTGATATTTATTAGAGTTTCAGATGATGAGGATAGGCTGGGCCATAGGTAGTCACCAAGTAACATTCGCAGGGCAGTCTCTGGACCTGCAGCAGCTGACCAACAGGTCAAGATAGGCACACCAAGAACAGTGGGCATAGGCAGAGATGTAGTCAGGCAATCTGAGGTCAGTGCAGGCAGCACAGCTTTAGTACACATAGCCAAGATCAGGAGCAGAGAGGTCGGGATAAAGAAGAAGACAAGCCAGGTTCGAAAATAAGATAGAAAAAATACGGGAAGCACCTAGCAGGAAACTAGACAGACAGAACTGTACTAGCAACCATGATCAAGCATGGAATAGTGGGAGTGGATGCTTGATAAATCCCTTGCTGCTTGGGGATCGGCCAGGAAAGGTAAGCCCTGCAGGACACAGCAGGGTCACATGTCCATGCCTCCCTATAGCCAGGTGTAGCTGGCAGGAGAGTGTAGTAAGTCTAGGAGTGTTGCAAACAGGGTTTTTTCATGTGCAGGCCTGAGGCTAAACGAAGCAATGAGGCATGCAGGCCAGCGCTGCAAATGCATGGGGGTTACTGGTGTGACAGAATATATACTCAGGACAATGACCATATGGACAAATAGGTTATAGAAGGAATAGAGGAACAGAGGAATTTTAGTGTAAGTTTGCTAATGATTATTCCGATAATTGGTTTGGGCACGCCATCTGCCAAATGCATAGTACAGCAACCTACTGGAATTTTTAAGTGTCTAATAACAAATTATGTTTTTCTAATCGTATTAAAAAGTCATTAGGATATAAGTGATTCTGGTTGACCTTTAGATTGATACAATTTGTAAAAACAGACAATGCCATTTTTAATTGTATACTTATTTAAAAATGTGAACATTATAGAATAGTTTGTATAAGATTATATACCTAAACATGTTAAAACTTTATGTTGATAAAAAAAAAAACAGAATGGAAAATGTAATTTCATGTATTTAAAAATACTGCCACATGATCCTCTTCCTCCCCTAACTCCAGCACCAGCTCTACCCAGCTGTTTCAGTCTCATTAACATTGTGAATCACCCCTACACTCAATGACTGAATTTAGTGGTTTGTGCCATCTACATAAGCGGAGCCACTGAACTCCGTGATTAGCTATACTGGTGATGCGCTATGTCGACTATGTGTCAACTGCAGCCAAAATTCAGAGCCTCAAACAGCGGTGGAGATCTGAAGCAGTGTAAGGTTAGTACCATCTGGTTTTATTATGTGAGATACTTGCAAACATTCTGGGTCCAACTTTAATGAAAGTAGAGACTCCGTCAAAATTTTCATGGATCATGGAACAGTTTGCATATATCAAAATACTTGAGGAGGTAATGTTTCTTTTCACTGAAGAGGAAATTCCCTTAAAATGAATGATTCAACAAGACAAAGACCCTAAACACACCAGCAAACAAAATCTTGATTCCAGTCCAACTAAATTGAGTTTATAGAGTAGCCAGCCCAATCCCCGAACCTTAATCCAATATAACACTTGTGGAGTGACATCAAAAATGCCAGTTCTGAGGCAATGCCAACAAGTGCAAATACATTTTGTGATGTAGTCAAAGCATCCTGGGCTGGAATAACAGTTGACAGGTGCCAGGAGTTGGTTGACTCTATGCAACATAGATGTGAAGCAGTTCAAAAAAACTGTGGTTATACAACTAAATACTAGTTTGTAAAAACAAATGCAGACACTTCTATTTTTTAATAGCCCTATGTTCATTTTTTGTTATTTTCTGTAAAGTAGTTAAAAACTATATATATTTCTCTTCATGTCTTGATTTAGAAAACAGTGCAATGTTCCCAATGCATGGAAATAAAAACTATTATAAAGATTTTGGCCTTAACTCATGTTTTTGAACACACTGCTATTATTTTGAACACTACTATATGTATGTCATGGGTCGTGTCCCTTCCTTTGAGCATGTGAGCCCACATCTTTCCCTGCAGATGTTGGCTGATTTAATCAGCCGAAATTTGCCTCTAACAACTGCAGAGGGATTGGAAATACGTCCATCGCTGTTAACTAGTTAAATCCCACTGTCAATCCCAACAGTGGGATTTAACATGCACCAGCGGGGAGCGCATGATTACCTGCTCCCATCAACGGCCCAGTGACGTGACTGTGGGACGCCGATGGGTTGTCATTATAGTCAGGGCTCAGCTGATGACCCCCATGACTGTCATTGTGGTCCTCCTGTGAATACCAGCTGCAGTCCGACATTCATAGGAGATCACATGATCGCAGCTTCAAATCCTCTAAGGGGACCAGTAAAAAGTATAAAATGTTTACAAAAATATAAAGAAATTAAAAACTCACAAGTTCGAATCACCCCCCTTTTGCCCCATTGAAAATAAAACAATTTTAAAAATTCACATATTTGGTATTACTGTGTTCAAAAATGCCAGATCTATCAAATATCTATCAAAGAATAAAGTAAATTAATCCAATTGGTAAACAGCGTAATGAGAAAAAAATCATAACGCCAGAATTGTAGTTTTTCATCCACCACAACAGAAAAAAATGTAATAACAGGTGATCAAAACATTATATATACCCCAAAATAATAACAATAACATCAGCTCGGGTGCACAAAGATAAGTCCACACACATTCAATATCTCAAAAATTGGCAATGTTGTGGGTCTCCGAAACTCATGATGCAAGGAAGATTTATCTTTTTCAAAATTAAAAAAATAAAACCTATATGTGTTTGGGGTCTACATATTTGTGCTGCCCTGGAAAAGCATACCGCCAGGTCAGGTTTATGATAAAATGAGCGCTGTAAATAAAAAAGAAAAACTATTGAAAATTTTGACTTTTTGCTATTTTGCCACACTTCAAATTTTTTCCTGCTTACCATAACATCATGTGATAAAATTAATAATGTTATGCAAAAGTCAATGGGAAACTGGAAAATAAAAAAAAGTGGCTCTTGGAATAAGGAGGGTAAAACCAAAAGCGCAAAAATAAAAATTCCCCGATTCTTAGAGGGATTCTGTCAGGTCATTTTTCAGTATGATACTGAGACTACCCTTGCATAGGGCCTGGGCAGACCTCTTAAAACCATGTAAAACCATTATTGTGCACTTTCTAGTTTCCATGCTATCAGCATCTTCATACACTGTAAGGAGCTGGTACATTAGTCCTCTACATTATATTCATTGCCGAATAGTCCGGCTGTAAATGGTCTTGTAAATGATTGTACAGTAGAATAATAGCTGCTGAGAACTACGCATTGCATACAGACAGCACACGGATGTCACACGCACGTCCCTAGGATTTTGCACAGATGCTGACACTCACATAGCACTCGCATGACGTACAGAATACCTAACAGATTTCACTCCTCCTACTCTCCAGGATGAAAATGAATCAGATTAATTAACCGCTCGTGTGACTCCAGCCTATATCCAATTTGGATGTTCATTGCTTTTACTCAACCTGTCGAGCACCCAGGATAAACTCATTGCAGGTGTGTTGGGTTGTTTTCTTCTTACATTGCATATTTCAGTTATGTGATTTTTCTTGCTGTCGTCCTGTAAAGGCCACGTTACACACACAGATATATTGGTCACAGATCTCTGGTTGCAGTGAAATCATGGACACATTGTTACATTTGTACACAGCCACAAAATGGAGCAATGTGTCCATGATTTCACTGCAACCAGAGATCTGTGACCAATATCTGAACAGATGTCTGTGTGTGTAACGTCGCCTTAAGTGTTTTAGGCCTTCAAATGCCAGGCAAAAATCTGGTAATGACCGGTAGAATATAAAGTACAAAGCAGTTACCTAAATGGAACAGTCTGTAGCTACAGGTGCATCTCAATGAATTAGAATATTATCAAAAAATTACTTTATTTCAGTAATTCAATCCATAAAGTGATCAATCAGATTAAAGCAAAAAGTGCAAATAGGGTCTTATCTGGAAGTAAAGGCTGCTTTACACGTCGCAACATTGCATGCAATTTCACTTGCAACTTACTGGTTGCAGTGAAATTATGAACACATTGTTACATTTGTACACGGCAACAAAATAGAACAATGTGTCCATGATTTCAATGCAACCAGTTAGTTGCAAGTGAAATTGTATGCAATGTTGCGACGTGTAAAGCAGCCCTAAAGGTGGGGTCACACGTGGCGATGTCGCCCGCGACATCGCCGAAAAGTGACGTCACAGCGATGTCGCGGGCGATATTGCAAGTGCGTCGCGCTGTGTGACAGTGCGACGCAACTGCAAATTACCGCTGGTCGCAGGTTGACAGGTTTATGAACATGTTCATAAACCTGTCAACCTGTAACCAGCGATTAGGCTGGATCGCGCCGTCTGACACTGTTGGCGGCGCGATCCAGCCTATATCGCAGTGTTTCTGAGCCATCGCTCGCTGGGCTTAGCCCAACCCAGTGAGCGATGGCTCCGCCCACATCGCCTCCGCGTCACCGGCAACGTCGTGCCGTGTGACAGCTGGCCTGCGATGTCGGAAGTGAGCGTGCACCTGCACATCGCTTCCGACATCGGAGGCCAGATCGACGCGTGTGACAGCACCTTAAGGTTTTGAAACTGGCCCAGTTATGGGGATGTCACACCGTCAATATCGCGTGCACGATCGCTGCTACACGTGACGTTGCAGCGATATTAACGCATGTGACAGGGCGCATCAACCAGCGATAAATCGCAAAATGCTGATGTGAAAGGGGCCTTAAAGTGTTTTTTTTTCTCAGAGACGTTTGTGTCACACACTCTCACACACTCCCACACATTCCCACACACACACACACATACACACTCACACACTCTCACACACACTCTCACACACACATACACACTCTCACACACACACTCTCACACACACTCTCACACACACTCACACTACAGAGCTGTAGATCACAGTCCACAGTGGCCATTAGGGATGGGCGAATCTACTCGCTACTATTCGGGTCTCGCCCAAATAGTAGCGGACTCAGGGGACTTGCTACTCGCCGAGTTTCCTTAGGAATTACTCGGGGGTAGCGAGTCCCTGTACTTTTGTAGTGTATCTATACAGATACACTAGAAAAGTACCCTAAAAGTTAATCTAAGGGGTTAAAAACAATAAACATTCATACTCACCTTCTGTGGGGCCTGTACCTTATGTACCGGGACCGTTACCGAAGACCTCCGGACGTCACAAGACCTCAGATCACCGGGAGAAGATGGGCTGAAGGACCTGTGAGATTTCAGCCAATCAGCATGTGGCAGAGCGGTCACATGGGTTTGTCACGTGGCCGCACTGCCAGCCAATGAGCGATCTGGCCAATCTGATTGGCTGGCAGAAATTCACATTTCCCTGATGAAGCTGCCAGGTGCAGGCAGCGAAACGCGTGGGAAGCGTCACACCTCCTGCTTCTACACATAAAACTCGGGTAAAACCGGTCTTTACTGGTACTAAAACTATTTCCATTATTCTAAAGCTGAATTGGCATAATTGGGAGTTGGAAAGCTGGTATAGGTCAGAAGTGATGGGATCCCATAGCAATAATCATTTAGGTATGGGGGAAGGTTCACTGCTCCCCATGCACTGAATGAGGTTTCACATCACGAGGGGTCACTCTACTAATATTTATATTTATACTGCCTTCTGCTTTGGGGGTATTATATTCCCATTTGGGGTGTATTAGAAATAGCTTAAAATCGCTTTATGGAACTTTATTCATCTGCATATGTTGACCATATATATTTATGGGTTTATTGAATCTAGATATATCTCCATTACTGTGAATAATAGGGTGGATAAAACTATTCCTAGAAGATTTTTGGTCCTGTAGAATATGCAGCATTTTTTCCACTTTGCCCTGAAGTATTGGGGGGAATATCACCCATAAAATTAACATCTATGTGATCATTATATTTTTTTGGAGTACTCCATAGCACATTTCCTCTACAGGTATTGTCTGCCTTCATATATACTGCTGCCCTTATGTACTGTACTGTTATTGTTCCCATTTTGTCTGTATTAAGGTACCTTGTGAAATGTATAGAACTGTTACTGGATTAACGGAGTCTGTGATTAGCAGGGGGGTTTCTCTGGGATTATTATATCCTCAGCAGAAGGTTATGGCTGATTTTTGACCTTTTTAATCTGTTTTTAATTGTTTTTGTGATTCATGTCTTTCTTCTTGTTATACAATACATTTTTGCCACACACTTTAACCTCTTCATGGTTGTATCACTTCTTCAGGCTTTCCTAATTCTTTCGTTTGGTTGAGATGAGTCACAACCACTATAAAATCATGTCATAGCAGTCCCCCACTAGATACATGCAAACTAACGGTAGAATGAAGGGGTAATGACCATGCTGCTGGACTTCAGAAGACATCAGATTCCAGGAGACATTATATATTGAAATAGAGTTGTGGTTTATTTGTCAATATGTTTCAAGGCTCTCAGGCCCCTTCTTCAGGACACCCCAGCCTATCAGAACCAGGTTTGTCCTGGGGAAGGGGCCTGAGAGCCTTGAAACATATTGACAAATAAACCACAACTCTATTTCAATGTTTAATGTCTCCTGGAATCTGATGTCTTCTGAAGTTCAGCATCGCGGGCAATACATAAAGTGAAGCACATATATAGAGTCATTACAAACAGAGTGATCTATTTCACGTGTTTATTTCTGTAAATGTTGATGATTATGGCTTACAGCCAATGAAAACCCAAAGGCCATTATTTCATAAAATTAAAGTAGGGAGGATGAAGGGTTATAAACCATGCTGCCGTATTCCACAAGACATCAAAGGGGAATATAATATTGATTTATTAGTCAACATGTTCCAGGGCTTCTAGAAACACTATGAAACATGGCAATATGATATTGATTTGTCCTGAGGCAGGGGTCAGGGAGTCCTGAAACGCGTTGACTAATAAATCAATATTATATTCACCCTTTGATGTCTTGTGGGATTTTTAACTCTTCATCCTCTATACACTATATACACCACGCTGGGGACTGCAGCAGCCATGATCTGCTCTTATAGTGGTTGTGACTCTCAAAACCACACAAGGTGAAGCCTCTGATACCTATTTAGGGAATATTTTATCTCTCAGACCCTTCATCCTCCCACCTTTAATTTTGTGAGATGATGACATTTGTGTTTTCATTGGCTGCAAGCCATAATCATCAACATTTACAGAAATAAACACTTGAAGCAAATCACTCTGTAATGACTCTATATAATTTATGTGTTTCACTTTATGTATTGAGTTACTGAACTAAATTAACTTTTGGATGCTAGTCCAATTTATTGAGATGCACCTGTATAAAGTGATGATTTCTAATGAAAGCATACTGACATTACCTGGCAAAATCTTGTTCTATTTTTACAGTCACTAGAAATCTTCAGATAAACATACCACAATGAGACGTGTGAAAACCACTTTAAATAAAAAAAATATAACAATAGTTGAAGTCAATAAGTCAACAATTAAAGAATTGTCTAAATGTTTGACATCTGTGTGTATCTGCCTTTTGCTTTTAGCCCATCATAGAATGTTCCCATAGAGACAAAATCTGGAATCCTTTGAATGGTTTCAGCCTAAGTAATAAGATCTAAAGGATTTGGCGCCATCTTCTGGATAAATGTGATAATAGTCATGTCTGCAGGACAATTCTGTATGTATGAAGATGATATGAGGAAAACAAAAGAGTAATGAAACGTTTAACTCATATTCCAAAGTTTTATGTAACATTTTCATCCTCATTTACATAATTAAAAATGGAAGATGATCATTTTGCTGGAAGAGATAAATTAACACATATTACTGTACATTACATCAGACTGAATGAATGTTAGGGATGTAAATGATCATATATATTATATATATATATATATATATATATATATATACACAATCTATATGAGAAATACATAATTTCATTGGTTTTAACTGGTTTAAGACGAGGCCAATTTCCTCAGTTCATACTTTTTTGTATGTGAGCTTGAACACTATAAGGAGCTCTCACATTGGCGAATGAAAAATCGATCCGTTGTTGATCCAGAAAACTCCTCCGAGATGCGACTGACATGAAATTTTCGATCTGTATATCATACGAGTGCTATATTACTAATATTTTTTTTCTCACTTAGTATCCATGTGACATCTGTGTGGTATGCGTTTTTAACTTGGTCTTTCATAAGTTCTCAAAAGTTAGAATAGATAGATGTCATACGGCTATCTAATGTCCCCCCCCTATATATGGTAAGCTTGCACCCTTTAGTTCATTTCATGTTGCACTAATTGGTGTTTAAGTTTGTAATTAGGGGAAAAATAAATAACTAATAAAAAAATATGGGGTCCCCCGTACTTTTGATTGCCAGCTAGGGTAAAGCGGACAGCTGCAGCCTGAAGACCACAGCTGCCAGCTTTTACTTGTCTGGTAATCAAAAACAGAGCTCAACCAACACTATATTTTCAAATTATTTATTTACTAGCTGGGTGCCCGATGCACAATGCATCGGGATTCTAGCAGAGCGAGTCTCTGACTCGCAATGGCCGCTGCGCGGCCAATGCTTCGTTCGTATCCACATGACCACGCTGACTCGCAGCGTGAGCGGTCTCAAAAGGGGCAAAAAACCCATTCGTGATTATATAATAGATAAATAATTAAAAAAAAACAGCATGAAATCCCCCAGTCAAGGTGAACCAGCTAGGGTCTGGTATCAGGGAGGGCCATCTTTTACGGGCTATCTTCACCCTAAAAATAGCAGGCCACAGCCATCCCAGGACTGACTTTTTCCTCTAATTACAAACGCACCCAGTGATGGCACAGAGGTGAACTGAGTTCATTCACATGAACTCAGCTCATCTTTATGACGCCACAGCAAGTCACTGATGAGCGCAGGCATGCACTCTTCAGTGATACTGCTGGATGGCAGGCTAAATAGTCACATCCAGCAACTCTCCAGCCTGCCATGAGATGCAGCAGGGGCAGAGCTGTCGTGGGACACATGGAGGCTCCTGGCAATGGAAAGGTGAGGATGAGGTTGCTTTTATTATTTTATTTCTCTTACAGGAGACACTGGCTTCAGCTGGAATAGGCGAGACAGTAAGTATAGTTTAATTAAGAACAATAAAGAGATACTGTCTTTATTTCAAATAAAATACTTTATACTGGGTGTCTGTGTTTTATTTCACTTTTTGACTATGGGGTTAATAATAGGGGCATCTTATAGACGCCTCTCCATTATTAACCTGGGCTTAATGTCAGCTGGCATTATAAGGTGGCATCAACCCCAACCTGACAACCCCACTGCCACAACTACAGGGCAGTGTGGCAAAGCAAGCTAAGTGCCAGATTTGGCATGTCCCATGGATGCGCCATTTCTGGAATGGATGAGGGCTCTTGTTTTTAGCCTTGGAGGGGGCCAACATACTTTGTCCCTTCCCAGGCTATTAATACTAGCCCCCAGGTGTCTGCTTAGCCTTTGCTAGCTGTTAAAATAGGGGGGTTCCCCATTTTTATAGCCAGTAAAGGATAAATATTCATCTGGGGGCTGATATTAATAGTCTGGGAAGCTCCATGGGTATTATAATATAGGCTGCCTGTACAATTCTTAGAGAGCCATCAGCCGGCTATGCTTTGTTGTTCCCATTATTAAACAGTTGGTCTCCTATATTGTTATTACGTGACTGGAATGGAGCCTCCTGTCCTATACTGACCGCAGTCTGCTATATATACCCTGCCTGCCTATGTACACTGCATGTATACAGCTGGATTAGTTCTGAAAAGGACAATTTGTTTAGATGGATTGTGTTGTGTACACTGCCTAGTACTTACACTACCTAAGACACACTAAATCTGTCCTTAGCTCAGCAGCACCTCTCCCTACACTAGCTGACTGTGGCTCAGAGTGACGAGCACAGCGCCGTCAGATCTTATATAGACCTGATGACGCTGTGCAGCCAGCCAATCACTGTAATGCCACAACCAACATGGCTGTGGCATTACAGTATGTGGCAGCCAATCCATGCATGTGGTCTGGCTTTGTAAAGAGCACCAACATGCAGGGAGGGGGAGCCGAGCATGTGCCCGAGCATCTCGCCAGTACTTGGCGAGTGCCGAGCATCTCACGTACTGAGATGTTCGGGCGAACACCAAGTACCGGCGAGCATGCTCGCCTATCCCTACAGGTATCCCTTGAGACTAAGTGTAGTTTGTTTATACACATGAATTTGTTGATTCAGGTTCTACCTTGAAACTAATTGATCATGACTTCGCTGTAGATTATGGTTATGATTTCTCCAGTCTCAGCAAATCCATTCCAGTTTCTGCTGTTGATAACTGTTCTCTTTCACAAAGTTATGTTACTATGAAAGTCAAGAATATATATACGAGGATTACACATGGAATCAATGAAGTTATGCTTCCACCTTCTCTGCTTAAAAAGTTAGGCCTGATATGGCTATTTAAACAAAATGAAGTCATCAATGAAGAGACTGAAGATGTTAGGTTGTGGGGTGGCTACTGCTTTTCTGGTTGTCTATTTAAATCCTCAGCTTCTGAAACTTGTTTCCTCTGATCAAAGAATGTTAAGGCTGATGTTTTGTTTCATAGAATTGTCCCAGAATTGAGGGGAAAAAACAAGTCAGGATTCTTGGTGAAGGGGTATTGTCTGTACTCTAGGGGTAGATCTTAGGCATCACATTCTGAATGCTCAGGACAGTGAGCCGGAAGATTGTCCTATAAACAAACTCTATGTACCTCTCTCTTTGTGAGTAGATGTGCTTAGAAATGCAAGGTGCCGTTTTAGTGAGAAATCCAGATTTTTTTGCCAGGTAGAAGTTTTTTTCTACATCTTTTTGGTGGCAGAATGTTCATAAGAATACTGAAGAGTATGTTCATAATTGCAGAGTCTATGCCAGCGCTAAGACCTCTCTTCTGGTGAAAGAGGGTTTACTCTTGCCTCGCAAAGGTTCCTTCATGACATGGTTATCACTTGACCATGGACTTTGGCACTGATCTGCCTCACTCTGAGGATAAGAGACTTACTGTCACAAGGACTTTGGGATCATGGAGAGCCATGGCGCCTGATCTTTCCCTCAAAATAGGAGGCTCTATGCTATCTGTTATCTCAGGGGTACCCCCAATGGGGGGAGGACTGAGTCTGTGACTTGGCTCTGCCCCTGATCAGTCCTGATCTGATTACCCATCCCTCCTGTCATGTGTAGACTGCTTTGCAGTCTCTGTGAATCACTGCAGTTGTTAAATGAAGTTAATTCCTATCTGTCTATGAAGGGTTAAACTCTGTGGCTCTGCATGTTGTCACGTGTAGACTGCTTTGCAGTCTCTGTGAATTACTGCAGTAGTTAAATGTAGTTAATTTCCTTTAATCTATGAAAGGTTAACTTCTGTGGTTCCTTAGGTTGTGGCTGGGTGGGTTAGGTTACCACTCCCCTGGGTGGAGGTTAGGAGGTTATAGCCTGGGGCTGGATAGGAGCAAGGGCAAGGTTGGTGGCCCAGACATCTCCACCTTTAGTGGTAACTCTCGGAACAGGTGTCAGCTAGGGAACCCCAGTCTACAGGGTCAGACTAATTTACCTGATTGCCTCAGACCATCTCTGCCTTCTGGCTACTACTTCATACTTTACTCACGCACTATTAGCACCTTGTGACACCTCCGGGACAGGGGTGTAATGAAACCCACAGATAAAGACAGAAAAGAGAAAACAAATACTCTGCCACTAAGCATGCATAGAAAAAAGACAAAGACAATAGGAGTTCTAGGTGAAAAAAAATGAGCATGTAGGATGCAACAAAAGAACAGGCGAGAAAATCTACAACCACATCAAGCAAATAGCACAACTTCACCAGAATCTGGGACACCACACCTCATGGGCTAACATAGGATAAACTATAGCTGGCATGGTTAGAAGGATTCCACCAGTATAAACAGGAAAAAGTAGATGTGATATGTTTCCCCACAAAATGTGATAAGAGGAGCATGCAGACAGCAGAGATTAACTTGCTAGCCAGCCTATAAATCAGCACACAGCAAGTTGATACCCAAGACGGCCTGCGTTGATCCCAGACATCAGGGAAACCCAAGGACAGGATGTTAGAATTTGCAATATGAACAGAGTCTAATGCTGCCATGAGAGTTGGCAAAGTTTGTGCAAATCTCTGTGTGAAAGTACCCCTCCCTCTAAGAGGGGCCTCTGGACTCTCAGGCCTTGGTCTCTCAGGATGAAGACAATGAAATGATCTGACCAGGTGCTCAGTATGGACATCTGAGGCTAGTACCCAACTCCTCTCCTCAGGGCCATAACCTCGCCAATGAACTAAGTACTGTAAAGATTGGCAAACATACAAAAATCGATAATTATGGCCACTTATGGAGGTGGATGAGTGGCAGGTATAGGCCTGGTGGGCTGGGGACCCTCATACCTCAGTTCAAACTGATTTTCTGCTCAGCCACATTCAAGTGGCACAAATATCAGCTTTATAGACTACTAACAAAATAAATTTTAAGGTGGATGATTGACAGGTGTAGGTCTGATGTGCTGGGGGCCCTGATATGTCATGCAACAGCTCAAACTGCTTTTCTACTCAGCCACAGTCAGGTGGCACACATATCAGCTTCATGTTATTGATAGACACATTTGAGGATAGTAAGAGAGATAGATGAGTGAAAGGTAGGTGCATGCCTCCCAGTCTGGGAGTCCTTTGAGGCAACACACAACAAGGAGACCCAATTAGGAGTATCCATCCTCATTTCAAAAATTAGTGCGAGACACCAGGAAAAGTGGCATCAATTGCCTCAGAGTACAAACTCTATAATGGATGCATGGGATAGGGCCTTGGACAGTTTTCAGTTTTCAAATTCAGGTGAAATTCAGTTAAGTGTAAATGTCATTTAATTGAAAAAAAAAATAACAACGCTGTACTGGCTGTTAATGATGAGTCACATAGCGGCTAAGATAATACTTTTTTTGTGTTATGTGATTTATTTTCTCACATTTTTCTGTGCTCTTTTACAAAACTGCATTTTATGGCTGTGTGGGCATGATCAGCACCCCTCAATGTCTGCTAGCACTGTCTCTGTATTTCCACAGCTTCTGAGAGCAGGCTGATAGGGAACAATGAGACAGCAGAGAAGGGGTTAACAGAGATCTGAGGTATGTGGAGCCAGATTACATATCAAAGAAGCTTGTGCCAGATTCTAACATTGTTTAGCAACTGTGCTATAATCTGAATTAATCTGATACATTGTTTCCTAACCAGCTGTTATCAGCAGTATAGGCCTTGCCCCCTTTCCCTTATATGGATGCATGCCCTGTATTCAGTGTAAAGATGGATTTGACTGATAATAAACATATGTCTGCTTCACACACAGTGTAGTGGGGACACCTTGTGGAGGGTTTATTAATGGTTTTCAACCAGAATTTTCTAATAAAGTATATTTGAAAGATTTTTATAATCACTTGTTCTACATTATTGTTACATAAAAATTTAAATGGTGGCTACGCTTTAAGTTTCAAAGGTGGGTGAAATTCACTTAAAATTAAGAGGTGCTGATGTAGGCTTGATGGGGTGCGGGCCCTAATACCTCATGCAACAGCTTTACCTGCTTTTCTAATCAGCCACACTAAAGTGGCACAAATAATCAGCTTCATAGACTGCTATCATAGGAAATATTGAGGTGGATGAGTCACAGGTGTAGGCCTGGTGCTCTGAGAGGCCTGCCAAATTCAGGTAACATACAACGAGAGTACCTGCCTTGGAGTCTCCACATTTCCAAAAATTAGGGACAAACAGCAGGAAAAATGTAATCAATTGCCGAAGAATCAAAGGTTTTATAATCGCGCAGTATGGATTAATGGAACAGGGTCTTGGACAAGGCCTGGCCCAGCATTTCAAGGTTAAGCTTTGATCAATCAATTGATCAGGTCATTTAGTGACAGGTGTAGACCTGGTGCTCAGAGAACTTTGCTAAATTTAGGCAACTCACAACAAGAAGACCCCAATAAGATTCTCCACATTTCCAAGAATTAGGGGCAGACAGCATGAGAAGTGACATCCATTTCCCAGAGATAAACATTTTATAATGGCGCACTATGGATGCATGTGACAATGCCTGACCTAGCATTTCAAGGTTAAGCATTGATCAGTAGGAGGTGGATGAGTAAAAGGAGTAGGTCTGGTGCTCAGTGAGCCCTATCAAGTTCAGGCAACACACATGAAGGAGACCCTACTTGGAGTCTCCACATTTCCATAAATTAGGGGCAGACATCAGGGAAAGTGGCATCAATTACCCCAGAATACAAATAGCATATCGGTGCCGCAGGCATGGGGCAGGGTTAGGTCTCTGTCCACAGAATCTCTACTTCTGATTCACTGGTGTGGGCCTAGGGTTGGGAAACAGCTGGTTACAAGAGAGGAAAGGTACAAACGTGAGTGGAAAATACAGAGGTCGTGGTGTAAGAGGTAATAGGCGTGGTAGAAGGGTAATTAGGCGTGGTGTTCAAGGAGTTGGTGCTAATGTTACTGAAAGCTCTACTGAATAAACACTGGCTTGTCCAATTCAAACACAACTGACAACTTCTGCTACCGGATGGGCTAATCAACTTCCTTTCTTTGGTAGCCACACAGCAGTACAACTTGTAGAAGTGGCCCAAAAAGAGCATGTGCTACACTGGCTGTCAAGCGCTGCATCAAATTACCTCTCCTTCTCTTCCTCCACCCTAACATCACACACAGTACATTCCTTAGAGGTAGCATCCCAATTACCCTTGTTTCCCCACCACGTCTCAACTCTCCAACCGCCTAACTGACTGTGGGGAAACACAGATGGGTGAGTTTGCAGAGCTGTTCACACATTCTATTCCATGGGCATCAGAGGTCTGCTCCAAAGATTAACAGATTCAAGAGGGGGAAAGCATCTGTATCGATGCTCAAAATCTATTTGAGTTGGATCCAGGGCCAAACAAAGTAGAGTCTTAGCAAAATCCATACCCTTGCCACTAGGCAATAATCCCCAGGGGTAAAGGTGATGTAATGAGACTCAGATATCTGAGGCACACTGTACTGTGTCAGGGCAGGAAAAGGAAGAGGTTGATGCTCAGGGCAAGGAGTTGGACAAAAGAGAGGATGAAGAGCTTCTAGATCCCACTTGGTGTGAATCCAGAGGCATGCAGCTGAGTAGCTCAGCAGAGGAGGTGGAGGAAGAGGAAGATGAGGAGGTTAGATTGCAGCTTCCCACAAGTGATGCAACCATGACAAGCACTTCCTCCTCAGCCACAACTCTGGCTCTGGACAGCCGCAGTCGCAGGTCTGCAGTTCTCAGGGGCAGCAAGAATTGCCTAGCCTGGACTTTTTTTTGAGACTGCAATGGATGACCAAACTCACATTATTATTATTATTATTAATTATTTACATAGCACCATTAGATTCCATGGCACTTTACATATGAAGTGGGGAGAAGAAGGCCAAACAGTATATATGGACAATCAAGTCTTGCAGATACATGAGAGGAGAGGACCCTGTCCACAAGGGCTCACATTCTACAGGACAATGGAGGGAGACAGTAGGTCGGGGGTTGCAGAAGCTCCGGTGGTGCTGAGGTGGCAGCGTGGTCATTGCAGGCTGTAAGCTTAACTGAAGAAATGGGTTTTCAAGTTTTTTCTGAAGAATCCGAGCGTGGTGGATAATCAGACGTGTTGGGGTACAGAATTCCAGAGTAAGGGGGATAGTTGGGAGAAGTCTTGGAGACAATTGGGTGAGGAACAAAATAAGTGTGGAGGAGAGGATGAGGTTTTGGGAGAATCAGAGATTACATGAAAGAAGAATTTGGGAGATCAGTTAGGATATATAGGGAGGGGACAGTTTATGGACTGCTTTGTAGGTGAGTGTTAGTAGTTTGAACTGTATTCATTGGGGAATTGTGAGTTAATGGAATAAGAAGAGGGGGAGTAGCGAGGAAAGTGATGGATTAGTCGGGCAGCAGAGTTAAGAACAGATAGGAAAAGTGTGAGAGTGTTAGCAGGGAGGCCACAGAGGAGAATGTTGCAGTAATCAAGGTGGGAGATGATGAGGGCATGTACAAGCATTTTAATAGATTGATCATTAAAAAAAAGGATGTATTCTGGAATTATTTTTGAGCTGGAGGTGACAAGAGGTGGTGAGAGTTTGGATGTGTGGCTACTCAGCAGATTTCAGGTGCAGGCAGACGCGTAATGCCATTTACTATAATTGATAGATCAGGTAGGGAAGATAGATGAGATGGAGGAAAGATAATAAGTTTGGATTTGTCCATGTTGAGCTTTGCAAAGCGAGAGGAGAAGGAGGATATGGCTAATAGACAATCCAGGACTATGGACAACAAAGAGATGACATCTGGGTCAGAGATGTAATAAAGGAGATAAGAGGCACAATGAATGTACCTGCTAATGTAAATCAACCTGGGCCAGAGAGGTATATCTGATTGTCATCAACGTATAGGTGGTACTAGAAGCCATGGGACTTTATGAGCTGTTGTGGCACCCCTGTGACCAGGAGGCCCCAAGAGGGAAGTGCAGCCAGGTAAGCAAGGTGGTTGAAAACACACCCACACCGCACAAACACCAACCCTATGCCTAGGATTCTAGGTTAGGTAAGGGGTGGAGGGTGTAGCAAAGTGGGTGGAACGTAGGTGGACACTGACAAAGTGGGTGGAGAGACCAACATAATAAAAATCCGGAAACACACAGGGAGTGAGAGAGAGAGTGAGTTAGTAGAGAACGTGAGGAGAAGCAAAGAGATAGACTTCCCAGGAGGTTTTGGGTTCCCTGGAGGTGCAGGATCCTGAGAGGCACAGACCCTAAGATAGAAAGCCCAGTCCATAGCCTGGAGGTGACGGGAAGGGGAAAGAGACTGAAAGAAACCCCACAACAGAGAAGGTGAGAGGACAATGGTCCGGCAGCCGCACACATCTTAGCTGGCCGGAGGCACCCTTACAAACAGTGACAGATAGAAGGAACCTGGTGTGCCCAAATACCTGAACCTGGGACACTGGAGTCTAGGCCAAAGCCAGAGAAACGGCTCTGAAAAGGTGACCAGGGATTCCAGACCCTAATCATGAGACACACTGGTGGGGGGCAGGAACTTTATGTGCTGCAGCCTAACTTTCCACCACGGACTAAGAACACAGTCGTCATACTAGGACTGATGACCCTGACTGTGAGGGAAACATTCACCAGTGAGTTCGCGACGACCAGACTGAATCCGTGGGTGAGGTACTACGTTGACACTGAGAGGCCTGAAACAACCCAGAAACGCCACCTGAGCTGCACAGTTTGAGTAGCCCGGAGCAGTGTAAATTGTGTGAACTGTACGGAAAGAGCTATGAACTGTTGTAACCTGCTGTGAAAGACCTAGTAAAGTACCCAATAAGCTCATCCCTGCCTGAGACAGTTTACTTCCAGCGTCGCAGAAAAGCACCACTTGGGGAGCCACAGACTGACATCCCTGCACACTGGCTGGAGAGCTGCAGCTTGAAGTGCACTACACCCAGTACAATCCCTCACCAGGCCCATCCATCACAACTACTCCTGCCCTGAGGACCCTCAGCCCTACCCGAAGAGGGCTTTACCATTCACGCTGCCCCAAGTCACCGTCCCCAGCAGGAGTATGGCAGCAGTGGTTCTACTAACCATATACCCCAGGTGGCGCCAGGACAAATCCCCTGTACATAACCCCTTTTTGGACTGATCCCAGGCCACGGGACTGGGTCACGACTACCGTGATACCCCAAAGAGACAGCGCCGGCCCAGTTCCCGAGTACCCCATAGCCTGGGGGTGCATCACTGTCACAGGTCATGGGTGTAGATGAAGAAGATCTGGGGTTCTAGGGTAGCCTTGTGGGACCTCAACAGAAAGAGGAGATGAGGGGGTGAAATGGGAGTGGAAAATGCTAAATATGCAGTAAGAAATTATGAGGAGATCAAGGATAAGACAAGGTCTTAGATGCCAAGGGAAGAGAGGATCTGTAGTAGGAGGGAGTGGTTAATTGTGTTGAAGATGGAGAACAGGTCAAAAAGTAGGAGTATAGAGAACTGTCTGTTAGCTTTGGCTGTAAGTCAATAGTAATTTTGCTCAGGGCAGTATCTGTGGAATGTTGGGGCCAGAAGCCAGACTGTAGATTGCCAAAGAGTGAATTAGATGAGAGGTGGGAGGAAAGTTGAACATGGACATGCTGCGAATGGGAGCAGTGTTTTGAGGCAATAGCTTGGCATTGTAGTCAGGTCTAGATTTTATTTTTTGAGGGTACGCATAATTGTGAGACATTTGAAAGCTGAGGAGAAAGTACCAGAAGACAGCAATTGGTTGAATAGGTGAGTTAGGGCTGGGATAAGCATGCTGGTGAGGTTGCTGATAAGGTTGGATGTGATCGTGTGAAATGCACAAGTGGTGAGGTGTGATTTAGAGAGGAGACGAGAAACTCTTCTTTAGTGTTTTTGAAGAGGAAATGGTGCCTTTCCACCTGGAGGATACAGATGGTTTACAAAAGCTGATAGTCGTCACAGTCCCCCAGTACTAGTTGCTCAGTCGCCATTACTTTGCTAATAAAGCTGTGCCTGCGCTACACCAGCATGTTGCAAACAACATCACCCGTTTCTTGAAAAACTCTGTTTCGGACAGGGTGCATTTTACCTGGACAAGCATACACCAGTGGCGTTAAATCTTGCTGACTGGGCACTGGGTGACTCTGATGGCTGCAGGGCCAGGTGGACAAGGCTCTGCTCTACAGGTCTTGAAATCATCAAGTTTTGCGGGATAATCTTCTCGATCTATCACTTCCTCCAATGCTTCTGAATCCTCCACCTCCTTTAGCACATTCACCTGCACCTTCAACTACTCCCTTAATGTGACACCCATTACAACAGTGCAGAGAGAATGCCTTTGTACTGCACAGCCAGGGCTCACTGCAATTAGGCAGTGTTAAAATGAAAATGCCTTGGAAAATGCAGTTGTGGCACCCCTGTTTTTCGGTCGCCACAGTGATGCTCCACCTATTCAACAGGTATGGCATCATGCTCACATGTAAGATGAGAAAGCACTGCTGAGAACCACCAACACACACCCAACACTATGCAAGCTCCAGGCCAGGAGATGGTGGGCACACTGCAACACACTTTCGAGGCGCAAAAGCATCACACAGGAGCAGCTTTGTGCAGGACAATGGCTTACACAACACAATGGCTATGCGTGCGTCTGTAGCTGATGGCGGTAACATACAAACCACACTATGCACATATGTGCCTGCATTGGACCACGCCATGGCACAGCTGCCATGGCTGAACTGAACCATGTGTGTGTACACATGTTTGCGTGTGTGTACTGAAGTGTACCTACATCCCCCACAAACACCATTGCATTCTCCATGTGTGTGCACACGTTCCCATGTGGCCAAAAACATCATAATGGACATGTACACACACTCACGGCATACAGTGTGTGTCAAAGGGATGGACCTGTGTACTGGACATTACCACACAATGCTGCACAGACCCATCAATCCCAGTTCACGGATCACATACCTCTGTGCACAGCATAAAGATATGTGCAACTGGCCTGGATTCCAAAGTAACGACAGACACAGGTAGTTAGTTTTGTTTTGTTTTTAGTTGGACTTTTTGTGCACACAAAAATTATGTAGAACAACACACAAAACATAAAAAAACACAAGTGTCAACATCACACAAACAAATACAACATGATGAGAAATAATCGGCAAAACCAAACATTTTACAGTACAGAACCCAAACAAACTAACTAACTAATGTTTCAACACCCAAACACAATCAGAATCCTTCTGGTTCAGCCACCCTGGTGACTCCACCCTCCTCATCATGTTGCTGCCTCACAACACCAGCCACCCTACACCTTCTGGTGCTGCCAGGGCACTGCCCCAGGGCCATTAAAGTAGGAGCAGTATGCGTCTCTGCTGCTCCTGGCATTCTGCTGACTCAGACCATGGCTCAGTGGCTGAAGTGGCGCCACGCCATGGTCGGAAGCACGCCAATCCCTGCAACGGACCTCCCCTGTTGTGGGGTCCACTGAATCTACATAACTTGTCAGCGTGTATGATGACCGATCCCTACGATGCAGGAAGTTATGCAGCACACAGCAGGTCAGCACTACCACTTCAATAGATTCCACTTTCATATGCAAAGGCGTATGAAACACGCAGAATGTATTGGCCATGATCCCGAACGCATTTTCAATCACACAGCAGGCCCGGGATAGCCGGTAATTGAAAATGCACTGCTCAGAAGTAACCGTCCTCTGGGGATATGGCCGTAGTAGGTGAGCCTGAAGTGAGAAGCCTTCATCCCCCACAAACGCAAAGTTGAGATGATGGCTTGTCTCACCATTTGAGGGCAAGTTCAGAGCACCTCTCCTTAGGTCTTGGGCCAAGGAGCAGTGTGCACACACACCCCCATCAGAGAAACACCCGTTCATTCCAACATCAACGTAGAGGAACTCATAGTGAGCATCCACCAGGGCCATGAAGACCACGCTAAAATATCCTTTGTAATTATAATACAAGGACCCCGAGTTGGGGGTTTAGTGATCCTCACGTGCTTACCATCCAATGCACCTCTGCAGTTAGGAAATTGCCAGCGGTCCTCAAACCCTCTGGCAACATCCATCCATTCAGCGGGGTTGTTGGGAACTGCATATAAGATGGCAGCAGACTACTCCAGATGGCCTCACACGTCTCAGGGATCAGGTGGCTCAGCAGGGACACTGACACACGTGAAGTGTATTGCAGGTCTGTCCTTGAACGACCTGTTGCCAGGAACCGCAAAGTTACAGCCAAACGCTCCTCAGGTGGCACAGCTCAATGCATCAAAGTGTCCTGTCGGGCTATCAATGGCCTTATGCATTCCAACAGGAATGTGAAAGAGTCCTCAGACATATGGAGATAGTTCCTGAAATCATGGGGCCTCCTATCCTCCAGCTCACTGGCCAGCCACATGTGGCTTCGGGTCGCCCGTTGCAGAAGCCAGTCCCGAGCCCACACACACCGTGGTCTGCGAGCCTTCAGCCTCTGATATCTATCCTCCAGCCACAATTCCTCTTCCACCAAGGCAAGAGCCACGATAGCATCTCCATCAGGGTCCATGATCATCTCACGTACCAACCCCTGCAAATGTGAGGAAAACAAAACATCACAACAAGAACGCTTAATCACACATCCCCAATACCCATCACCTCCTTCCCTATACATCTCCTAGGCACTTTACGACATCCTACCCAAGTGTGCTGATATTCCCACCCACATACATATATAGCACCATTGAAGGGCCAAACACAACATTGCACTGCCTGACAACCAAACCTGGTCACACTACATTCCTGGCCCACCTCAACAAATACATCTCCATTGTCAAAATGGACACATCATGAGCATACCCCCATATACCTGCCCATAATGTTCAGGTATGACCACAAGGCGTTGCAAAATAGTTAGCTCACAATTATCAAATTATGGTTATTACCAACTCTATACAATTGCATTATACGCATACCCCAGCCTTGTGTGTTAGTGACAAAATGTCAGGCAACGCAGCAGACTATTGAATACTCATCATGTCCAAGAGACATCCCTGAGGTGTTGAGAACGCCAGATCTTCACAGGCAGACATTTGCAGAAGCCACATGGCCCACTCCACATCTCAGTATGGCCAGAATAGTCCCATTGTGTGTGGTAAACGACAGTACTATGTCACAATTCAGAGGCTCAATGCAACCAAAGACACACGCATCCTTCAAACATGATCCTGTATGGCAAAGGCAAACTGGCTTGTCAATGAGGATTGTGTTTAGGGTGAAAAAACACTTGTGCATCCATTTGCCAGTACACAATTGAGCTACCAAACACACCATCATTACAAACTACATACCCCACCACTTGGGCATCAGCTACACTACACAATAACGATCCGTAATGCTAAGCTGCTTCAAACGCTACACAGCCATATCACAGTTCATGTGTGAACATCAATACTTACTTAATGACTCTGGGCAGCAAGCGTGGCCTACCTCAGTCATGAGCGCTTTTTATATGGTAACCAACCAATCAGACAGCATCGGCGTCATGTGATCGACATAGCTGCCTGGGCGTATGCAGGTGCGACCAATGATCATGCGCCAGTGCGTTTTTTTGATTGGTCATATTGTGTTTAAATATGGATGTGCTGTGGCGCCACTCATGCTCCTACTTCAATGTGCATTGTGCTAGTAGTGTCTCATCACTAGAACTCTGTTGGACGGACGGTAAGTGGGGGGACATGCTATTGTGCTTCACCTGTACGTTAGATTCTGTGTGCTGCAGACCCATATGTTGCCATATGTTTGGGCTCCTTAACTTATTTACAGCTTCATGTAGCATCGAGTAGAAGTGTATTTTGCGACGGCTACGCATCGTAACAACCCTCCATGTCCTGTAGCATACATAATGTTCCTGGTAATGATTGACAGGAGAATGTGTACTACAGCACTATGAGTATACATAAATATGTGTTGAGCTCATGAGTGTGTGTCATTTTTGGTTGTAATGCCATGTGTGCCATTTGTCGATTACAGACCTTGGTATTTCTCCCTGCACTGGGCGAAAATACATATAGCCCCTGCCATGTCCTGCATGTCCCATGTATGTCCATATGTAAAGGCCACTACTGATTCTGCATACCCAAGCTGACTAGCACAACATATGTAATTTGTAGTGCTGGACATGGGTTGGCCACACAGAGTAGGGTGTGACCTGAGATGTCCATGTATGTGTTTTCTTGACACAATTATATTTTTTACTTGTAGATGGCTGGGGGTCTTGATTTTGTCCACCAGCTCCTCACCATGTACCAGGAACACGAATGCCTGTGGCGAGTGTCACTGCCTGAATACCAGAACAAGGCAGTGAGGGCTGTGGCCTACGGGCACCTGGTCAAGCTGGCCAAACGGCTCAACCCAAGTAAGATTTGGACGGTGCCCCTGGTTGCGGAGAAAATCAAGCGCCTGCGCACCGTGTTCACCAAGGCCCACAAGAAATGGATGGATTCCTGGTCTGGGGCTGGAGCTGAGGAGGTCCCTAAGCCATGTCTGTGGTACTATGACCTCCTTACCTTCACCCTGGGCCAGGAGAGGCCTCGGGGAACACGGTGCAGCAGGCACAAAGCGCAACCAGCTTTGGCCACAGCCCAAGACTCTGCCCCATCACAGGAGGTGCGTAATTGTGTTTGTGTGATCTATGTATACAGCTTGTTGGTAGCACTGATGTGGGGTTTGCAGCACATGTAGAAGGCCCCATTGTTGGCTTCTTGCACAAATCTTCTTCTGTGTGTTTTCCTATGTGTTTCGTCGTGGCTGTTGCCACATATTGTGCTGTGTTTTGTGTGGTCATTTGTCATATCAATTTGGAGTGTCAGGTGAGTACAGTGCACTGGTCAACTTCTTTCTTCATGTCTTTTGCCAACCCTGCTACTGTGCCTTTGGGTTTTAGCCATGGTCAGATACGCACAATGTTGTGCTAGGTGTTTGTTTGTGGTAATTGCTGTAATGACATTGCAAAATATGGCTGATGTATTTTTTTCTTCTGTTTCATTTACAGGCCCCTCGGGAGCCTGGTTCCAGTAACGAGGATACACCCACTGGCGAGGCTCTCCCATCAACATCTGTGGGAGAGCCGGTGCCTGAGACTAGTGGTAGGGGGCCGGGCCCAGCTCTGGCATACTCCGAAGACGGACACCTGCCCCACCAAACACGGAACTGGGTACCTGGGCAAAATGGGTCCTTTTCGACCAGGAGAGGACCCCCGACTCTGGAATCGGGCACATCGCCAGCGAGATGCTGGGGCGCATGGAGCCAGAGCAACGTGACATCGCTGAGAGGGCCATATTTCGTGTCCTGGAGGCGGGTGTAGATGGGTTCTTGCGATGGGGTGCCTCTTGGTCGTTCCCCAGGAAAACCAAAGAAGCATGGTGAGGAATCGGCAAAATCCTGATCCTCCACCTCCCCCACGAAGACAGCCCCGCCAAGCTGGCCCCTCCACTAGTAGGTGGTATTATGAGGATGAGGGGAGGAGTCATTGTCTGAGACATCAGAGGAGGATGAAGACCAAGGACGCTACTAGGCAATGCACTACCTTGCAGCCTGAACTTTTGTGTTTTTGTTTTTCCAAGTAAACCAAGTAGTTTTTGTTTTTTTGTTTTGTTAATAAAGCACCCTTTCATTTCCCTCAACTACGTCCACATATGTGTCCGGTTGTGCAGTATGGTTGTGTGTGTAGTGTGTGTAATGGTGGTTTTTGTGTGCCAAATGGAGAGGGGTAATGTCTACAATAACATATTTGGGTCATTGTAGCACACACAAGGCTATCCATAGGTGACATGTGTGAGTTTGGGGACATTAGGAAGCTTCTGTGGCCAACATAGGGAAGTTTGTGTGTTTCTGTGTGTTTTGTAATGTGTGTGTGTGTTATTGGAGACAGTCATGTTAAATATGGCTTGTTTCCTGGTGCAATGGTACAGTATAGTTTGTTATTTATCATGTCACACTGCACACCTCTGGCAAGTAATTTACTTTTTGTGGTGTTTCACATTTTAAGTGGGATTAGGTCTCCCTGTGTGTAACCAGACAAGTGATAACAGCGTCTAATTAGTCTCAAAAAGCTTTATTTGTTGATTGTAAAATTGGTGAAAAGGGGTTAGGTCCGATTAGTAGTAGACAAACCATACAACCCACTTTCCAAATGTGGGATACTATAAGAAAAGAGGCCAACGGGCCTAACAAACTAAGGTGCCAACATGGCAACAGGGACAACAACAATGGTCCAACATGGACAACAACTATAATGTGATAATGGCCACATTATTGGAGGGGGTTGGTGGAGTAGGGGCCCTGGCGGACTGGGCTGCCTGGAGGGCGTGAATCATGGCACCCAAGCGGGCAAGGTGTTGCTGCCCTTCTTGGTGTGCTCTGTCCATGTGCTGCTGTGCCTCTTGGTGAGCCTGCAGCAGCTCCTCAATACTTGGTACACCTGTATGGGAAAGAAGGACATTAGTCAGTTACCTATGTAGGTGTGGGTGTTTGAGGGCACTGTTAGGGATTATACGTATGCAGCACATCACCCTCCCGGGTGTCATCTGGAGGAGATGGGGATCGTCTGACAGCCCAGCCTGCAGCAAGAGCTCTTTCTCCTTCACCAAAAAAAAAATAGAAAGACATCAGGACTCACATACTGGTGTCTGGACCACACACCAATAAGTACATTAGCAAGCTTGTAGGCCTTAGTAGACACTTACCACCATACACAGAACCAGCAGGCTCAAGGTGAGGGTGTGGGGACAACAGACCAGGGCTTGGGCGGGAGCTGGAGATGCTGGGAGGAGGGGTTGCTCCTGGGCTTGGTGTGTGTGGTCACAGGACGGGGTTTGCTGGTCCCAGGGGTCCAGGGCTGGCTGCAGCCAAGGCTGGAGTCCCTGGTGTTGAGGGACTGGCTGGGCCCTCCGGGTCCGCTGCAGCTGGAGTCTCTGGTGTTGAGGGACTGGCTGGGCCCTCCGGGTCCGCTGTGGCTGGAGTTCCTGTTGAGGGACTGGCTGGGCCCTCCAGGGAAGGGGGTGTCCCGGGTGGGCTTGGGGACTGTGGAGGGTCCGCAGACATGGAGTCTTCCTCATCTGTAATATCAAACATAACAACAGACAGATTTAAGCAAAAGACCACAACACAGGGAAAACACCTAGTGTGTGTGTATGAATGTCATGACGGCGTGAACGGTACAGTAAAAGGTTATGGTTGGGCGCGACCCTATGGTGAGGGCCCAGTCTGTTTTAGGACATGAGTACAACACCAGTGGCCACATATTTTGTAAGTAATACAACCCTTGGTTTTGCATGGGAGGTATTTTTAACATTAACACAAGAGCTGCCAGTAAGCATCAGGTGTTGGCATCATGGGGGCAAAGACATAGCAGTGAGCTTGTATTCAGTGTTCTGTATTGTGATCAATGTGTTGCAAAATGGCATGTGTGACAAGTCACAAATATGTGCTGCAAGGTGTCATGTGGGTCTGCAAAATCGCATTAATATGTTGTTGTCACCTTTGCGGTCATGACACAACAATTTTTTGCAACACACAGGTCAAGGTCCACTTTAGCCGTGACCATTTGGATGACAAAAGAGTGTTTTGTACACCTTCATGTTGCAGTGTGAGCAACATGCAGATGCATATTGGTGACAGCTCCACATGGTGGCTTAGGGCACATTATATGCCATGGCACAATACTACATGATGGTTGTGTAGTGTTTTGAGTATTATGGTTTGCATGTGTGTGTTTGTCATTGCCACATACTCACCACGCAGCCTGGCAATACGGGCCCGAATGTCAGCAATCCTCCCTGGGCACTTGTGCTTGAGGTCTGCAAGCGTTTTCATTATCTGCTTGCATGTCCTCTCCACCCCCAGTTTCTGCAGCAGGGCCCGCTGGATCCTCCTCAGTATACTGTGCTTGCGCAGCCGTGGGTGCCGGTGACGCTGGCGACACCAGTAGTCATGTCGGTCACACAGGTCTATCAGAACCATGAGCTCTGCTAGACCCCATGTGGCTGCACCCTGTGCGGCGGCCATGACTCTTGTGCTATGTGCAGGGGAGGGGCAGGCACCTGGCAGGCAGGGAGGAACGAGCAGACACGTCATGATGTCACCACGCACACTGACGCCGCCAAACACTAGGACACTAACAAGGTCGAAGCCAGCGGAGTGTGAGCAGTATAAAGTACCCATCAGCCTCACCTAATTCACACCGTGTAGGGTGATTGTAGTGCGTGGCCCATGCCACCCATGTATGATGTATATGGAAAACCTGAGGTGCCATGTGCCACTATACTCGACACAGCGCAGAGGAATACACGTGGATGACATAGCTTGCGCGTATCTATGGCGCGAAGAAATGAACTGTGTTTGCGTATGGTTGTGTAGGTGAAGATGTGTGTGGTGCTGAATGGACAGCTCTTCAAATATGGCACCCTGTCAACTGACATCCAATGAGAACACAGTAGCCACCACCAATCATCGCAGACGGGGCGCGGACTGTGGCACGGCTACGGGAAATCAATAGGCGACGCAGATTCAATCACTTTCGCCCTATCACACGCCAAAACCCGGAAATCTCACCTTCATGGTTGCGTCTGATTTTAGAACAGTGCTCTGAAATCATGAACCAGGCGACAGGCGATTTATCGCCGCCAAATTCCCCAATTATACGCCGCAACTGGGAGGCAATTTGATGGCGATAGTTCCAGGGTGACATATCGTCACTATTCCCAGCCGCGGTTGCGGTGTGTAAAGGTACCTTAAAACATTCCCTGTTTGTTTGGGGATAAAACACTCGCCAGAACACCCATTGGCCAAGAACAACACCTAACTTTACGGTTAGGAGTGTTCCCGCCATTGGGTCTCCTGGCTTCTATCAATCTGAAGAATTTTTTTTTTGGAGCTTTAAATTCATTTTTTAAGCTTCTGGAAGTTTGCAAGTGTTGTCACACTAGCAGGGTGTGAATTTTGGAAGCTGTTCCAGATTTGGCAGCAGTTGTGAAGTCCAGGAACCTTACAATGAGCCTTAAACATCCATTTAAATGACCTTTATATTTTATTTTATTTTATTTTTTTACTTTATTTCATTATTATTATTAATTTATTTTTTTAGAGCACAAACCATTATTATTGGAGAGGGTCAGCAGCATGTGAGGTCACCTCACTACACTTATGTGCTTTCAATTCAGATAAAAATAGCATATGTCCATTACTTAGCGCTGATGGTGCTCTGCTGTATTTTTGTTTACAAGCACAGGTACAACAGGCAGTTATGGGACCAGGAACCTTACAATGTGCCTAAATGTACCATTACACGCTTCAATGTTGTAACGATCTCACCAACGATTTCACGGGAGCGCGGTTGTTAGAACATCATTTAGAGATAGTTGGTGAGATGTCACACCTGTAGATATCGTGAATGACGCACCAATGAAGCGGCGAGCAGCTATTGTTCGCATAACCCAGCGAATGATACTTGTTCACTGTTGTGAATAGGCGAAGTTGTTGACGACATAGTTATCGCGGTGTCACACACAACGATGCAGCAGGTTGGCTGAACGATGATCGTCTGATTTGAAAACACCTTCTCAAATTTGCGTTTAGCGATCAAACGATTTATTGTAGTCGTATCTCGGTGTCAAACGCAACGACATACTAACGATGTGGTTTGAACGACTTCAAACCTGTGACGTTTCAGCGATGTCGTTCACAATATCGTACCGTGTAACGGTACCTTTAAACATCCTTTTAAATGACCTTTGTATTTTATTTTATTTTTTTACTTTATTTTATTATTCTTAATATTATTATTAATTTATATTTTTAGAACACAAACCATTATTATTGCAGAGGTTCAGAAGCATGTAAGGCCACCTCTACTACACTTATGTGCTTTCAATTCAGATAAAAAAAGCATATGTCCATTACTTTGCACTGATGGTGCTATGCTGCATTTTTGTTTACAAGCACAGGTACAGCAAGCAGTTAAGGGCTGCCACCAACCACCAGCTGCGTAGTTTTACCTGGCTTGTAATCAAAATACAGAGGAGCACTATATTAATTATTTCTTTAAATACCGTATATACTCGTGTATAAGCCGAGTTTTTCAGCCCAAAATTTGGGCTGAAAAGTCTCCCCCTCGGCTTATACACGAGTCAATACGGGGGGGGCTGTGTCCGGGGCTGTGGAGGCTGCAGGAGGCGGGGGGGGCTGCTGTATGAGCGGCCCCGTCACGTGGGGCCGCTCATTAAATATGCACTGCTTCCCCCTGTCAATCAGCGGCAGGGGGAAGCAGTGCATATAGCCCCCAAATGCTGGCACTCGCCCCCCCTTGTAAGGGCCCCCCCCCCGGATGGTTATATTACCATTCCGGACTTCTGATCCGCGCCGCTCCTCGGTGCTCCTCGCTGCTCCGTCCGTCCGTCCGTCTTCTACATCCGGGATCTCCGGCCGGCGCAGGCATATGACGTCATCGCGCGACGGCCGGGGATCCCGGATGTAGAAGACGGACGGACGGAGCAGCGAGGAGCGCCGAGGAGCGGCGCGGATCAGAAGTCCGGAATGGTAAGAGAAGCGGGGGGGCCTTTGCAAGGGGGGGCGAGTGCCAGCATTTGGGGGCTGCTGGGGACCCCCAGGGGGCTGCTGGGGACCCCCTGGGGGCCGCTGTGTACCCCCAGGGAGCTGTTGTGTACCCCCTGGGGGCTGCTGTGTACCCCCTGGGGGCTGCTGTGTACCCCCAGGGGGCTGCTGTGTACCCCCTGGGGGCTGCTGTGTACCCCCAGGGGGCTGCTGGGTACCTCCTGGGGGCTGCTACATGTACCCCTGGGGGCCTGCTGTATACCCCTGGGGCTGCTGTATACTACCACTGGGGCTGCTGTATACTACCACTGGGGCTGCTGTATACTACCACTGGGGCTGCTGTAAACTACCACTGGGGCTGCTATATACTACCACTGGGGCTGCTGTATACTACCACTGGGGCTGCTGTATACTACCACTGGGGCTGCTGTATACTACCACTGGGGCTGCTGTATACTACCACTGGGGCTGCTGTATACTACCACTGGGGCTGCTGTATACTACCACTGGGGCTGCTGTATACTACCACTGGGGCTGCTGTATACTACCACTGCGGCTGCTGTATACTACCACTGGGGCTGCTGTATACTACAACTGGGCTGCTATATACTACTACTGGGGGGGACTGTATACCACACTGCTGGGGGCTGTATACCTGTGCTGGGGTCCACCCTCGGCTTATACACGTGTCAATAGGTTTTTCCAGATTTTTGGGGCAAAAGTAGGGGGGTCGGCTTATACACGGGTCGGCTTATACACGAGTATATACGGTAATTGAATAAAAAAAAATGACGTGGATTTTCACTGTATTTTTGGTTGCCGCTTCTATGAATGTGCTATATTCTGGGGCGGGTGCGGGCTGCAATTCGCAGCGGAGGAACACCAAATGCTTCATCTTCCACAAGCTAAAGATTCCAGCCCCAGCCCCCTAGCTGTACCTGGCTGGCAACCAAAATACAGCGAAGCTCGACGTCAATTTTGTTTTTCAATTATTTCAAGAAATATATATATGTTTTATTACCAGCCAAGAAAAACTAGGCATCTGGGAGTTGGTGGAAGCCCATACCTGCCTGCTGTACCTGTGCTGGGACCAAAAATACAGCAGAGCTCCATGGCATCAGAGCAAAATACTCCCATAATCCACACAAAATACACAGCAAATATGCAATGTGTGAACACTGCTGCGTATTCATGGAATTTCTGCATATTTTCAGTGCAGTGCCAGAGTGTAGTGTAGGCTTTAAGGTCTGCCATGACTTTGAGGAAATGACACCCGCCTCACAAGAAAAGGTTAATAAAAATGTATGTGCACATGCTTATACAGTGAGGGGCGGCATGAGTGGTTTCAAACCACAATTTTATTATAATCAATTATAAATTTGCAGTCGGCTTTTGCCGCTGAAGCAGGATTTACGCTCCTGACGTAGAGAATTGTCAGAATTGGCGTAAATCCCACTCCAGAATCAAAAGCCAGAAACTGACTGACTGCTGTGAGTGGGATGACATCACAGACAAGTTGAACCTGACTGATGACACCATGCTCACAGCGGTAGCTGTAAATCAGTCAGTTTCCAGTCCCACTGTGAGAATACATTGCCGAGGATCGTGGATGGTTTATAGGGGAGTAATAAAGATGGAATAGAGGATTGTGATTGTGTTCTTTTTCCAAGTAATTGATTTTTCACAATTTGGTGTATTATTTACTATCTAGTGGCTGGCTCTAACGTTGGCCGAACATTAGGAACTTCGGTCTTAGTGCCAGCTGGCAATACACATTAACCCCTTTATTACCCAGTCTGCCAACCCCATAAGACAGCTGTAAAAGTCAGGTTCAGCTCCAGAAAATGGCGCTTGTAATAAATGCGCTATATTCTGGGTCAGCTGCGGGCTGCAATTAGCAGCAGAGGGGCCCAAAATGCTTAATTTTCCCCAAGCTGAGGATTCCAGCCTCCAGCTGCCTAGTTGTACCTGGCTGGCAACCAAAAATACGGTGAAGCACAAGCCCAGTTTTTCTATTTTTTTTTTTTCAGTAGTCTGACATCATTTTGGTTGCCATACTGGCAACCAATCACAGATGCTGGCAGAGAGGGAGTGGGGCTAAATCTGACTTTCAACAATCAAGAGGGGGGAAGTTCATGACAGGCATGGTGACAGCGACGCTGAAGTTTGGTAAGTAATACCTTGGGAAGCTAATGTCTGTGCAAAAACAGCAGTGCTCCACTGTAAAATGGTTTGAGCTGTGTTTGACAGCTTTAAGACACATTTTAAAGTGTTTTCTATGCCCTTGATTTTACCTCTCATTAATTTAGATGGGGTTTGGAAGTTCGGTAAACTGTTCGTCCAACAAGTCAGCGAACATATGCCTGCTTGGCGAACAGAGCCAAATCTGAACATAAAAAGGCTCACTCATCTCTACTCCTGAGTCTCGACATGCCAAATTTCTTGTGAATGGAGACTCATATTTGGGCCTCCTTGTTGTGTGTTGCCTGTAGTGACAGGGGTCTCAGAGCAGAAGGCCTTCTCGTCACTCATCCACCTCTTACTGGTAATTGTTTAAAGGTACTGTCACACGTAGCAATATCGCCGCCATATGGCTGGCAATTTGACGTGAGCGTACACGTTCCGGGCACTTTTTTACACATCGCCGTCGCCCTGTCACACATAGACATCTCCCGTGCGATGTTCGGCGATCCTGCGTTCCAGAAATCCCCTGCCGCAGACCGGAAGCAATTTCACATTCCCACATCACCGCCAAATCTGCGCATCACACGCCTCCACCGCATCAGCGATGTGGGTGTAGAGCGTGAGCGTGCCGAGGAGACAGGCGTGGCAGAGTGTTGTACACCGCGCCCCTACCACTCCGATTGGCCAACACAACTGTGTCGCCATTGGTCAGCCTTGTCAGGAAGTCTGCCCACTACATGACGCATGTGTCCTTTCTACTATATTGCAATTCAAATATGGCGCCTTAGCCATGGCCAGCCAATGGGAACGAGCGAGAAACCACCAATTGCGGCAGACGGGACGCGCCAAACAGAACGCTCAGGCACGCCTCTGGAATTGCTTCCAGATGGCCTGAGCTCGCTTTATACATCGCTATCGCCCAGTCACACGCCATGATGCACTGAAATCGCCTGGTGGAAATCGCCTCATTTCTCAGTAGAGCAGGGCGATCAGGCGACGCACCACCGGCGATTTCACGCCGTAAAATCTGTCTCACGCCACTATGCACAGGCGATGTGGTTTCCACATCGCCGAAATACACAAATTTACGGCGATATGGAAGCCATATTGCCACGTGTGCCGGTACCTTAAGATTGAAATGCTGAGCCAAGCCATGTCCCATGCATAGATGTGACTCACCATTGCCGGATGCTCACGTCTCAGGCGATGATTCCCTCGTCACGGTTCCGCGCCTGAGGCTGTGGGGCCCGGTGGTCAAATAAAAGGGGATTAAAGGATGGGGATATTTCTTGATTGTCGTGACGCCACCTGTGGGTATCCGGTGAATGCACCGGCGCTGCTTGGGCCTCCGGGGGATGTGCGTCAGCTAGATGGGATGCTTCCCACAGGATGAGCAAGAGTCCCCGGGGCCAGGAGCTGCACTGGATGGAATACGGCAGCTCGATCGTTCTAAGTATTAATCCAGGAAGGATGGACCGACACATAAAGTCTTTTCTGTACCTTTTACTGGTGACAACACGTACACTCGACCGGGTGATGAAGTAGACACTCCTGGAGATTCCACAGCAAGCAGTGGTGTAGGCTTCCGTATGTAGACAGTTCTACAGGGTCTAGTGGATATGGAATCCTACCGAAACGGGGTTGCACGTTCTAGTGGGACGTGTTTCACCTGAGTTTGCTGCACTGAGGGCACTATAAAGGGATATCAGACACGGCTGTCCCCTCCCGGGCTCTCATTTGGTGGTGCTTCAGGTGTCCAGGGAGCTAAACTCCCTTGTAGGGGTGCTGGTTTCTCTGCAGCCTGCACTATGGCTCCTGCAGCTCGGACCCAGTGACCGGATTGTTAGGGCGAATTGTAGTAACTCCTCTGTCCCTGAAGGTATTTGCCTCCTGTTCCTATGACCCTTGTTGCGAGGGTCCCTCACTCTCCGGGTGTGCTGGTATGGGCCTAGTGTGGCTCCAGTACCAGGTCAGCTCTCCTAGCTGTTCACAGTTCTAAAGTGGCTGCACACTCCACTGTTTCTCCCTCCAGGACCCGTATTTATAGGGGGAACTGGCTTAAGGCAACCAGTGGAGCTCCCCCTAGAGGCCTGGAGTGAAAGGGGGATGCAAAGGGTTGTGTTAATAAGTGAGGTCTGCTTGCTGTGTACGTTTCATTTGTATCCTAAGAGTTCTGTGGTGCCCCAACCAGGGTGCCACAGTTGCATGCTGCGACATACTCTGGGGCAATTGATGCCACAGTACCCGAAGTATTTACATGCTGAAATGTCTATTTGTGGATGGACCACAGATTTTGCAATCAGTTTTATATATACAGAAAGGTCTATTTGTGGATGGACTACAGATTCTGCAATCAGTTTTTTAGGAAGAAAAGTTTTTGTTTGGCTGGATCAAAGATTTAGCAAACATTTTCTTATGCAGAAATGCCCATTTTTTTTGTTGGGGGTGAGGGAGTGCTAATCCAAAGACTTTGCAATCATCTTTTTTATGTAGGTAGGCTTATTTGTGGATGGACCACACATTTTTCAATCACTTTTTTATGCAGAAAGGCCTATTTTCTTTTTTGGCGGGGGCTGAACCAAAGAATTTGCCATCAGGTTTTTATGCAGAAAGGTTTTTTTTTTGGCAGGACCAAAGATTTTCCAATTTCTTTTTATTCAGAAAGGTATATTCATTTAGAAAGACCAAAGATTTGGCAATCAGTTTTTTTATGCAAAAAGTTCTATTTGTGGATGGACCACAGACATTGCAATCAGATTTTATATGCAGTAAAGGTTTTTATGGTTGGACAAAACATTTTGCAATCAATTTTGTTATGCAAAAAGATCTATTTGTGGCTGGACTCTCTCACCCCCTATCTATCTAAACTAGCTACAAATAAACCAAGTAGCTAACTAGCTATCTGTCTAGCATACAGGAGTAGCAGCACCATCCACCAAATGTAGCAGTCTCAAAATGGCACCTACGCCACATGACCACTTCTTATATGCTAAGGAACATGTGACTTAGGCAACCAAAGACAAAAGCCCTTGTGTCTGAACATTGTGGATGGTTTCTGCTCTTTGATTGGCTGTAGGAACATCCACACAGTAAGTGCACAAATAAAGCGGCACACTGCTCCCCTGACTTCTCAGTACCCCCTCCCCTCATTAAAACCTCCTGCTTGCTATCCTAGATGATGTAATAATGTAGATGAAAAGCATTAGTGCAAACACACCTGGACACATCTCCGACGATTTCACAGGCGACGCAGGGGCGAGGCCTATCGGCGGCGACAGCGCCGATGCGTCGCCAAGTGTAAAGCGGCGATAATTTGGCGAAAAATCGGCTGAGAGTGGTCGCCTGGTTTCGCAGCACTGCTCTGAAACCAGGCGACCCCTCTCAGGCGATGTGTACACATCGCCCCATGTAACATGGTGATTGGTGATGTTATAGGCGATGGGAGCCATAGGGTACCTTTACACGCCGCTACGGCAGGATGGATGCATCCCGCTACTTCACGTGCACGAGCACACTCAAACGGTTACAAACGGTCAACGCATCACCTTTACACGCCGCCATAAGGTGCGCTACGCTACGTGACATCTATAGCTAGATACATCGCCGGGTGTCTCAAGTAGCCATCTGTAGCTCATTTACACACCGCTATAAACAGCTACTATGGGCGTACCTGGTGCAGCAGGGACAGCACATAGGCGTGCCACAATTGTGGATTACGAGCCGTCCGTACGCTGATAGGACAAAGCAATAACATCCTGATTGGGCAGGCAACGCAGGAGGCTGAGTAATACAGCACGCTCGAGCGATTGTGTAGTGTGACTCGTCAGCTCCTTAAATATGCCTCCCTATGCAGCGACTACCAATCGTCATGCAGCAGCTTCCACCAATGATCGCACATGGGGCGCGGTAACACGGAGCCAGGGTCACGCCTTAGCTACATTGCAGCTACATCGCAGGGTGTCCGGAGTTCCCTTCCGTAATGTCTTTACACGCCGATGCATCTTGCTACCATCGGCTTTGTTGCTCTCTGTTTTCGAGCAGAGGTCGTAAACTGATGTATCTGTTGCCGGCTGTATCGTCACGTCTTCAGACGCCGCTACGACGGGCTATATTGGCACTACAAGCTACATTTGTAGCCTGTAGCGGGATGCATCCATCCTGCCGTAGCGGCGTGTAAAGGTACCCATAGGCTCCCATGCTACAGGATCACCGCCGAGGTTTGTAGACACCCCAACGGCGATGTCGCCTGTAACATCGCCAAAGTGTATCGCCGCATGTAAACACGCGACAGCAACGCTGGCGGGGTGCCAAAAACGTGCGCGCTCCCGTGCGTTGCCGGTGATATCTCCAGTGATGTGTCCAGGTGTGATGGTACCCTAATGGTACCTTTACACGCAGCTACAGGTAACAGGTTTTCCACAGGTAACTTACTGGTTGCAGTGAAATCATGGAGACATGGTTCTATCTTGTTGCTGTGTACAAATGGAACTATGTCTCCATGATTTCACTGAAGCCAGTAAGTTACCTGTGGAAAACCTGTTACCTATAGCTGCGTGTAAAGGTACCATAAGGGTGCTGTGAGGCATGCCGGCGCTATGGCAGGTGACCGACATGACTCACATGGGCTTTGTGAGGTATAGCCTGGCATGTTAGCTCATGGCCGGCATACAGCACAAGAGCCTGTTCACAGCCTGTTTCACTGGGTGTGATTGCTGTAAGACTGAACCGGTGCACAGTGAGTTAACAGCTAAAGGGGTTGATAAGACCAATGAGCGGCCTCTTTCATAAATCCGTGTCACCACGGATGTGTGAAGCAAGGCCGTCTGGGGGCGGGGTGCACTTCCATGTGTCAGGGGCGTGTGACACAATGGGTGCTGTCCACGGATAACACACTACAGGTTGTCACCGCATACTCACCTGCCTCCAGCGCCGCTGTTCCTCTCACTTCCGGACCGCTCTTGGGCTCAGTGAAGTGAATATTCATGAGCCTAATGAGCGGCACCAGAAGAGAGAGGAGCTGTCAGCGCTGGAGGGAGGTGAGTATGAAATTCTTTATTTTTAGGGTTGTCACTTTCGTCCGTGGTCTGTGCACACGAAAGTCACTATGATGACATCCATATGCATGGACGTTTCACGGCAAAAGCGGTCCGTGCATCCGCAAAAAAATGGACATGTCGCCGTGTGGAGCACACAAACATGCATCTGCTCCACACGGTGACACGGTCCGTGCAGAAAAACGGAAGTGTACACAGGACCATAGGGGAACATGTGTCCCCATATGTCCGTGCCTCCGGAATGAGGCCTAAAAGAGCAGTGTGTGCTAATGGCTGAGACTTCCCAGGTGTGGGTGTGTCAGGCAAGATAATAGCTGCCTATTTTTTTGCATAAGGGAGCGAGGCACCCGCGCTACAAGCTTAGACAGCACAGCCGGGTACACAGTGTTCCAGGGATCAGTGTTGCTCAGTCAGCAAGAAGCATGATTTAAATGAGATAAAAGACGGCACTCACCAGATCTCTTCAACGTGCTCTTTATTCACAAGATGTGAGGGTACATAGTGCAGGGAGGGGTCAGCAGGGTGGACAACGGCTTCTGCGGGTCCACGCACTATACGCGCGAAACGGAGCTGTTGTCCACCCTGCCGACTCCTTCCTGCACTATGTACCCTCATGTCTTGTGAATAAAGAGCACGTCAAAGAGATCTGGTGAGTGCCGTCTTTTACCTCATTTAAACAAAAGCTGCCTAGGCCTGTGTTTGGGAGAGAGACCAGACATGATCCTCTGAGGGAGAGGATGTGTCTCAGAGAGGTCCCGTCCCCTTTAGGGGATAAGGCAGGACGTCTGGCTCTCCATGCCGGAGACGCCGCTCCTTCTGAGCCATATGATGCCTGGGGCCAGACTGAGAGGTTAGTGGAGCACTTGAGTGTAGGGGGAGCCTTGCCAAACTTGAAGGGGGCTCACTCTGACCATGTTGGTGAGGCTGCCGTCCTGGATCTCTGCCTGTGTTGGTAAGGCTTGGAGGCAGCTGGGCATCATGGGCAGGATGAGGAGACCTTGGGGGACGCTTTGGCTGCCCTGGAGCTCAGGTGGCTCACAACCTGGTCTGGGTCTAGAGGACTGAAGTCCATGCCGGTCTGTGCTTGTGTGTGGTCTGGGCATGACAAGGCTGATGTCCATAGAAGTCCATGAGGGACTGTGGATGTGTATGTGTGTGAGTGGGCCCTATGATGGGTTGGAGCCCACGGAGGCCAGGCAGCCGTAACCGCCATTGGGACCAACTGTGAGAGGGTCCATTGATCATTGTATGTATGAGAAAGACTGAGGAGGTCTCAAAGGCCAGGCGGCCGTAGCCGCTATTGGGACCGACTACTAGGTCATGAAAGGTCCTGGTGATTATGTGTGCATGTGTATGGCTTGCATTGGCTGGTGTCCATGGATGTGATATGATGGTATGATGGACTGGAGGTACACATTAGTGATGCGGAATGAAACCTGTGAATAGTGCCAGGCGGGCATAGCCGCCATTGGGTCCAACTGGGTAGTCGGTAAAGGACCCATTGACTGAGTGGAACCATGAGGGCTGAGGGTTTGCAGCACCTAAGCACCTATAGGTGGGAAGACTGGCTCAGCCTGGAGGAGCTTGTGATGGCGTGTCTGGTGCAGCCACTGTCCTGGAGGTCTGGGCCTGTGACAGCAGACTTGGAAGTGGCTGGCGACCTGGAAGACACGTGCTGAGGAGTCCTCAGGGATGCCTGGCTTGCGCTGGAGCTCAGGTGACTGGACCCGGCTCTGGGCCTGGTTCTGACCGGTGACCTAGACAAAGGCCAGTGTGAGAGAGACTTCCATCATCTCTGGTGTCCCATAAGGTGGGCACACCTACAATATACGTTTGCCAGGTGGGCACAGCCACCCTGAATGTGTGATGTGGTGATGTATAACCCTATGGGAGGTGAATATGTGTGCCAGGCGGGCATAGCCGCCATGATGTATAGATGTGTGAATCATCAGGGCATATGTACAACTACCCTTTATGATGTCAAGTAGGTGACTCATGATGGCCTGTGCAAGAGTGCCATGCATGACGTATCCACTAGGTAATAGGATGGGGAATAATCCCTATCAGAAGGCCAGGTGGCCGCAACCGCCATTGGGACCGACTGCTAGTCGTATGTGGTCTCGCTCATCCTATCGGGTAAATAATGTGTAATGGGATTCATGAATGTCCCGCTGACCGTACAATGTATAATATGTATCACTTGTAAAGGGTATATACTGCTAGGCGGCCGTAACCACCAAAGGAGCTACGGTTAGTGGTCCTGATAGTCGATGGAGCTGTTAGTAATGCTCCAGGGTGTGTATAAGACATGTCATTATGTGAATGTCCTGTAATGTTTTATGTGAATCATGTATTATATGTGAGTTGTAAATATGGATTTTATGCACTAAGCAGTTTATGATGGCATAATAAACTGCTGCATTGTGTTACTTTGAAAAAAAAACACGGTTGTTGTTGTCATTCTGTTACCAAGTGGGTTTTCCAGGGCTGCTACCTCACAGTGCGTTCACACGCTGCGTGTTTGCATTATTTTTTACGAACGAGTTCATCACAAACCAGGAGTGGGTGATTAAATCCAGAAGTGGAGCACTTGTTTCTATTATACTTTTAATGTGATTGTTCCACTCCTGGTTTGTGATGAGCTTGCGCGTAAAAAAATGCAGCAAATACGCAGCGTGTGAAAGCACCCTAATGCTTTTCTTCAAACAAAGTAAAATTTTGTCAATTTTCTAGCAAAGTGTTCAGGAATCTGAGCCCAAATCTAAATGGGCCAGGATTGTGGCAAATTTGAAATTGGTGAACTTTACCCAAACAAGTTAGGCTAGAGTCACACTTTGTAAGAGAATTGTGTTCACCGCATCCAGATCCGGATGTGGTGAACGCAATTAGCTTCAGACACATTTTTCAGGAAAAATGTGTTGATGAAGCCGCAATCCGCTAACCGGATTGCTCCGGATGTGTAATCCGGAGCAATCCGGTTACCGTACAGTTTGCTCATCCCTACTGCCGCAGGGATGAGCAAACTGTTAAATCTACGGAAAAAAAGCTTAAATATTCATAATAATTGTGCCCTTCATGTCTCCAGGGGGTGCCCACTCCCCCTAGAGAAATGCTGCCCACTCAGGTGGGCATGTAATGTGTTAAAAACTCATATACAGTAAGCCGGCTTCTGTCGGCTCTGTACAATTTTGTGAATGAAGCCGCCACTCCACTGACAGCTGTGCGCATACTATACGTAATGTACGTATAGTATGTGCGCTGTCCGAGGTACTGTAGGCTTTTACAGTAGATCTATGGGCAGTGCACAGCCATAGATCTACAGTAAATGCGTACATGACCTCGGACATTTTGGATTATTTTGATCCAGTTTTTTCCCAATGGTCTCTATGGGGTATCAGGACGGGGGAGTGCTTAACAGTATATGAGATCACTACTCCAAGGTCTCCCGCAGAGATGTTTCACCCTGCAGTAAATTAAGCCACACACTTTGGGCTAAAAACACCATACCAAATAAGAGGGAGCTATATTGTGAATCCATGGATTTTATGCGTCACAATTCACATTGAAATTGATCACTTGTATAAAATAAATGTAATACTATGATGTATCTTTATTTACATGCTCTGAGATGGATTTTATATGTATATGCATAGCAAAAAAACTTAATAAAATCTTGATTATTTAAACATAGCATGGATTACTTGGATACACCTAAGTTAAAATGGAGCTAAAAACCTCCTTCTTTAATTGTATATGAAAAATCATAAACAGGTCACAGGCAAGGGTTCAGAAAGTGAGGCAAACAGAAATAAGACCTGACTGGGTCAGGTAGCAGAGCTAGGAAACAGCAAAGTCCACTCAGCTCATGCAGGTGTACGATTGATACCAGAGAAATCTGCATGCTGAAATAGCAAAAAAATGATTGTGATGTGTTTGCTAAAATCCGCTATATTTTAAATCCCAATGAGAACCTCATGTCAAAAGAAGTCTGAAAACAGTCTTAACTTTTGCATTCTGCTTTTTTTTATGAAAATAACATTTGCAAAAAATGCACTTATTATTAATTATTATTATTATTATTATTAATGTTTATTTATAGAGCACTATTGATTCCATGGTGCTGTCATGAGAAAGGGTTATATACAAACAAGTTAAAAATACAACGAGCAAACTAACAGTGACAGACTGATACAGAGGGGAGAGAGGACCCTGCCCTTGTTGGCTTACATTCTACAGGGCAGTGGGGACAGAGACAGTAGGTTGGGTCTGCTCTGGTGGTGTTGGAGCACCGGTTCCAATGGTAGTGGAGCGATGGGTCCAGTTGTGGTGGAGCGCCAGGTCTAGTGGTTGTGAGGTGGCACTGTGGTCATAGCAGGCTGTAGGCTGTTCTGAAGAGATGGGTTTTCAGGTTCCGCTTGAAGGTTCCGAGTGTAGGGGACAGTCGGACATTTAGAGGTGCTGAGCTCCAGAGGATGAGGGATGCTCAGGTGAAGTCTTGCAGGCGTTAGATGAGGAACTTACAAGTGTGGAGGAAAGGAGGAGGTCTTGGAAGATCGGAGGTTACCAGTTGGATGATTTTGGGAGATTAGTTCACAGATATATGGGGGGATAGATTGTGGACGGCTTTTTAGGTCAATGTTAGGAGATTGAATTGGATATGCTGGTGAATTGGGAGCCAGTGGAGGGATTTGTAGAGGGGAGAAGTGGAGGAATACCAGGAAGAGAGGTGGATTAGTCGGGCAGCAGATTTAAGGACAGATTGGAGAGGTGCAAGAGTGTTGTCAGGGAGGCCACAGAGGAGGAGGTTGCAGTGGTCTAGATGGGAGATGATGAGTGCATGCACTAGTAGTTTAGTAGATTGAGGGTTGAGGACAGGACGGATTCTGGAAATATTTTTGAGTTGGAGGTGGCAGGAGGTGGCAAGGGCTTGGATATGCAGTTTGAAGGACAAGGCAGAGTCAAGTGTTACTCCGAGGTAGCGGACTTCAGGTACAGGGCAAATTGTGATGTCAGTTATTGTGATAGATAGATCAGGTATGGAAGGTGTGTGAGATGGAGGAAAGATGATGAGTTTGGTTTTGTCTACACTGAGTTTTATGAAGCGACAGGAGAAGAAGTGGGACATGGCTGATAGACACTCTGGGATTCTGGACAGCAGAGAGGTGACATCAGCGCCAGAGAGGTAGATCTGAGTGTCCTCAATGTACAGGTGGTACTGGAAGCCATGGGACTTTGACCAAGACCAAGGGTATAGATGGAAAAAAGGAGGGGCCCAAAGACAGAGACTTGAGAGACCGCAACAGAGAGGGGATGGGGCAAGGAGGTTGTGTAGGAATGGGATACACTAAATGTGCGGTTGGAAAGGTAGGAGGAGATCCAGGAGAGGGCAAGGTCAGTGATACCAATGGAAGAGAGGATCTGTAATAGGAGGCAGAGGTCGACTGTGTCAAATGCAGAGGACAGGTCAAGAAGGAGGAGAATGGAGGACTGTCTGTTAGCTTTGGTCGTAAGTCATTAGGAATTTTGGTCAGGGCAGTTCAGTGGAGTGGTGGGGGCAGAAGCCAGATTGAAGATTGTCAGAGAGGGAGTTAGATGAGAGGTGGGATGAGATTACAATGTGGACATGCTTTTCAAGATGTTTAGAGGTGAACGGGAGCAGTGATATGGGCTGGTAGCAGCATGAAGAGGTGGGGTCGAGGGATCCTTTCTTTAAGATAGATGTAATTGTTGTGTGTTTGAAAGCAGAAGTAAAGGTACCAGAAGTTAGTGATAGGTTGAAGAAGTGGGTTAGGGCTGGGATGAGTGTGGTGGTGAGGTTGGGGAAGAAGTGAGATAGGATGGGGTCCAGTGCACAGGTGGTGAGGTTTAATCTGGAGAGGAGGTGTGCAAGTTCTCCTTTAGTGATGGAGGGGAGGTGGGTTTACTGGGGAAGGGGAGTAGTCTAGTATACATAAGGGTTGTGATGTTTGAGTAGCAAAGTCTTGTCTGATCTGATCAATCTTGCTGGTGAAGAGTGTTTCGAAGCAATTCTGGTTAGTGGTGGTGAGTGCTGACTTGAATGTTAGAAGTGCTTGTTTGAATGCTGTGTAGTCTTCTGGTGAATGAGTTTTCATCCAGCACCGCTCATCAACCCCAGAAGCCCACCGCAGCTTTTTAGTGGTGTCTGTGTGTCAGGGTTGTCTGTTGATTTGTCATGTTCTGCCACGAACGAGTGGTGCAACTGCATCAATAGCTGATATGAGTGTAGAGTTGTAGAAAGCTGTGGCATTACCTGTGTCGAGGAGTGAGGAATTGGATGATAGCGGTAAAATGGCATTGGAGAGTGTGTGAGCATCAAGATGTATGAGGTTTCTGCAAGGGTGTGCGAGTTGGTGGACATGGGGGGCAGGTGAGGATAAGGATGAGAAGGTAAGTAGATTACAAAATAAAAATGTTGTGTATGGTTTTAAGATCTGATTGTTAATGACTTTTTCATGCCATAACAATTTTATAAATCCTGTTTTTTTTTTTTTAATCAAGACCTGGAAGATCCAGAAACCAAATGGCCTATCCAAAAAATAAAGCAACTTAGTGAATGCAAAAATATATTGCATGGTTTTCACACAGCTTTAGTAGAAATGCATTACTTTCTCTTTTATTAAATATCGATTTTTTGAGTAGAATATATAAAAATGTTGCCATGAAACCAGAGCTATTCAAAAAGCAAAAATAAAATTAATTACTATAAATTAAGAGTGACATATTTGTATCAGCCATATGGAACTTCACAATTTTATGAAATTGGTTTCTTCAATTCATAAAAATCCAATAAAATACACATTTTAGCTTTCAGTCAGTTTTAAAATATAGCAATAAAATTATCTCTGCTGGCTATACCTGTTACTTAGTTCAACATGAATTCTTTACTCCTCCGCCATAAAGTTATGTCACAGCTGTCCGAAGGATACTCTAGGCTGCATATTAATGGAGATTGCAAATCTTCCCGTCATAATATTAAAGTCTCCCTCATGACTTCTGGACACATTATTCATCTGATAACCAGAAACACCTGGCTACAAGGAATTTCCTGCTACAATTCTGCCTTAATTTCCTCCAACAGTAAAAACCTAATGCTTGTAAAGGTGAAAGAAAACAGCCGTTAATCATATAACTCACCACTTTTGCCACCATTACACTGATACTACACTCTAAATTAAATTTTAATTCCCACCTGATGGCTCACTATGAATTACACTTGTATGAACCATACACATTGTCTGTTTGGGATGATTTGTAACAGTTTCATTACTAAAATTATTTGGAAGCTAACTTTTGCCCAAAGTTCACTGCTGATCACCTTGAGAAAACTATTGATCTTAAAGTAAATGTATCATCTAACTTTTTTTCTAATTCCTATAACTATCTCAAGGCAGGAGACCCACGATGCAAGATGCATGTGAGATATTCGCACAAGTCTCACATGACTCACCTGGAACAGCCACCGTTTATCTGGCTGCATGTGTTTCTATGGATCTCCATACTCCTGTCCAGAGAGGCAGGGGCTGTTCTGGGTGAGTCATGCGAGATGGGTTGTCCCTTGTTGAGGTTGTCTATTTCTTTGTTGTAGACTTCCTTTTGTACTACACAAAGTATTGTAATCTTGGCCCTTTCTAGGTTGGGAGTGGTAAATGCATGCTTGCAGTGATGCCAACCTTTACAAGGTCTGAGGTATTGCAGACTTATAAGACTGAGCCACGTGAAGTAGGCAAGCGATGGCTCGAACAAGTGACTTCCAGGTTGAGAACCTGCTGAACCAATGAGATTTGAGGTGGTGACCTGAAATCACTGTATGTAGTGCAGACACTTGAGGACGAAGCTCTTCGTCGGCATCTGGATCCACTATAACTACAAACCCATGACTGCTGCTGTTCAGAGCCAGAGTTGTGGCTGAGGATGCAGTGATTGTTGTGCTAGCAGCCCTATCTTTGTGCGGGAAGATGCAACCTAACCTCCACGTCTTCCTACTCCTCCACTTCATCTGCTGAACCACTCAGCTGCATGACTCTGGGTTGATTCCACGTAAGATCTCGAACCTCATCATCAGCCTCTCTGTTGTCCCACTCCTCACCAGGAAAATCGCCCTCCTCCTCTTCCTGACTTGAATGTACAGTACAGTGTAGGTACTCCTCAGGTATTTGAGTCTTACCATTATCACTAGAGATGAGCCACCACCCTAGTGTTCGAATTCGATTCGATTTGTCGAACACCATTGAAAACTAATGAATGAGCTGTGCGAGGCACTTTCACTTCCACAATGTATATACATACATTGCGAAAGTGAAATTAAGTAAAAGAAAGGGTTAAAAAAAAAATCTCTATGCTCACCTGTCCAGTGATCCACCGATGCTTCCAGCACCTCCTGCCTGTAGGACCTGTCATGATGTCACAACCCTTCAGCGTCATCGGGTTACACGACCGCAGTTACTGCAGTAACCGATCATGAAAGTGCCCCGCACAGCTCATTCATTAGGCGGAAAATGTGGCAGATGCACTTTTTTGTCCGGATCTGCCGCATTTTCGAACCGTTATTGCACATAACTTCGAAATGCCGATTTTGAAGCTAATTGTTCACATTCGTTGAATGTCTCGAACACCGCCCAAAACAGCTCGAATTTGAGATTGGAGAACATTTCGAATCGAACACCGCACATCACTAATCATCACCTCCGCCCCTGGGGTTATCCTCTGGTAACGAGGGTCTAGATTCTGCTGGGACTCTACTTCATCTGTCCCCAAATCCAAGTCCAAAAGTTTTTGTGCATTGGTGGAGATGCTTTCCTCTTTGGAGAAGACCTCTGATGCCCATGGAATAGAATGTGTGCAACACCTCTGCAGAATCACCCATCTGTGATTCCCCAAAATCAGTTGTGCGGTTGGAAAGTTGTGCCATGGGGTGACACATGGGTAATTGGGGCGCCACTTCTTAGGACTGTACTGTTTGTGATGTTGAGGAACATCTCATATTGCTCTGCTGCTGGCAAACAAAGAAACTGAAGTGCGCTGACCAGTAACAGAAGTTGTCAGTTTGCTTAGGATAAGAGCCAATGTTTGGTTAGTACAGCTTTCAGTAACAATAGCAGTAGCTCCTACCCCACATATACCTGAAACACCAAGCCTACTCCCACTTTCACCACACCTATTCCCCTTCCCCTTTCCACTACAACCTAAGGATTTCCCTTTCATATTTTATGCACACAGATTTGAAAAGCACTTGATTGAGGCCAAACACAGCCTTCTAATGGGAAAACTGAAAAATTTGGCAATTACTGGTTGGAGGCATTTTGGCAGCGGATCAATCAGAATACTGTCCAAGCATGTGACAACAGAACACAGCTTCTTTAATTAGCAACAAACAGGTATAGATATGATAAGCTTTGTGGAATCAAGAATAAAACATATTTTATGGAGTTCTCAGTCTGTGCTTGTGCTGCTCCTTTCTCCCTCCACCGGGGGTAATATATGAGTAATAGTTTTAGTAATATAGAAGCGCTCAAGCACTGGGGTCTATCATCAATTACCTTTTATTATACCACGACGCGTTTCCACGGCAGACTGCCGTCTTTATCTGGTGGATTTACACATTACATTGGCTCAATGGTCTATTTACTGGTTATAACCAATGGGGGGTTTTCAATTAGATGGCATCACTTAACTATTCATGTGCTGGCACACAGGCTCACTAACAACATATGTGTCTAGCCGTAACCTTTAAATCCATTTGTGTCATGTGGACCAACCAATTTCTACAAAATTATACAAATTCAACACATATATCAATCTCCATTAATTACAGTTGAACACATAATATGTAAATATATCTGTAAATACGGATAACTAACTTTCCCAGAACCAATACAGGATTTGGTAAAAAATCTATAGAAATTATTAAAATGAATATTATATTGATAAAAAATATTAACACTAATAATTGATAGAATGATCCTAAAATTATGCACAAATTAAATATATTATTCCAACCAGAATCCTACCGATTCGCACACCTATGACAATTATATGTATTAATATTATTAAAATGCGCAATGTTATGCTCAATCTATAAAGAGATCAGAATTTTTCCTGGATATTTTTCTTTTATCTATATACACCATACCACCTATATATTAATTATTTGCACACATTCTCTATATTTAAATTCAGGCCCTCCGGGTGGAGGATACCCATTTTATATATCCAATCATTTTCTTTTTTAATTAATTTATTATACCGATTCTCCACATTTTCTGGAATTTGATCTATTATTATTAGCTTCAGAAGCATTGGATTTTTCTCATGTATCATACTCATGTGTTTGGAGACGATATGCAACAAAAATCCTTTTCTGATATTAGATCCATGCTTATTTAGTCTTGTGTGCATCTCTTGTATCGTACGACCAATGTATTGGAGTCCGCACACGCATTGTAATACATATATTACATATCTTGAATGGCAATCGATTTTACAATTAATATCAAAATTTTCCCCTGTAATCTGTGATTGGAATGATGTGGCCCCATCCACTATGGTTTTGCAACATAAACAGCCCTGTATTTTACAGGCGTAACAGCCCTTTCCCACAGGATCAATATTTATTTCTTCTACTGCCCTTTTCAGAGAAGTGTTACAGGGTGCTATCCAACTCCGAAGGTTCCGATTTCTCCTGTAAGGTATTCCTGGAGTTTATGGTATATGTTTACCCAATATAGGGTCACCCTGTAATACACCAATAGCGTTTAAGTAGTGATTGGGTTTTCGCTCAAGATTTATTAAACGTAGTTATTAGCTATTTTTTTAGCGTCTGTCTTTTTCTCCATCATTCTCATCATACATGACTCATGGGTGAGTGATTGTATTTTTTCATAAGCATCTTTAATTAAATTACTTGGGAATCTTTTTCTCAATATATTAGATTCCTTCTTAAATTCAATGTTGTCCGTACAGTTTTTGCGGATTTGCCAGTATTGGCCATATGGTATGTTTTTTAACTAACTAGGCAGGTAACCACTGTCAAACTCAATGTAACTATTCACATCAACTGGTTTAAAATGCGTTGAAGTGGTCACTCTGCCCAGCTCATCAAACCTCAACATTAAATCTAAATATTGGATGGAATTCTCAGAAATTGATGTCGTAAATTTAAAGCCCCAAGAATTGTTGTTCAGTTCTTCTACAAAGTTTGACGTCTCCTCCATTGACCCATCCCATATAATGAGGAGGTCATCAATAAATCTCCAGTACAATATTAGATGATCTTTAGCAAGAAGGGACTGTGCGATGAAGATGGACTCAAATAATCCCATATAAAAATTTGCATAATTTGGGGCGAATCTCGTCCCCATCGCACAGCCCCTCATTTGTTGGTAACAAACCCCCTCAAAGGTAAAGATATTATTTACCAGTATAAATTTAAAAGCAGATACCATAAATTCTGTTTGCTCTTTGGGTAAGGTCGGGTCTTTATCAAGATAATATTTAACTGCTTCTATCCCCAAGGAATGAGTAATATTATTATATAAAGTGTAAGGAATAGACAACGTTTCTTTGGGGTAATTTTCTGACCGTATTGATGAAAGATGTTGAATCCTTCAAATAAGAATCTAATTCTATGACATATTTCTGAAGGAACAAATCATAATGGGAAATATTTGATGTAATGGAGTAGATGCCCGATATGATCCGTCTACCTGGAGGATTATTGGGATCTTTGTGTAATTTTGGCAGAAAATAAAAATGGGGTACTTTATATCTTGGAATATCCAAGAACTTCTTTTCTACTCTATTCAAAATGCCTTTTGCTGTAGCCTCTTTAATCAAGGCATTATAATTCAAGAATATTGAGATAGAAGGATCTGATCCAAGTTTTCTATAGTAATCTTCATCCCCCAATATTCGTTCCCCTTCAGATTTTTACCATTCCCTCTCCATAATTACTATTCCTCCTCCTTTGTCGGCACTTTTGATTATAACAGAGTTATTATTACATAAAGATTTTAACGCTTTTCTCTCTGATTTTGTTAAATTATCCAGCTTATTGATATGTCCAATCTTTCGTAAATCTTTCAGCACCAACTGCTGAAAGGTTTCAAGGTGCGCTCCTTTGTGGTGCATGGGGTAGAAGGTCTTCTGTCGACCCCTCAGCAGGGAAAGTGTGAATGGGTCCTATGGAGTGCTATCCTCAACCTCCATCTCTTGGTTGGATACCCCAGAGGATTTAATTCAATTTGTGTTCTTCTCTTTTATCAAAAAATGCTTTTTTATAGTAATTTTTCTGAAATATTCATTTAGATCCAGATAAAGATCAAAATTATTCAAAGGTGCATGCGGGGAAAATGATAATCCCTTTGATAATAAGGCAACTTCCTCCTCTTTTAATGTATATTTTGTTAGATTAAATATGCTTCTACATCCTATATCTGATTGATTTTTATGTTGATCAGATGTTAATTCGGTTTTGTTTTTTTCACTTTTAGACTCTCTTCTACACTTTTTGGTGCAATTCTCCACCCTCCTCTGTATCCTCCTGTTCTCTTTTTCTCTTCGGGTGGTGTCCTGGAGCCACCTGAAAACATTCAGTGATCTTGGAGTCTTTAAGAGCAATTTTTAACCTACTATAAATTTTTATTGATATCATTTCTGGTGCTATGTTGATTCCCTCTTCAACAGAAAGTGTCAGACAGGATACTGAGGATACCCTTATTACAGGTGTTCTATTTATATTTTCTGGGGAACACATTTTTACCTCTGGATTGGATTCATCCCTAGTTGGATTGGAGGGATTGTTTTCGCCACTTTTTTCTTCCTCGGGATATATTTGCAGGAATGGTTAATGTGATGCGTATATTTGTTTCAACCCCCTCTTTATCCACTCCCCTTGAATATTCACATTTCAATTTTCCATATTCTCCTTTGATTCCTTATTTACATTATTTTGTAATGGGGAATATTTCTCTATTTCTAGACAATAATCCAGTGCTACTGTATTTTTATTTGTGCTTAAGTTTTGAGTATCTACCAAACCCGTAGTATTATTAACTTCAACATTATTATTTCCTTCTGACCCCTGTGTTCCTTGTAGGAGTAGGTCAGTTGCCACTATGGACTTACTACTCTCTCCTTCACCGTTAATGTGTGATTGTTGTGAATTATGTGACATTACTTCTTCCTGTGTAGTGGGATGTATGATGAATAGTGATCAATTATTTACTGCCGATTCTCCTGTCGTTGGGAACAATATTATAGATGAATTGCAATCATTCATGTTCCTTTGTGTAGATGTATTAGGTATATCTTCCCCAGGATCTTTTTCTTTTCTTTTCAAAATTCTTTTTATTGAATTATAAGAACTAAATAAAACATAGACAGTTATATCATAAACATCCATGCAGACAAAGATAGCAATAAATTTCCAAAGGTCGTGAAGGTCATCAAGAGCCATGGATTGGCTAGTGTGGATACATTGTGCTCCTTAGAATCAGAGTCCTAAAAAGGAATAAGGTAGATATCCACAAAGTCTCTGTATTAGGTTCCTGAAGAGAATCTCACATAGAGTATGTGAACCACCCAGGTAGTGTGTCCATATATTCACATCTGTATAGATGGGTCAATAAAGATAGATATAACGCCTAAATATAGGGCTTAAAATATTAAATTCAAAGTTGTAAAAAAAAAGTAAAGTAGGGAGGGGGGGGGGAGGTGGAAAAGTGTTAATAGGGAGACGTGGGGTTTATTAGGCACTTGAACGTAAAGATTTCGTAAGTTAGGAACGCTTTAAGGTTGCGAACTCGGAGAGGATGAAATGTAATCAAGCCATGGACGCCAGGTGTCTGCAAAGGTATGCCGAGCATGATTCACCAACGCTACTATCTCAAGTACATGATATAGTGAGTGGATTTTCTCTCAAAGTTGTGATTGCGTTGTTTAGAGGAATTCCAGTGGGTAGGTTAATAATTTTGCTGCGTTAAGGATATGTTGAGCTAGTGTAGAGGCTTTTATGTGATCCGGCCAGATCGGGATGTTTAATAAGGCCATTTCTGGACTAAGAGTTAGGTCCTTTTGTAATACCTTACGTATGAGGGTCTCAGCTTGTTTCCAGAATTGAGCAAGGACAGGACAAAGCCACCAAATGTGGAAGTAACTGTCGTCTGAGGCTTCGCATCTCCAGCAACTGGGTGAGGATTTAGCATTCCAGTTACAGCATTGGCTGGGAGCTATATACCATCTAGTTATGACCCTAAACGAGTTTTACTGTGCTTTCATGCATTGTGTAGGACTGTGGGAATACTTATATATGTGTTGAATTTGTGTGGGCGTAAGCTTGTATCTCAAGTCATTTTCCCAATGCGATATTTATGCCCTTTTGAGACAGATGTCTGCATTCAATAAGGTCTGATACACAGTGGAAATTTTTTTTTAGGTCTGGAGGATGCTACACATAGGATCTCAAATGCTGTTAGGTTTCTAGATAGATCTGCGGTTTTTAGGAAAGGGTAAAGTATTTTTTAATGGCGTTGTGCTGCATGAAATTCAATGTTGAAAGGTCGGGGAGTTCGCTGAGCTCAGGTAGCGGGAGGAAAGCTCCATCTCGGAGGAGGTGGTCTATAGAGTATTTGGAAAATCTTTTGTCATCGTCCCACCCGCTACTGGATGTTTCTCTTAGGTGGGCCAATAGGCCTGTAAGTTTCATCAGCGGAGAGAGTGATGGTAGAAGTATATTTACTGTTTCCTGAAACATTTTTAAAGAGACTCTGGTGTAGGGATTCTGGAGGGGAATTTTATGTTTCAGTTGAGAATGTATTAGAACTATGGATCTAAGACTAAAAGGTGCAAGGGCCTCCTCCACTTCAATCCATTGCCAGTCTTTGGATCTTCTAAGTATGTCCACTATTCTGGAAAGTAGTGCAGCTCTATAGTACGTCCTAATATCAGGTGCGCCCATTCCTCCCAATGTTTTAGGTAGGGTCAGCGTACGGTAAGATATACGTGGCCTCTTACGTTTCCATATATAGGAAGAGAACATAGAGTTCATTTTAGAAAAAAAAGGATGTGGGTAACAACTGGAATAGATAGTTGAACTTGGGTAGGATTAAACTTTTTAGTATGTTTTTCTTCCCCATCCACGATAGATAAGTGTCTTTCCATTTCCTTATAAGAGCAGTTGTGGATTCAAGTAGAGGAAAGACATTAAATTTGAACAGATCAGTGGAATTCCTACCCAATTTTATTCCTAAGTACGTAATATAGTGTTTGGGCCAAGCAAGAGGGTATAAGCTTTTCAGTTTCTTAAGAGCTTTAGAATTTGTATGTCTAAAGACTCCGATTTGGACACGTTAATTTTAAAGTTAGACAGGCTGCTATATTGATCCATTAGGTTCATGAGAGCAGGGAACCCCCTCAAAGGATTAGTCAGGAGGATTAAGAGGTCATCTGCAAACGCTGCAGTCTTGAAATGAGATTTGTTTATTTTGATGCCCTCTATGTCCTGATTTTGCTGGATAGCCATTAGGAGAGTCTCCATTGCCATCACGAACAACAACGGGGACAATGGACAGCCTTGTCTTGTTCCATTTTTAATAGTAAATGTGTCTGTTAAGGTGTCATTTATTATAATACGTGCTGAGGTTTCATGATACATAGCCATGATGGTCGTGATTATCATTGGTGGTAATTTAAATCTGTTAAGTGTTTCTTCCAGATAAACCCAGTCCACCCTGTCAAAGGCTTTTCCGGCATCGGTACCCAGGAGGACTAATGGGATTTTGCGGGCTTTCACATATTGAATAAGATGTAATATTTTGTGGGCATTGTCCTTCCCCTCTCCTTCCCCCACAAAGCCTGTTTGATTCAATGAAATTAATTTCGACAAAAGCTCTGCTAATCTGCGCGTTATCATACTTGCTAGTAGCTTCAGGTCTACATTTAGTAAAGAAATAGGCCTATAGCTACTGCGAAGAGTTGGATCCTTACCCTCTTTATGGATTAGCAAGATTTTGGCTTCTAGCATTTGGTGGGGAAGTTTATGGCCTTCAAGTGTGGCATTGCATAGCTTTAATGGATGTGGCAGAAGGAGAGAGGAGAAAGGCTGAGGTCAGGAATCTCAGTTTCTGAAATTCTACACCGGTTTTCTGATGGTCTGCAATGATGCAGAACCGTCCAATGTGCACATACCCTTATAGTATAAAGCCAAGAACCCGTCGGGTCCGGGGGCCTTTCCTTTAGGGCACTTAGACAGGGCAGACTGGAGCTCATGAAGTGTAAAGGGTTTGGCTATTTTTTATTGACAGTCCTCTGATATGTTTGGGAGGTGCAGATTTTGTAGAAATTCTTTAGTTTCTAAGAGTCTTTTTGAGATATCGCCCTCTGATTCATCCGGCCGCCGGTTGTATAGCTGTTTATAAAACTCCAGAAACGCCTTTTCAATGTGTAGTGGATTTTGTGAGGTCACACCACCATTATTCCTGATGGAATGTATTTGGGTGTGAGCTTGTCGCTTACGGAGGTGGGAGAGCAAAAATTTGGAAGCTTTATCTTCATGTGCATACATTTTGTTCTTCCACATCGTGTAATGTCTTGCAGAGTTAGAGTTAAGGAGATCTTTAAGTTGTTGTCTCTTACTAATAAGGGATTTTAGGATGGTTTGATCTATGGTTGCTTTATGGTGCAGCTTCAAGTCCGCAAATTCATCGTATAGTTTTTTTTTTTTTTTATGTCTCTTTTTATTGAAAAAGGACGTGATAGAAATCAATTCCCCTCTAATTACCGACTTGTGAGCTTCCCACAAAGTTTGTGCAGATATTTCTTGGGTTTGATTTTGTAAGAAATATTGTTGTAGCTTCTTAGACGCGTTTTAATGTCGGGGAGATCTAATATTAATTTATTTATTTGCCAGGATCTGTGGCGTGAGTAGTGAGTGGAAGTGGAGATTGTCATTAGCACTATAGAATGAGACGAGTAGACATTAGGTACTATAGTGGATGATATCAGGCTGGGAAGCACTCTCCTTGGGACTAAGATGTAATCTAAACGGTGATAAGATTTATGAGGGTTGGAGTAATAGGTGTAGTCTCTGTCAGAGGGACTCATATATCTCCATCAGTCTATCAATTGCATGGATCTCAAGCATGCCTGGATTCTAGACAAATCCCTGGTGGTGTCAAGAAGAGGTTCAATAGCTAAATTCAAGTCGCCACCAATCAAAACCAAACCCTTTCCAAACCCTTCTATTTTTTTCAGCGATGCGGTGAGCCATCTCAGCAACATTTTATTTGAGGCATACATGCTGCAAAGGGTCATCAGTGAACCATTCAGCAAGCCCTTGACGCAAATATTTCTTCCTAAAGGATCCGTCATGGTCTCACGAAGCTGAAAGTTTACATTTTTAGCAAGAGCTATAGAGACACCTCTCGAGCCTGATTGGGTTGTGGTGGCGTGGTACCACTTATCATATACCGAGCGATCAAAATTAGGGATCTTATTCGGTTTAAAGTGAGTCTCTTGTATGAAGAGAACGTCAGTTTTTTTGTTTTTTAAGTATGAGTAGTGTAGGATGTCTGGAGCGTGGTGAATTAAGGCCGTGTGCGTTAATTGAGGCTAACGTGAGTACCGTATATACTCGCGTATAAGCCGAGTTTTTCAGCCCAAAAATTGGGCTGAAAAGTCTCCCCTCGGCTTATACGCGAGTATATACGGTATATAAAAAAAAAAAAATCTCAAGGGGTAGTACACAGCAGCCCCAGGCCCCCCTCACTGTTTGGCGCCCCCACCTCAGGATGCCCCCCCCCCCGCACGCAGCGCTGCGCTCATACATTACCAGCCTGTCAGCTGTCATCCTCTGGTGGCGGATCGCGGCTCCCGGCTCCGGCTTCCATCTTCTTCTGTGTCTTCCTGTATGTCACATGACCGGCCGGCGTCGCGATGACGTCATCGCGATGAGCCCCGGTCACAATGCAGGAAGACACAGAAGAAGATGGAAGCCAAAGCCGGGAGCCGCGATCCGCCACCGGAGGATGACAGCTGACAGGCTGGTAATGTATGAGCGCAGCGCTGCGTGCGGGGGGAGGGGGCATCCTGAGGTGGGGGTGCCAAAAAGTGAGGGGGGCCTGGGGCTGCTGTGTACTACCCCTGGGGCTGCTGTAAATACCCCTGGGACTGCTGTGTACTACCCCTGGGGCTGCTGTATACACCCCTGGGGCTGCTGTATATACCCCTGGGGCTGCTGTGTACTACCCCTGGGGCTGCTGTGTACTACCCCTGGGGCTGCTGTGTATTACCCCTGGGGCTGCTGTGTACTACCCCTGGGGCTGCTGTGTATTACCCCTGGGGCTGCTGTGTATTACCCCTGGGGCTGCTGTGTACTACCCCTGGGGCTGCTGTGTATTACCCCTGGGGCTGCTGTGTACTACCCCTGGGGCTGCTGTGTATTACCCCTGGGGCTGCTGTGTATTACCCCTGGGGCTGCTGTGTACTACCCCTGGGGCTGCTGTGTATTACCCCTGGGGCTGCTGTGTATTACCCCTGGGGCTGCTGTGTATTACCCCTGGGGCTGCTGTGTACTACCCCTGGGGCTGCTGTGTACTACCCCTGGGGCTGCTGTGTACTACCCCTGGGGCTGCTGTGTACTACCCCTGGGGCTGCTGTGTACTACCCCTGTGGCTGCTGTGTACTACCCCTGGGGCTGCTGTGTACTACCCCTGGGGCTGCTGTGTACTACCCCTGGGGCTGCTGTGTATTACCCCTGGGGCTGCTGTGTATTACCCCTGGGGCTGCTGTGTACTACCCCTGGGGCTGCTGTGTATTACCCCTGGGGCTGCTGTGTACTACCCCTGGGGCTGCTGTGTATTACCCCTGGGGCTGCTGTGTATTACCCCTGGGGCTGCTGTGTACTACCCCTGGGGCTGCTGTGTATTACCCCTGGGGCTGCTGTGTATTACCCCTGGGGCTGCTGTGTATTACCCCTGGGGCTGCTGTGTATTACCCCTGGGGCTGCTGTATATACCCCTGGGGCTGCTGTGTATACCCCTGGGGCTGCTGTATATACCTCTGGGGCTGCTGTGTACTACCTAAGGGCTGCTGTATACCACTGGGGCTGCTGTATAAACTGCCACTGGGGCCTGCATACCACTGGGGAGGCTGCTGTATACTACCACTGGGGAGGCCTGTATACCACACTGCTGGGGGCTGTATACCTGTGCTGGGGTCCACCCTCGGCTTATACACGAGTCAATAGGTTTTCCCAGGTTTTGGGGGCAAAAGTAGGGGGGTCGGCTTATACACGGGTCGGCTTATACACGAGTATATACGGTACTTTACTTTTGTCCAGAATGAATACGCGCGGCATGGAGGCTTGTCATATCAACTGAAGAGCTGCTTTGTGTGCCTGTAGGAGGTGGGGAGGAGAGGAAGACAAACTGGGAGAGAGAGAAAGTGATGAGTGGGGGGGGGGATGATGGGAAAAGAAACAGAGGTAGTTAATAAAACCATTAACAGATAACATAGAACATTTCCAGATACAGGAAAAAACATCAAAATATACATTTAGCATTGATTGCCAGCTCGGGGTTAAATTACATCATATGTATAATAAACGAAATAGATAACCTAAGCATCCGAGTTCGTTACTCGAGGTCTAAAGGTTTGAGAGCAGGTAAGAGAGGTCTGGGTGAATAAATGGTAGCGGGCAAGATAGTGGGGATGGGGTAAGGGAGGGATGTGGGGGGAAAGGGTGGAGGCGTAGTATAGAGGGGATGTGGAGCTGGCTCTCTTAGTATGCTTTCATCAATCTAGGAATGAAACAGTTAGAGGATTTGGCTATAGTTTCGAATAAGTGATACATAAGAATATTGCGGATTATGTGAAATGGGGGATTAGGTTACAGGAATAGAGATACTGTATATACGTCTTCTAATGTGCTCATAAAGAGTAATGATTACATGTATCAAACAAGGATGAAGGTGAGAGAAATGATTATTAGACTCGGTTGATTAGTACGTTTCTCACTAATTTGTAGGGCAACATTGGTAAATTTAGCTTGGTCCCATGGGACCGGATTCAGAAGTGGATGAAGTAATGATGCTTAGTGAAATGTTTCAAGATCAGGATAAGATTCCTAGGTGATGTCCAGTGCTTCACAGACTGTTTTTATATCTTCAGAGGTCCTGGCAGCGATCTTCTTGTCTCCAGCAGTTACATGTATGCCAAAGGGGAAGAGCCAGAGGAACTTGTGACCCTTTTTAAGGACCGCATCTGTGAAGGGTTTCAGTAATCTCCGCTTTCTCAAAGTAATGGCTGATAGGTCTTGAAATAGCATTATTTTCGTGCCTTCATATGTGATTTCATTTTGTTCCCTAGCCCTTCGCAAAATTAAGTCTTTCATGCGGTAGTCTAAAAAGCGACAAACGACATTTCGGGGAATGTCTCCTTGTGCTGGTTTAGGGCGGAGTGATCTATGTACCCGAGTGAGTTCTATGTCTTGAGGATCATCATCTCTAAGTAGAGCAGTAAATATCTCATTCGCTGTTTTGCCTAGAGCTTCAAAAGCCACTGACTCTTTATAAAAGAACGAGTCACGTTAGAGTCTCTTCTTGGGCAACCAACGTCGGAGTCGCTCTCCATGTCTGAGACTGAGTCTTCTAAGTATGCCACCTCCGATTGTCTAGTTGACTCCGGAGGCTCTGAGGAAGCACTCTGTTTCTTTAAAAACTGGTCTACATGAGCTTGAGTTATAGATTTAGAAGTTTTGGAGGCACTTTTTGAGGCCTTGACACTTGTTTTTCCCATATCTTATTAGGATGCTTAGCTGCTGCTGGTATGATTTATAATACAACTGCTCCCCCTGCTGGCATAGGGGTGATTCAGCACGTCATAGGTAGGGAAGAAATAAAGGATGGATCTGGAGGTTACAATGTGGAGATCCTACTGGTGCTCTAGATGTTGTGCACCAGGGATAGGGAGATGAGGGTGTAACAAAACACCAGTATTGGGATTTTTGTGGGTAGGTGCTGTGCCTAGTAGATAGTACTGTTTGCAGAATATATGGTCCCTATAAGAGTTTGTCGTGTGGTGGTGACACTAGTCTCTGCACCAGTAAATGCTGCACTGTTGGGTGACTTGTGAGCTTGTGGCCTGGGTCCTCCTAATATTGTTCAGCAGAGTCGTCCACAGGGCTTATAATTAGATAGTCTCGGTCTGCAGGTGCTATATAGGACCCACACAGGCACAGGGGTAACTGTGCTCAGTAATCTCTACTGCTGAGATGTAGTGTGCAAGCTGATGAATCATGCGTCAGCAGCAGTTTTGTGCCTGTGTACCGACCACTGCACCTGCCGCGGTGCAATGGCAGTGTATGTGGGAGTATCAGGGGGCTCCCCGCACTCTGTACCTCTGTGCAGTGCAGGCAGGTCAGTCTTCTCCTTGTATTAGTGTGTGATCAGGCCCAAGGTCGCAATAACAAGCTGTTTTGTGCCTATGAGACCGCCGCTGCTCCCAGGTAATGAGAACGCCACCACTCCCGCCGTGGACTAATGGTGGCGGGACCAGCAGCGTTAGCGGTTTCCCCGCTCTTTAACTCCCCTCATCACCTCTCTGACAGGATAGGTTCCCCGCATCATTGGAGAGCGTTCAGAACAGGCTCCTCGGTCGCCGGCGTCTGGTGGGGCGGCACCTGGCAGCTGGGGGAGACAGCTGAGTAAAGCAGGGGAGCGTGATGGGCCTCAATTCAGCACGGGGCAGCCGGTGTGCGGTTGGGAAGGGGGCTCAGATAAGACCGACCCGCATGCAGCGCAGGCAGGCTCTGAGTCCCAATTTTCGGTGCCTCTGGTCCCAGGTGGTGCAGGGTGTATATGTCACCGAATTTGTAGTGGTGCAGTTGCCCTGTGGCTTTGGATGGCTCAGATGGAAAATCCTGACAAGGAGCCCAGGCAGATGCAGCCATCTTGGATCTTCCCCAGGATCTTTTAACCCAAAATCTATTAAAGAACGGCATGTAACACTTTCTGTTACTGTCTTTTTTTTCTCTATGATGTCATTTATGGGATTTCCCCTCTCCCCCTTATTGTGTTCAGTTTTTATTTTGGCTCTTCCTGAATTATTGGTCTTTTCCAAATTCTTCATATCCCCACTTTCCTTTTGGTGTTGTTTTATCTGTAGAGTTTTCAGATCTTTCTCATAATTATCTAATTGTTCTTTTGTTTTCAACAATCCTATAGAGGTTTTCAGTTTCTCATTCCTCCTTCCTTTATCATTATTTTTGCTATTCATATTGGGTTCATCCATCTTATTAATCTCCTCCATTTTCACTATGGTATCCCTTGCAGGAACTGTATCCATAGGCTACTCACTAGGATTTAATTCATTTTTATCTCGCAAAAATGTTAATGCTTTTTTCCTAATAATCTCCTCCTCAAACCCCTGCATCCTTGTTCTAGGATATTTCTGGGGTATCCAACCAAGATATGGAGGTTGAGGATGGCACTCCACAGGACCCCTTCACACATGTCTCGGTAAGGGGTGGACAGAAGACCTTCTACCCCATGCTCCAAAAAGGAGCGCACCTTGAAACCTTTCAGCAGTTGGTGCTGAAAGATTTAAGAAAGACTGGACATATCCATAAGATGGATAATTTAACAAAATCAGAGAAAAATCTTTATGTAATAATAACTCTATAGGTACCTTTACACACCGCAATCTCGGCTGGCGATATGAGGCGATGTAACGTGCGCATGCATGTTTTTCATGCTCGCCTCAGATCGCCGATGGCGCTATTACACGCCGCAATCTCGTCCTGAAAGAAAGGCGATGTGTCGCACCAGAAATCACCTCACCCACAGCGTAACCAATCCGGTCGACTTCCCTCGACACTTCACATGCCGCAATCCTAAAGGTAATGTGGGCGTACATGTTCAGCGCGGCGAGGACATAGGCGTGCCACAGTGCTTTACACCGCGCCCCAAACACGCTTATTGGACAACGCAACAGCGTTACGATTGGGCAGACTACTCTGGAAGGCTGGCTAATACATGACGCCATTGCCATTTTTCACTATCGCCCTATAACACGCCAAAACACGGAAATCTCGTCTTCATGATTGTCTCTGATTTCAGAGCAGTGCTCAGTAGTCAGACGACAGGTGATTTATCGCCGCGAAATTCCCCAATCACACGCCGCAACCGAGAGGCAATTTCATGGCGATTGTTTCAGGGAGACATATCGCCTTTAAGATTACCTGGCGAGATTGCGGCGTGTAAAGGTACCTTATTATAATCAGAAGTGCCGACAAAGGAGGAGGAATAGTAATTATGGACAGGGAATGGTATAAATCTCAAGGGGAACGAATATTGGGGGATGAAGATTACTAAAGAAAACTTGGATCAGATCCTTTATCTCAATACTCTTGAATTATAATGCCTTGATTAAAGAGGCTACAACAAAAGGCATTTTGAATAGAGTAATAAAGATCCCAATAATCCTCCAGGTAGACTCATCATATCTGGCATCAACTCCATTACATCAAATGTTTCCCATTATGTTGATTTGTTCCTTCAGAAATATGTCATTGAATTAGATTCTTATTTGAAGGATTCAACATCTTTGATCGATACAGTCAGAAAATTACCCCAAAGAAAGGGTGTCTATTCCTTATACTAAACGTTACAGCTTTATATAATAATATTACTCATTCCTTGGGGATTGAAGCAGTTAAATATTATCTTGATAAAGACCCAACCTTACCCAAAGAGCAAACAGAATTTATAGTATCTGCTATTAAATTTATACTGGTGAATAATATCTTTACCTTTGAGGGGTTTGTTACCAACAAATGAGGGGCTGTGCGATAGAGAGAGAGGGTGGATCCTGGAACCTGCAAAACAAACACGCCCTAAGGGCTAAAGAATATAGCCCCTACTAATTATAATGCCTAATGAGTGAGTATAAAATCGTTTTTATCTACTTTGACAGTATGCTTTTAGGAGACAAAAGGAGTATGAGATTAGTGATAGGATGCTGCAGGGACTTGTTTTTGTAGCTTAGGTGGCTTTTTGGAGGAGACAGGATCCCTTTAACATTTTCGATTTTCCAATAAGCATCTTTGTACATGTTATAGTATAGTTTTTCCTTGTTTTTCTTCCCAGCTGCGTATTCAAAAGACAATCAACTCAACAATACACTGTATGTTAATATCCCCATCTCCCCCCCACCCCCCTCCCTCATTCATGGCTGCAAAAAGAGAAGAGAGAGGATAAAATATGAAAGACCTAGAGGTCGGTGTAGAAGATGTGCTTATTCCATATTCGCCATAGTCCTTAGTCTAATCTCTCTCCTGACCAATTATATTCTCATAGTTTTAAAGTTTTAACTTTCCCAAGGAGCTCTGTATGTCTGTCTATACCAGGAGGAACTTCTGAATGGGTGAATGATATGTTTAATTTCCTCATCAGGTAGTTGTGTTGTAATGAATTTTCTCCAGTACTTGAAGTACTTGTCCGTCTTTTTGTCCAAATCTCTCTCCGCCTCCAGTCGCTCCCAGTTCATCACCTTTGTTAGTTCCGTCATTACGTCCTGTATTTGCAGGGAAGATGGAGTCAACCATCATCTCAAAATCAATTTCTTGGTCGTCATTGTCAGAAGGTGTAGTAGTCGCGTATCCTCTTTTTGTGTTCGTAGTTGACACATATCGTGAAAAATCCAGATAGTTGGATGACGTGGTATGTCTAGGTCCAAAATGTCTCGAGTCCTTTGTCGAACGTGAACCCATAGGCGCTGTATTTCATTACATTCCCATAGCCCAAGGAATAAGTCTGTTTTTGGTGTCTGACACTCTGGGTAATGGGTTACTCTGTCTGGTCTATCTTGTCGCGTTGGTAAAGTGAACCCCTGGATAGCTCTGTGTAGAATCCTAAACTGTGAGTCCCTCCATCTCTCGTCCACTACGTTGTCTCAAAACTGTTTCCAGCCTGCCAATATAGTGTCTTCTATTGTCGGATCCCGTAATCTTTTCTCCCATCCCTCAAATAATTATTTGATTATAATCTATCTTTCCCTGTCAGGAGTAGCCGACTCCTCAGTCCCTGGTAGATGGATGATATTGTGGTGATTGACAGGTCAAGAGACATTACAGAGTCCAATTCATTTTTACTACATTGCGGTCCCAAATTATTTGATAAGCTCATAATATGGCTCCTTATATGGTAATATTGGAGCAATTGTGTCTCAGGCAACTTATATCGTTCCCTCAACTCCCTCCATGTCGCCCACCTCGCGTCTTAAACATGGAAGAGATCTTTAGGGAGCTTTATTCGTCTCTCTTTCCAAGTCAAAAAAAGTGGGTTCTCTCTAAGGGAAACACTGGATGACTTCACAATTCTAGCTGTTTCGAGAGTCTCCAGGATAGTCCCATCTTTTTTCGAATAGCCTTCCAGACAGCAACTGTGTCTCTGAAGACCATCACCGTCCTAAGGATTCGGGGGATCTGGGGGATCAGCGTATGCAGCACTGGGGTCAGGCTCCACGGGTGGCTTATCTCCGTTTCCAATGTGAAGTCGGAGAATTTGCTCGTCTCTCTGGTCCAATCCAAAATGTGTCTGGAAAGACATGCTAGATTGTAACCTCTTACGTTAGGGAAATTCACTCCTCCCTCCTGTTTTGATCGCATCAGGGTATCTAGCCGTATCCTGGGCTTTCTACCCCTCCGTATAAATCTGCTGAAGAGCGAGTTCAGTTTGACGATGTCGGCATGTTTTAGAAGCAATAGCAGGGTCTGAAGGGGATATAGCAATCTAGCAAAACTAACCATTTTGACTAGGTGGCACTGCCCCAAGAGAGATAGTGGAAGGGCCTTCCATCTCATTAATTCTTTTTCTATTTTGGATATCAAGTGGTTGTAGTTAAGGTGGTACAGTATATACGGTATCCCGACCTAGCAATGTAGATTCCCAAATATTTCAAATGATCTTGTAGCAATGGGGATACCTAGTAAGTTTGTGGTCGAAGTTGGACTTTTAATTTGTGGGTCTCTCTCCTTCAAAAAGAGGATCTCACATTTCGATTTATTAAGTTTAAATCCTGAGAATTTCCCGTATTTCTCCAGCTGTTTTAGTACGTTCGGCAAATCACTATCGGGGTTCTCTAGATATAAAACTATATCATCAGAGAATAGATTAGCTCAAAGCTCCCGTCCACCCAACCATATTCCCTTAAACAGCTTGCCCGAGGCCAGGATTCTGGATAGCGGCTCTATCGCCAAATTGAAAAGAAGAGGCGACAGGGGACATCCCTGCCTCGTTCCCCTCTCCAACGGGAAGACATTGGACAGGAAGCCGGGAATGCTAATCCTTGCTTTGGGATTGGAGTACAGTCTCTTTAAGAATTCCCTCATCGGACCCACCAGCCCAATTTCGTCTAACACCTGGTCCAGCCACGACCACTGAACGTTATTGAACGCTTTTTCTGCGTCTAAGGTGATCATGGCCGGATCAGAGCCCTCCTGTCTCTCGTCCATTCTGATCATATCTACTGCCAGTAAAGCGCGTCTTATGTTGGCTACAGCGGACCGTCCCTTCACAAATCCCGCCTGTTGTACACCTATTATTTTAGACAGAATCTTGGCCAATCTATTCGCCATTATCTTGGCGGCGAGTTTCAGATCTAAATTGATCAGTGATATGGGTCGGTAATTAGCAGGATTGTCAAGATTTTTTTCCCCTTTTGGGATCAGCTTGATATATGCTAGATTCATATGGTCCGATAAGGGCTCCCCCTCCATTATCCCATTAAATACTCCAGTTAGGCACGGCGCCACCCGGTCTTTCAAGGCTTTATAAAATCCACCACTGAACCCATCAGGGCCTGGGGCTTTGGCACTATTTAAATGTTTGATGGCCTCTAGCACCTCACTCTCCGTGATTTCAGCATTCAATGATTGCAAGTCCACCTCAGACAATCTTTCCATGCCAGCTTCCCGTAGACAACTATCGCCTGTTTCCTCCAACTCTCCCGGAGACCCATATAGAGTGGCATAAAATTTGTGTCATATATCCACCATTTTATTAGGGTCGGAGGTCAGATTACCTCCAGAATCTGATAACGTGGTTATTGGCTTGGGATGGAATTTGCCCCTGGCCAGATATGCCAGGATTTTGTCCGCCTTATCTCCGTGACGATAAAGTTCCTGTTCCCATACCAATCGATGGAAACTTTACCTCACTTTCGTCCAATCGTCAAAATTATTTTTATGAGAAAGCCACCTTTCTTTGTTTCATTGATTGGGGAAGTCTTTAAATTCCGTGTATGATTTCCTGACCTTGTCACTCTATTTCAGAAATATTGTTGCGGATTTCTTTTTGATTGTGGCGGTATATGCCAGTATACAGCCCCGCATAACTGCTTTAGCAGTTTCCCAAAACAATCTGGGACTGTCCTGATGTGAGGCATTATCAGCGGCATACACCGACCACCATTCATTCAGTAGTTTTTGAAAGTTAGTCGTCTTGTAAGTGTGAAGGGAATCTCCATATATAGTCAGTGCCCCTGGGATGTCTGTTCAGCAACTCCAATCCGACTGGGCTATGATCTGAAATCACCATGCCTATCTCTATGTCCTTAGTCATTTGGGGGATCTTGTTTCCTACCATGAACATGTCGATTCGCGACCAAGCCCCGTGCGGATGGGAGTAATGCGTGAACTCCCTCTCCATCGGATGTCTAACTCTTCATACATCATAAAGGCCTACCTGGTTCGTGAGGGACTGAAGGCCTGCGACATCATGTCTCTCCCTCCCCTCTGGAGTTTTCGCAAGGACTCTCCCGACTCCTCCCCTTCTGTCTTCACCTCTGGACATAACGGAGTTAAAATCTCCCCCCAGGACAAGATTTTGTGTATCGCTCTGGAGTAATTTGTCGTGTAGAGAGGAACAAAAAGCTTTTTGATCAGCATTTGGTGCATAAATGTTGTGAATGTGGATTACGGTACCAATAAGTTCGGTAAGTAGGCTCACATGTCTGCCCTCATCATCATGGTCACTGGAGATAATTTCGATTGGTAGGGACTTGTTTATTAAAATGATGACCCCAGGGAGGAACAAGGGGGGTGGGGAGGGGGGAGGAAGGGATGAGGGAAAGGAATGTGGGGGGTTAGGGATGAGTGGGGGGGAGGGGAAGGGGAGATAAGGGAGGGGGGAGGGGAACACAAAAGAAGGAGCAAGGGTACAGAAGGGGCCGGACCCAGACGAGAATATCGTCCCCCGGCGACCAACCGAATGGACGGCCGATCAATCAAAGAGTGGGTTAGGGGTGGTGTCCAGATTCCCTCTATTTCTGGTAGGAGTCCTTCCACCACCATCCTGGTCACATTTGGCATCTCAGACCTGATGTTCAGGTTCGTTTGGTTCAGTCCCTGTCGTGGGTGATGGCATTGCCTCGATCTCCATCTCTCTAGATGTCGCCGCTGTGGGAGATGGGGTCGGAGTGCCTCCTCCAGATCTTGGCGACTGTCTGGCGCCGGTTGTGTATCTCCTCAAAGCCTCCTGAGCGTCTTTGAAGTACAACGGGGGGGGTTTGCCATCTAAGACCTTGAGCGTCGCCGGGTAAAGTAACTGGAAAGGGACGTTTCGTTTGTATAAAATGCTGCATATTTCACTAAATTGCTTCCTTTTTCTCGATACCTCCGGTGAGTAGTCGTTGAAGATGATCACCTTGTGTCCTCTAATGAATAGAGGCTGTCTCCTCATCCGGAAGGTCTGCAGTATCTTTTCCTTATCTTTAAAGTCCAGATAACGTGCAATGGATTGACGGGGTTTTTGAGGTGACTCCCGTATCACGCCTTCCCTCTCTCCTCCGATCGTCGGCCGCGTCATTGCGTTGGGGGGAGGCCCAACCTGTGAGCCCTTTCCACCCTGCACAAGTTTGCCATGTCCAAGGCAGCCGGTATTTGTTTTTCAAAAATGTCGTTCAAGTGGGCATAGGGAATATTCTCAGGGAGACCTAGCACTCTTAAGTTGTTTCGTCTCGATCTATTTTCTAGATCGTCAACTTTCTCCCTTGTCCATCTCGAGACGTGGGCTGCCTCCACTAATTCGCTTTCCAGTTGGGATATACTGTCCTCTGCGTCGGAGAGGCGTTGTTCCACCTCTTCCAATCTTTTGTCACAGTTCCTCTTTAATTGCCGCCATAGACGTCTTTATGGTGTCTCTCACTATGGTCTGGAGGCTGTCAGATAGGTGGCTGTTAAGATCTTTAGCCATGGTAGCGAATATGGCTGCAAAGTTTGGTGGCATCTCTGGGTCCCCCTCTGTGGGGCGAGCGCTCCAGACCTCTCCCTTGTCCTGCATATTGGTAGTTGTGTCCTCCATCTCCCTTCTCTGTGTCACACGAGGCTGGGAGGCCTGGGGGGCCTTGTCTTTCTCTTTTAACGTGCTCGCCATAACCGGTGGGCCGGTGTTTACCAATGCAGCCTTCCCTCCGCCCTGTATGTGTTCACTGCTACGCAGCCACCATCTCATTCACCTCCAACTCTATTTACAGCAGCCCGTGGCGGATGTATTTTATTTTATAGTATTGACGATGTGTCTTTATCTCCTATTCTTGTTTATTTATCTGGCCTGCAGCCCTCTAGTTGGAGGGAAACGGAGACGAGCAGGGCACCGGGCCGTGTGTATTATGCAGGCTCTCACCTTTGGGGTCAACTCCCCCGGCAGAATCCCCGGTTCCGTATATCTCCCTCTATCCCTCGACGTCGTGGACGGGATCTCCGGTATCCACGGGCCCCCGTAGTCTCTCACCTCGTGGTTTACTGCTGTGACTCATCTCCTCCCCAAGGTCGGAGGAGCTTGATGGCGGGCTAGGCGGCGGGGCTGTGCTTCTCAAGCCGCCTCTCGGCATCGACGGCTAGGACGCGAGTGGGATCCCTGTTGTCCGTGGGTCTCCCGCAGCCCTCCACCCCCGGCTCCGTCCAAGGCAACACCGTGGGGCGGGATAGAATTGTGGTTATATGTCCGAGGAAAGACGGAGCTCTTCACTTCTGTGGCACCTCCATGTGAAGTAGTAATATCTTTATTAAAACATTTTTTTAGCAATATAATATTCATTTTAATAATTTTTATTGATTTTATTTTTTATCAAATTCTGTATTGGTTCTGGGAAAGTTAGTTATCCGTATTTACAGATATTTATACACATTATGTGTTCAACTGTAATTAATGAAGATTGATATATGTGTTGAATTAGTATGATTTTATAGAAATTGGTTTTTGCACGTGACAAGAATGGATTTAAAGGGTTACGGCTAGACACATATGTTGTTAGTGAGCCTGTGTACCAGCACATGAGTAGTTAAGTGATGTCATCTAATTGAAAACCCCCATTGGCTCAATTGTCTATTTAATGGTTGTAACCAATGTAATGTGTAAATCCACCTAATGAAGACGGGGGTCCGCCGTGGAAACGCGTCGTGGTATAATAAAAGGTAATTGATGATAGACCCCAGTGCTTGAAAGCTTCTATATTACTAAAACTATTACTCATATATCGCCCACAATGGAGGGAGAAGGGAGCAGCACAAGCACAGAGTTTAATTCTATCTTAAGGACCTGCGGTGACGTCAGCGGAGCTGCGGTCACCTGAACCGGCCCTGAACACACCACCTGACCGGAAGAGAGGGCGGTGCGGGAGACAGTGGCGCCGGCGACACGAGCAGAACGCATACACCGGGGTTGTGCAGGGGTGGCATAACCCCCAAAGGTGAGCACACACACAGATAACGGCCACCCCACTAGACCACCGGGTACTGCACATGAGCGCTCTCCAAATTGTATTCTGTAGCAATGAGAATTATGACATTTTGTGAACGCTACTTTTTTTCCCTTGCAGAATTGGTGGAGAAATAAATCTGCAGCATATCAATTCTTACACTAAAAAAATAGATATGAGCGAGTACTAAAATGCTCGATGCTCGGGCTGAGCATCCCAAGATACTCGTGTACTCGGCCCGAGCACAGAGCCCAATGTTATCCTATGGGAGACCCGAGTATTTTTTTGGCATGACCACCGGCAGCATAGATAAACCCTAAAAATGTCACAAAAGTATCAGAACAGTGCTCAAATGACATGGGAACAGCGTGGGGAAGACCCCTGTAAGCATTTCAGACTCCAAGGTCCCTGCTGTGAACAATGTTGTCAGAGTACTTTTGTAGTATTGCCCTAGGCAGGGCAGCCAAAAATTGGCAGGCACCCCAATGCCCCTGGATAGAGATGTGCATGAGGGCCTCTTTAAATATTGTGCCCATTTAAGGAAGTTTGTCTTTTGTAGTATTGCCCTATGGCAGGGCAGCCAAAAATTGTGTGGCACTCTGATGCCCCTGGATAGAGACATGCATAAGGGCCTCTTTAAATAATGTGTCAATTTTAAGGAAGTGGGTCTTTTGTAGTATTGCCCTTTGGCAGGGCAGCCAAAAATTGGGAGGCACCCCAATGCCCCTGGACAGAGACAGGGCAGCCAAAAATTGTGTGGCACTCTGATGCCCCTGGATAGAGACGTGCATGAGGGCCTCTTTAAATAATGTGCCCATTTTAAGGAAGTGGGTCTTTTGTAGTATTGCCCTTTAGCAGGGCAGCCAAAAATTGGGAGGCACCCCAATGCCCCTGGAAAAAAACATGGAGGAGAGCCTCTAAATATTGTTCCCATTACAAAGGAGCGGTTCTCCTGTACTTGTAATGCCCATTCTGTAAGCATGGACTAAAACATTTACCCCCGGGGATATACATGAAACTACTGCCTAACTTTTGAACGGTTAGGGTCATCATCATCATAAATATGATGTAAAAAAATTATGTTTTCGTGGCATCATGAACCACGGTCGCACTGATGATATGATGGTGGCGGATGAGGAGAATGAGGAGCAGTACAGCAAGTAGCCAAAGTCATGAAGTGTGTACCCATATGTGGGTATGTGGAGGTGCATGGCAATTTACCGCCACAAAATTTAAATTACGCTATCATTTGGTGGTGGGGTGGTGAAGTCAGGCCCAATCCAACCCTTGTTCATCTTGATCAGAGTCAGCCTGTCAGCATTTTCAGTTGACAGGCGGGTGCGTTTATCTGTAATGATTCCACCTGCGGCACTAAAAACACACTCTGACAAAACGCTAGCGGCAGGGCAGGCCAGGACTTCCAAGGCGTAGAGAGCCAATTCCTGCCACGTGTCCAGCTTGGATACCCAATAATTATAAGGCACAGAGGAATCTAGGAGCACTTTTGTACGATCGGCAAGGTACTCCCTCAGCATCTTCACAAACTTTGCAGTCCTTGTGACACTACCCCACACTTCAGGGCCTGTGCTACGGGAGGTGCTGAGAAAACTGTCCCAGATCTTTGAGAGTGTTCCCCTACCTCTGCTGGATTGGACTTGTGCCTCTCTCGGCCGGACACATTGGTTGTCCACCGAATTGTGACCTCTGCCGCTAGCGTTTTCAGAAGGGAGTTTTTGGACTAAATCCGCGACTATGGCCTTCTGGTACTGCAGCATTTTTGTAGACCTCTCTGCATCAGGAATAAGAGAAATAAAGTTCTCATTGTAGCGTGGGTCTAAAAGTGTCACCAACCAGTAATGAGTGTCCACCAAGATGTTGATAACGCGAGGATCACAAGACTGGCAGCTTAACATAAAGTCAGCCATGTGTGCCAGACTGTTAACAGGCAAGACTTCAGGGTCCTCACCAACAGCATGACTGGCTATGCTGGCCTCATCATCCTCCTCTCCCGTCCTCTGGCCATCCACGCTGAACCGACGGTATGACGGTTGTGCATGTATTGCCGTCAATTCCGCATGAAAGTAGCTCTATTTCTTCATCCTCTTCCTCCTTGTCAAAGTCCTCCAATGCATGTTGGGATGAGATGAGGCTGGGCTGTGTGTAATCACCCAGTACGGTTTCTTGCTCCAACTCAAAGTGCTCCGCTTGCAATGCATTGTCTTTGATTTTGAGCAGAGAGTGTTTTAGAAGACAGAGAAGCAGGATGGTGACGCTAATGATGGCGTCATCACTGCTCACCATCTTGGTGGAGTCCTCAAAGTTTTGGAGGACGGTACATATGTCGGACATCCATGTCCACTCCTGAGGTCTTATGTGTGGATTTTGAACCATATACCGACGGCCTAGTTGATGCTGGTACTCAACAAATGCCCTCTTCTGCTCACAAATCCTGACCAACATGTGCAGTGTGGAATTCCAATGCGTGGGGACATCACACACCAGTCTGTGAGCTGGAAGTTGCAAATGCCGCTGAAAGCCGGCAAGGGCAGCAGAAGCAGTAGGTGACTTTCTAAAATGGGCACACATGCGGCGTACTTTGACGAGCAGATCTGGACGCTCGGGGAAAAATTTAAGAAACCGCTGAACCACGAGGTTGAGCACATGAACCAGGCATGGAACATGTGTCAGTTCGCCTCGCCTCAGAGCCGCCACTAGGTTCCGGCTATTGTCACACACGACCATGCCTGGCTGTAGGTTCAGCGGTGTGAGCCAGTGATCTGCCTGCTGTTTCAGAGCTGTCCACAACTCTTTAGCATTGTGGGGTTTGTCACCTACGCATATTAGCTTCAGTACAGCCTGTTGCCGCTTAGCCGAGGCAGTGCTGCAGTGCTTCCAGCTTGGGACTGGTGTGGAGGGTGAAATGGAGGAGGAGGCTGAGGAGCATGACGTTCCGGAGCTGTACACTGTGGGTGAAACCCTGACTGAGTTAGGGCCTGCAATCCTCGGTGTCGGAAGGACGTGTTCTGTCCCAAGCTCAGACTGAGTTCTGGCTTCCAGAATATTAACCCAGTGTGCCGTCAGCGAGCTGTACCGGCCCTGCCCACAAGCACTTGTCCACGTGTCCGTGGTTAGGTGGACTTTGCCTGAAACTGCGTTGTTAAGGGCACGTCTGATGTTTTGTGACACGTGCTTATGTAATGCGGGGACGGCACACCGGGAGAAATAGTTGCGGCTGGGGACCGAGTAACGTGGGACAGCCGCCGCCATCAGGTCGCGGCATGCTTCCGTCTCTACTAGCCTAAAAGGCAACATTTCCTGCGCAAGCAGTCGCGAAATGTATGCATTCAGAACTGTGGCATGTGGGGCATTGGCAGCGTATTTGCGCGTGCGTTCCAAAGATTGGTGTATGGATAACTGAACGCTGCGCTGGGACAAGGACGTGGTTGATGATGGTGCTATTTCTGCTTGTGCAACTACAGGTCAAGGACAGGAGGCATCTTCGCATGCAGTATGGACAGGGGATTGTCTTGCACACACAACAGTGTAAGAGGCAGCGGTGTCACCTGCAGACACTGCTTCTGGACTCTGCTGTACATCCCACAAAATCGGGTGCTTTGCTGACATGTGCTTGATCATGTTGGTGGTGGTCAGGCTGCTAGTTTTGCTACCCCTGCTGATGCTGGCATGGCAGCTGTTGCAAATGGCCTTCTTGGAATTATCTGCAGACACCTTAAAAAACAGCCAGACTCGGGAAGACCTCACAGTTGCACTGGCAACTTCTGTCGTGTTGTTGTTTCGGGGACCAGTTGCCAGCCTTCTGCCTGCGGCCACCTGCTTCTTTTGGCCTGTTGTGATGCTACGCCTAACTCCCCCTGTACACCACTGTCCTCGCTCTGCATGTCCTCCTGCCGGGTTGGGTCAGTTACTGGATCATCCACCACGTCGTCTTCCAGTTCAGCACCGTGGTCCTCCTCCTGACTTTCTGGCAATTGTGTCTCATCATCGTCCACCTCTTGTTGAGACACGTTCCCACCGTTGCCTTCATGAGACCGTGGCTGCTCAAATATTTTTGCATCGGTACATACGATCTCCTCATGACCCACTTCAACTGGAGCTGGCGAGAGGCCAGAATCTAAGAATGGATAAGTGAACAGCTCTTCAGAGTGTCCAAGTGTGGGATCAGTTATGTTCGGGGTCGGGCACTCGGCATGGTGGGAGGAAGGAGGATCAGTGTGTGGAATGTGCGGTCCAGTCTCACGGTTACTTGACCATGTGGAAGACAGGGTATTTGTGGTGGTGCCCAACTGACTGGAAGCATTATCCGCTATCCAACTAACAACTTGTTGACACTGGTCTTGGTTTGATAGTGGTGTACTGCTGCGGTCCCCCAGAAATTGGGACAGAAAGGTCGAGCGAGATGATGTGGGCATTTGTCGTGGCGCAATTCAAGCTTGCACACGCCCTCGGCCTCTGCCTGCACCACCATCATGTCCAGTTCCTTGTCCCTTGCCACCGCCAATGCGCATTTTCAATGTTGTGCTGCCTGTATACAGCTAAATGAAGGCGTCCAAAAGATGGTTTTTAGCTGCACACTGAGATTACAGATTAGAGCAGGTTAATCCCGGCAGCTGGAACGGTCAGACACGAACGCTGACACGTATACAGTGTTTTGGCGTATACTACTTGGAGCTACAAGCCACTCCTGCCGCACTAAGATGGTAACGAATGCAGACAAGAGTTGGTTTTTAGCTGCACACCGAGATTACTGATTAGAGCGGTTTAATCCCAGCAGCTGGAACGGTCAGACACAAATGCTGACGAGTATACAGTGTTTTGGCGTATACTACTTGGAGCTAACCCCTTACTGCCTATAGAGAGCTAAATTAATCCTTAAAAAGACTGTTTTGGAGATTTCCAGCCTGTACACCAGCACCAGATTTGATGCAGGCTGGTATACTAGCACAAGATGTTTGCTATATACCCTGCCTCCCTGTATACAGCTGTATTAGTCCTCAGAAGGACTGTTGTGGTATTAGATTGTCAGCTCTGCACCTACACTAGCTGAAAAGACACAAATCGGTCCCTTAATCAGCAGCAGCTCTCCCTACACTGACTGTCTGTGGAGCAGAGTGACAAGCACAGGGCGTTCAGGTCTTATAAAGACTTGATCACACTGTGCGGCCAGCCAATCACAGTAAAGCCACAACCAACAGGGCTGTAGCATTACAGTGTCTGTAAAGAGCGCCAATATGCAGGGAGGTGGACCCCGAGCATAGCAAGAGTATCGTGGGATTACTCGGTACTCGCCGAGTACCACGAGTACCGAGATATTCGTGCGAGTACCGAGTAGTCACAAGCATACTCGCTCATCCCTATAAAAAAAAACACATAAAAAATGCAGTGTGTGCACAGGGCCTTATATTACTGCTGCACAATTGTCACAACTGTCCAATCAATATACCAGCTGTAGAGCCTGGCGTTGCCCAGGCATAGTAACTAACTGTTATTAGTTATAAGTTGAGTGTATTTCTATGTGTGTGTGTGTGTGTGTGTATAACCACTCTATGCATCAAACCTGCCCCCACACACCTCCCCCCCAACCCGCCCCATCCTCTCACGCTCCCCCCCAACCCGCCCCATCCTCTCACGCTCCTCCCCAAACCTACCTCTCACCCCCCTCTCCCCACCTAAAAACTTCCCCTACCCACAAACTTGCCCCCCACACCCTCCCCAAACCTGCACCCCTACCCCTCCTAAAAAATGTTCCCCCTCGCCCCCTTAACCCACACTTCTCCGGGTATAGTGCTGTAACAGGTCACCTGACTTAGTCACACGGCCAGGTCCTTGTTAGTTCCCGCAGGTCCTGTTACCCGATGCCAAAAAGGAACACATTGCCGGAACACGCCACAGAATCACCGGGGAAGGTAAGTAATTGTATGACTGACTGTCTGTTGTGTGAAAACCACACTAAAAAAGCATCACAGACTATGTGAATACCTATCCATTTGTGAAGCTTTATTTCTAAATTACAATAGAGTCAATGAAGAAAGCGCAGCAGAAAAACAGAGCACTAATTGATGTTCATTATTTTCTGGATCCACTTTCTGCACCACTAGTGCAGCCATCAAACACGCCAACATTGGCACATCAATTTTAAAACCCAATTCAGTTTGCTGGCAAACGCAGTAGCCAGTCCATTTTTGGTGCAGTTTAAAAAAAAAAAAAAAGAAAAGCACCACCACAAATGGATTATTACACTGCAAAAATAACCAGTGTGCACTTGGCCTAACAAAGAAGAAAAGCAGCTGCTCTTTTGACAAGATGCTACCAGAAGCAGCAGAATCGCCGGTACTAGCGGTCTGTGACTGCTCTAAGCTGGCAGAACAATTAGCAACTACCTGCTTGTAACTTCTTAGGTTGACAAGAAAAAATAAAATAGTCGTAGATAACCCTAAAACGCTAGATATCAGAAACAGTATAGTTAAACTTTTTCAGGAAAGGACTAATAACCCTATTGAGGGTCCAAAATTTTGACTCATCAAGTAAGTATAGTGAGACGTCTAAAACTTAACTTTTACTAACATTTTTAAAAATCCATATGGATAAATAAACATATCTATTATCTAGTGGTACAAAAACCTTGGGATCGTCCCCAGGTGATATAAGAGAGATCTATACCTAGGAGGGGAGGACATTCCCCCTGGTTAGGCCAGTATCCTTACAGAAAACTCTCAACCATCCACCTTGGTATGTGAAAAAATGTCCCAAATGCATTTTCTCCTTTATGATTTATCAGGGAAATCAGTGTATGGGGTAACTTATAGCCAGAGTGCTGGATACAGGCTGGACCAAGGTGATGGATCAATATGTGCCTCAGAGAAGAGCAGTATGCTTCCACCAATTGTGTGTCACTACATACCGTGAGGGGTTTCTTACAGAGCCCTTATGTTTCTCCCAGCCTGGGCACTCTACTTCCGATCAGGGCCGCCGTTAAGGCCTTACTGATTAAGGGACCGCCAGTTTTAGAGAAGGCGTGGCCATTTAAACAGGGGCAGGGGGCCTGGGTGTGCTGGCAGGGGGCGTGGCTGTTTGGAGCAGGCCCCGCCACCTCCTGTTTTGTTGCACGGGTGGCGGGGCCCCCCTCCCCTGTGAGGAATTGCCACCGGGCCCTGCCCCCTGACCTCTCTCCTCAGACGCAGGGGGGTGTCGGAGCAGCGGCAGTGTCCCAGGATTTATTGAATACTTCTGGGATGCTGCCGCTGAATTGATCCCCCTGCGTGCACTGCTGGCACTTCCGGGATCAATGAATGAGCTCAGCTTGGATATCAGCGCAGATGAGCTCCTCCTGACCCGGAAGCGCTGATGCTGCGGAGGTGCCGGCTGTATGAGGGCTCTCTGGGAGCTGGAGCAGGACAAGGTAAGCGCCAATGAACCAAAGAAAGCGGGGGGGGGCAGGAGGTAACTTTGGTCACAAGAGGGAAGAAGCAGGGTGAATGGGGGGCCACAACAAGAGAGGAGAATGGAGGGGCCACAAGTAAGGTGAAACAAAAAGAATGGGGGGCACAACAGGGGAGGAGCAGGGAAAATGGGGAACCACAAGAGGGGAGAAGCAGGGTAAATGGAGAGGGCACAAGACGGGAGAAGCAGGGTAAATGGGGGGCACAAGTCTGAGTCCCTGCCTGTAAGTCCTCTATGCATATCTATGTCCCTGGCTGAGTGTACATGGGTGTGCATGTGTGTGTGCCTGGCTGAGTGTGCATGTGTGTGTGTACCTGGCTGAGTGTGCATGTGTGTGTGTCTGCATGGCTGAGTGTGCATATGTGTGCGTGTCTGGCTGAGTGTGCATGTGTGTGTGTGTTCCTGGCTTGGTGTGTGTAACCGGCTAGGTGTGCATGTGTGTGTGTGTGCCTGGCTGGGTGTGCATGTGTGTGTGCCTGGCTGAATGTGCATGTGTGTGCCTGGCTGGGTGTGCATGTGTGTGTATACCTGGCTGGGTGTGCATGTTTGTGTGTGCCTGGCTGAATGTGCATGTGTGTGCCTGGCTGGGTGTGCATGTGTGTGAGTACCTGGCTGGGTGTGCATGTCATGTGTGTGTGAGCTGTCTCTATTGTGTATTCTCTGTTGTGTATACAGCTATTGTGTATTCAGCCCACAGGAGTCTCAAGTGTGTAATATATGAGAGAGAGTGTAAAAACAAAAGGAAAAACAGCATAAAAATATAGACAAAAGTGGACTTTTTTTGCCCAATGGCATGGCCACGCATTGGGCAATAAAGTCCACTTTTTTATATTTTTTTGTGCTGTTTTTCCTTTTTTTCTTCTATTTCAAGGAACCATCTGGATTGTTGGTTGGGAAAGCTTTGAACATAAATTGAGGTACCGTAATTTTTGGTGCTGTGCCAATTTTTTACTATGAATACAATGTATATTTGGGTGGAGGCGGAGCATGTTTGGAGGTGGAGCATGTTTGGAGGCGGAGCATGGGTGGAGGCAGAGTCTTCGGGGCCCAACAATTTGGCAGTAAGGGCCCCGAAATTCCTAGTGGCAGCCCTGCTTCCGATTACAGAGGTCAGAGCCCCACATCACTTTATAAACAGTAGTAAATTATATGATGTTGATTAGCCTGGACTGATAAGAATACATATGAAAAATTAAAATGTGCTCTTTAGTAAAATATTCGGAAGTAGCAGCGAGTCAGCATACTTAAAGAGAACTTGTCAGCAAAATTTAGTACTGTAAAAGAAAGCCATGGTCATATTTGCACTGTGATATTGATTAAATGGATACCTACAATGGAGAAATCCTAACTGCAGTTAGGCTGCCTTCACATTAGCGTTTGTGTCTGCATGCTGATGGCATGCAGACACAAATGCAGTCAAAAGCAGTGTCTAATGATGTGTCCGCAGCGGATAATGTCCGCCTGCGGACACATCACTGTGCAGGCTGGCCAGCCAATCGGAGGTGTCCTGGGGCAGAGATCTGTGCCGGAGATCTCCTCGTCCCCGCCGCCGGTAAGCTCCGGGACATGTCGGCGGGGAGAAACAGCTGATTTGACAGCTGTTTGAATCTCCCGCGCCGACACCGAGAGGAGATGTCGGCGCGGGAAGATTCAAACAGCTGTCAAATCAGCTGTTTCTCCCCGCCGACACCGCTAGGGTATTACCGGCGGCGGGGAGGAGGAGACAATCAGAGGATGAGCTGATCTCCCGGTGGCCGTCGGTGATCTCCTGTGACATCACCGCCGTCCACCGGGAGATTTTTAAATGGGTCCGCAGCGTTCTCCTGCGCTGTCAAACGCAGAACACTGCGGACCCATTGACACCAATGCTTTTTTTGTGCGCTTGGGGACGCTTGCTGATTTTCCAAGGTCCCCGAGCGCACAAAAAATGCAACATGCTGCGTCCCGGGTGCGGACGCTGGACCCCGGAAAGAGCAGATATCGTCCGCATCCGCACCCGAACGCAGCAAACGCTGACAAACGCAGGCACTATGCGTTCCTATGTTAAACATAGGAACGCAGTGCGCATGTGTTTGACTGCGTATGGGAACGCAGCATAAGCTGCGTTCACATACGCTAATGTGAAGGCAGCCTTACTGAATAGTCTTCCTCTAAAGTTTTCATGAAGATGTCATCTATGCATCCCTTGTGCATCAAGGCAGAACTTGGGGTTAGGATCTTCTTCTTAGTCTCTGCCCCTCTAATGTTTCTTCTACAGAGCCTGTCTCCTATTTGAAATTTTGTGCCACCACTATTATTGCGGTGGGCAGCGTGTATTCAGTGTCATTTTGCGGGTGGTCTGTCGGTCATCGATACAATGGCACCTGATGAGACGCATGTGCGGACCCAGATTTTAGCTCAATGCCCTCTTCATTAAGTTGAAATCTCGATCTGCGCATGCGCCACCACTGGCAACATTTTATTGAAGACAGGAAATCACACTGCGCATGGTCTTCAATAAAACGACACATACACAGATCAAGAATTTGGTTTAATGGAGCAGTAATTAAACTGAAATTATATTCTGCACATGTGCTTCTTCCTGCAACATTTTATTCGAGACCTGCAGACTGCCCACAGCGAGTTACTGCGCATGCGCTACCCACCATACCTATGGTGACAGGTTACTGAATAATGAGTGACCTGTAGAAGAAAGGACGACGTTGGTCCTTGATTAAGGACCCGTTGAAGCACAGGTGGGCATGAAATGGCCGTTGTCCTAGATGTAGCCCGCACCTCCTCTCCATCCTGCACAGCCTTTTAATATTCTAATAAAGGTTGAAGATTTCTACACTGGTGAGTGCTGCCTTTTATTTTTTACTACAATGAATATGCTACCTACGTGATCCTCTGGTGTGGCCCCTGTGTTTACACAGTAAAGCTGAAATTACTAATGCTATACCCTGAAACTTTCCTTATATTCCTGGCTGGGAATAACGATCCCAGACTCTGCGGGTCTGGTATTCTATGATGTGGACTGTTGGGAGGACGCATTACAGAAACAATGAACCACAAGTCATTAGGATTTGTGACAGCTCTATGGGTGATGAGGGATGCTGGTGACATGTCTGCTGCATTCATATGGGGTATCAGAGCTGATCCCATGTCAGTCTACCACAGATTGCCATAATACTGCCCATTTTATAGGTAGATGGTGACTATGACCTATGAAAGTCATTTATCAAAATCTTTTATCAAAGTCATTTATCAGCTATCAGAGTATTTCTATGTGAGTTCAATAGTAAATAATAAAGCTGTAAAGGTACCTTTACACGGCGCAATATTTGCTGGGAATCCTGCCGGCGATATGTCGCCCTGAATCTATCGCTGTTAGTTACGGCGTGTAATTGGGGAATTTGACGGCGATAAATCGCCTGTCGCCTGGTTCCTGATTTCAGAGCACTGCTCCAAAATCAGAGGCAATCATGAAGGCGAGATTCCCTGCTTTTGGCTTGTGAAGGGGCGATAGTGATGGAATCTGCATCGCCTATTGATTTCCCGTAGGCGTCCACAGCATGCTGGAGTCCGCACCCCGTCAGCAATGATTGGTGGTGGCTACTGTGTTCCCATTGGCTGTCAGTTCACAGGGCGCCATATTTGAAAAGCTGTCACTTCAGCACCACACACATCTTCACCTACACAACCATCCACAAAAGCAGGCCAATTATGCACGCATTCAATAGCGCAAGCTATGTTGATCGCGTGTATTGAAAGTTGCACTGTGTCGACTACACTGCCACACATAACAGCTCAGAGGCTGACCTACACATCACACATGCGTGCCATGGGCAACGCACTGCAATCGCCTGGGACTTTGGTGACGCTGATGGGTACATTACGCTGCTCCCACTCTGCGGACGACTACCTTGTTAGCGCCCTCAACTTTGCTTGGCGGCGCCAGTGTGCGTGGTGACGTCATCACGTTTATTTTCATTACTCCCTGTCTGCCAGGTGCCTGCCCCTCCCCTGCACATAGGAGAACAGTCATGGCCGCCGCACAGCGCACTGCCACATGGGGTCTGGCAGAGCTAATGGTGCTGATAGTCCTGTGTGACGCTTTTGCGCCTTGAAAGTGTGTCGTAGCAGCCACTATCGACGACAAGAGCGGGTATTAATCACAAACTCCGATAGACAATGGTGTCATGTATTAGCCAGCCTTCCAGCGCAGGCTAACCAATCATAACGCTATTGCGTTGTCCAATGAGCGTGTTTGGGGCGTGGTGTAAACCAGTCTGGCACGCCTATGTTCTCGTCGTGCTGAACATGTACGCCCACATTCCTTTGGGGATTGCGGTGTGTGAAGTGGCGAGGGAAGTCGACCGGATTGGTTCCACTGTGGGTGAGGTAATTTCCGGGGCGACACATCGCCTTAGGTTGAGGGTGAAATTGCAGCGTGTAATGCCGCCATCGGCGATCTGTGGCGACTAATAAAAACGTGCACGCGCATGTTAGACCGCCTCATATCACCAGCAAATATTGCGGCGTGTAAAGGTACCCTTAGGGGCGCAATAAATGACAAAAAGAAAGCATTTAGGGAATTAAAGCAAGTAGGTAGTGATGAGGCATTAAATAAATACAGAAAATTAAATAACATCTGTAAAAAAACAAATCAAGGCAGCAAAGATTGAGACAGAGAGACTCATTGCCAGAGAAAGTAAAAAAAATCTCAAAATATTTTTTAACTACAATACATAAATAGTAAAAAACTAAAAAATTATTGTGTTGGCCCCCTTAAAAATAGTCTGGGTGAAATGGTGGATGAGGAAGAGGAAAAAGCCAATATGCTAAATGACTTTTTTCAACAGTATTTACACAGGAAAATCCCATGATAGACAACATGATCAGTGATAAGAAAAACTCTCCATTAAATGTAACCTGCTTAACCAACCAGGAAGTTCAGTACTGTCTAAAAATGACTAAAATTGACAAATCCCCAGGTTCGGATGGGATACACCCCAGAGTACTGCAGGAATTAAGTACCATCATAGATGAACCGTTATTTTTAATCTTTAAAGATTCTATAATAACAGGGTCTGTACCACAGGACTGGCGTATAGCAAATGTGGTGCCAATATTCAAAAAGGGGACAAAAACTGAACTTGGAAATTATAGGCCAGTAAGTTTAACCTCTACTGTGGGTAAAATCCTAGAGGGTTTTCTAAGAGATGCTATACTGGAGTATCTGAAGAAAAATAACCTCATGACCCAATATCAACATGCATTTACGAGGGACCGTTCCTGTCAAACTAACCTGGTAAGCTTCTATGAAGAGGTAAGTTCTGGACTGGACCAAAGAAATGCAGTGGACGTGGTGTATATGGACCTTTCAAAAGCTTTTGATATGGTGCCACACAAAAGGTAGATACATAAAGTGAGAGCAATGGAGATAGGGGAAAATGTTTGTAAGTGGGTTAAGAACTGGCTCAGTGATAGGAAACAAAGGGTCGTTATTAATGGAACACACTCAGAATGGGTCACAGTTAACAGGGGTCAGTATTGGGCCCGCTTTTTTTTAACATATTTATTAATGACACTAAACTCTGCAGGGTAATTAATACAGAGGAGGACAATTTTATATTACAGGAGGATTTATGTAAACTAGAAGCTTGGGCTAATAAATGGCAAATGAGCTTTAATGGGGATAAATGTAAGGTCATGCACTTGGGCAGAGGAAACGAAAGGTATAATTATGTGCTTAATTGTAAAACACTGGGCAAAACTATCACTGAAAAAGACCTGGGTGTATGGGTAGATGATAAGCTCACATTTTGTGCCCAGTGTCAGGCAGCTGCTGCAAAGGCAAATAAAATAATGGGATGTATTAAAAGAGGCATAGATGCTCATGAGGAGAACGTAATTTTACCTCTATACAAGTCACTAGTGCGACCACACTTAGAATACTGTGTACAATTCTGGTCTCCGGTGTATAAGAAAGACATAGCTGAGCTAGAGCGGGTGCAGAGAAGAGAGACCAAGGTTATTAGAGGACTGAGGGGTCTGCAATACCAAGACAGGTTATTAAACTTGAGGTTATTTAGTTTGGAAAACGAAGGCTTAGGGGGGATTTTATACCCGTACTATCCGTCGGTGTCTGAATGAAAAGGACTGTATGGTAGGAGACCCAGGAAGACCCCACTTCTTACCCCGAGGCGTAAAAAAGCCAGGCTGGAGTTTGCCAAAAGTTACCTGAGAAAGCCTAAAACATTTTGGAAGAATGTTCTCTGGTCAGATGAGACAAAAGTAGAGATTTTTGGGCAAAGGCATCAACATAGAGTTTACAGGAGAGAAAAAAAGAGGCATTCAAAGAAAAGAACATGGTCCCTACAGTCAAACATGGCGGAGGTTCCCTGATGTTTTGGGGTTGCTTTGCTGCCTCTGGCACTGGACTGCTTGACCGTGTGCATGGCATTATGAAGTCTGAAGACTACCAACGAATTTTGCAGCATAATGTAGGGCCCAGTGTGAGAAAGCGGAGTCTCCGTCAGAGGTCACGGGTCTTCCAGCAGGACAATGACCCAAAACACACTTCAAAAAGCACTAGAAAATGGTTTGAGAGAAAGCACTGGAGACTTCTAAGGTGGCCAGCAATGAGTCCAGACCTGAATTCCATAGAACACCTGTGGAGAGATCTAAAAATGGCAGTGTGGAGAAGGTACCCTTCAAATATCAGGGACCTGGAGCAGTTTGCCAAAGAAGAATGGTCTAAAATTCCAGCAGAGCATTGTAAGAAACTCATTGATGGTTACCAGAAGCGGTTGATCGCAGTTATTTTGGCTAAAGGTTGTGCAACCAATTATTAGGCTGAGGGTTCCAATACTTTTGTCTGGCCCATTTTTGGAGTTTTGTGTGAAATCATCAATGTTTTGCTTTCTGCTTCATTCTCTTTTGTGTTTTTTTCATTGAAGATAGATTAAATGAAGATAATAATACCAAAGAATTTGTGATTGCAATCATTTTCAGGAAGAAACTGAGCATTATCTAACAGAATTGCAGGGGTGTCAATACTTTTGGCCACAACTGTAATAATGTATAAATATATGATATATATGATTATTATTTCTGTTTGACTTTGATATATGACCATGTGCAAAAATGGACACTGACCTGCTCCATTCATATGGGGCATCAGAGCTGATCCCAGGTCAGACTATCACAGATTGATATTATATTACCCTTCTGAGGCGGCCGTCACACGCACAGATATCTTGCCCGATATCGTTTAAGCGATCTCCTTTTTGATCGCTTAAGCGATATCGGGCTTAAAATCGATGCATGTAATCAAGCGATTTACGATGGTAAATCGCTTGATCGTGACATCGCTGATCTGAGGTCCGGTTCTCAGATCTAGCGATGAACGATTTCACGATCTCCTTCATCGTGGTGTGTGACACCACGATGATCCATCTCCCAGCGGCAGAGCCTATGCTGGGAGATGGTAACTATGGTACACGTCGGGTAACTAAGCGACGCGCGGCCCTAGTAACCCGATGTGTACCATAGTAACGAGCGAGATCGCTGCTCCACATCGCTGGTGAGTCTGTCTGTGTGACATCTCACCAGCGATGTGAGCGATATTGTAAGCGATTGCGCGTGCACGTGATCGCTTACAATATCGCTAAAGATATCTGTGCGTGTGACGGCCGCCTAAGAGGTAGATGTGACTATGACCTATGCAGATCTCAGAAGGATACAGGGCTTAAAGCATCCTGTACTCTGTCCCCTGCAGGTACCAGCACGCACATGGATTCCATCATTTTGTGTGTAGGACATCACATTATACTGGAGCTGCACACAGTTCCGGCCCTGCTCTCTACTCTCTGCCCTTTCCTCTATGACAGGGGTGGGGAACTCCAGTCCTCGAGGGCCGCAAACAGTGCATGTTTTTCAGGATTTCCTTAGTATTGCACAGGTGATAACATAATCACTTGCACTGGTGATGATTCCAATCCCTGTGCAATACTAAGGAAATCGTGAAAACCTGAACTGTTTGCGGCCCTCGAGGACTGGAGTTCCCCACCCCTGCTCTATGATCCCTACCCTCTCCTCCTGTTCTCTGCCCTCTCCTCTCTGGTCTCTGCCCTCTCCTCTCTGCTCCTTGCTCTCGCCTCTCTGGTTTCTGCTCTCCTCTCTGCTCCCTGCCCTCTCCTTTCTGCTCCTGTTCTCTGCCCTCTCCTCTCTGCTCCTTGCTCTCGCCTCTCTGGTTTCTGCTCTCCTCTCTGCTCCCTGCCCTCTCCTTTCTGCTCCTGTTCTCTGCCCTCTCCTCTCTGTTCTTTGCCCTCTCCTCTCTGGTCTCTGCTCCCTTCTCTGCTCTCTCCTCTCAGCCCTCCCTGCTCCATGCTTTCTGCTCTCTCCTCTGTGCTCCCTGCTCAGCCCTCTCCTCTGCACTCAGCTCTCTCTTCTCTGTCCCTACTCTCTGCTCCATGCTTTCTGCTCACTGACCTCTCCTCATTGCTCTCTACCCTCTCTTCTAAGCTCCCTGCCCTCTGCTCTATTTTCCCTGCTCTCTGCCCTCTCCACTCCATGCTCTCTCCTCTCTGCTGTCTCCTCTGCTTTTTGCTCTCTCCTGTCTGCTCCCCCTTTGCTTCATGCGCTCTCTTCTCTGCTCTCTCCTCTCTGCTCCATGCTTTCTCCTCTCTGCCCCCTGCTCTCTTCTATCTCCTCTCTGCTTTTTCCTCCCTACTCCATGCTCTCCTCTCTGCTCCATGCTCTCTCCTCTCTACTCCATGCTCTCTTCTCTCTGCTCCATGCTCTCTCCTCTGCTTTTTGCTCTCTCCTCTCTGCTTCATGTGCTCTCTTCTCTGCTCTCTGCTCCATGCTTTCTTCTCTCTGCTCTCTCCCATCTCCTCCATGCTCTCTCCTCTCTTGCTCCATGTTTTCTCCTCTCTGCTCCCTGCTATCTCCTCCTTGCTTTCTCCACTCTGCTTCATGCTTTCTCCTCTCTGCTCCATGTTTTCTACTCTCTCCTCCATGCTCTCTCCTCTTTCTCCTCTCTGCTCCATGCTCTCTCCTCTCTTTTTCCTCCCTACTCCATGCTCTCTCCTCTCTGCTCCATGCTCTGTCCACTCCATGCTCTCTCCTCCCTACTCCATGCTCCCTCCTCACTGATCTCTCCTTCCTACTCCATGCTCTCTCCTCTCTACTCCATGTTATCTCCTCTGTTCTCTCCTCTCTTCTCCATGCTCTCTCCTCTCTGCTCCATGCTTTCTCCTCCCTACTCCATGCTCTCTCCTCTCTGCTCCATGCTTTCTCCTCTCTGCTCCATGCTTTCTCCTCCCTACTCCATGCTCTCTTTCTACTCCATGCTCTCTCCTCTCTACTCCATGCTCTCTATCTGCTCCATGCTCTCTACTCTCTGCTACATGCTTTCTCCTCCCTACTCCATCCTCTATGCTCTCCTCTCTACTCCATGCTCTCCTCTCTGCTCCATGCTCTCTCCTCTCTGCTCCATGCTCTCTCCTCTCTACTCCATGCTCTCTCCTCTCTGCTCCATGCTCTCTCCTCTATGCTCTCCTCTCTACTCCATGCTCTCTCCTCCATGCGCTCTCCTGTCTGCTCCCTCTTCTCTGCTTCATGTGCTCTCTTCTCTGCTCCATGCTTTCTCCTCTCTGCTCTCTTCCATGCTGTCTCCTCTCTGCTCTTCTATCTCCTCCATGCTTTCTGTTTTCTGCTCTCTGCTTCATGCTTTCTCCTCTCTGCTCCACGTTTTCTACTCTCTCCTCCATGCTCTCTCCTCTCTACTCCATGCTCTCTCCTCTCTCCTCTACTTTTTCCTCCCAACTCCATGCTCTCTCCCCTCTACTCCATGCTCTCTCCTCTCTACTCCATCCTCTCTCCCCTCTACTCCATGCTCTCTCCCCTCTACTCCATGCTCTCTCCTCTCTACTCCATCCTCTCTCCCCTCTACTCCATGCTCTCTCCTCTACTTTTTCCTCCCAACTCCATGCTCTCTCCCCTCTACTCCATGCTCTCTCCTCTCTACTCCATCCTCTCTCCCCTCTACTCCATGCTCTCTCCCCTCTACTCCATGCTCTCTCCTCTCTACTCCATCCTCTCTCCTCTCTACTCCATGCTCTCTCCTCCCTACACCATGCTCTCTCCTCTATGCTCTCTCCTCTCTACTCCATGCTCTCTCCTCTCTACTCCATCCTCTCTCCCCTCTACTCCATGCTCTCTCCTCCCTACACCATGCTCTCTCCTCTATGCTCTCTCCTCTCTACTCCATGCTCTCTCCTGTCTGCTCCATCCTCCCCGCTCTCTGCACCGCGCACAGGGCAGCAGTCAATCAGTCAGTGCGCTCCGTGGATACCCAGCAGGAGGAGCTGCGGCCACTAGCACGGAACCTCGTGTGTTAGCAACAAGGGCTGCACCAATAGGGACGGCCGTTACATCCGCTCACAGTGACGTCACACCGAGCGCTCCTCACCGTTGAACATGTCAGGACAAGCAGCCGCCGCCTCACTGTACATGATGGGATGTGACGCCTCGGGCCGCGGTGCATTGTGGGTGTGAGTGACTGCCGAGTCTTTCCAGTTCACCCACAGATCAGACTGAGCTCAGACAGGAGACATCATCCCCGGGAGCTGTAAGTACTGACAGGTGCGGGGCTGCCGTGCTGGGTGCGGGGGACGGCGACAGGTTGTCATGGGAACGCCCCTACAGCCTGTGTGTACAGGGGGAGAGCTATGGGGGCTGTCAGGTGTGTGCACCTCCCTGCACAGAGACTCCTGCTACACACACACACACACACACACACACACACATACACACACACACACACACACACACACACACACACACACATACACACACACACACACACACACACACACACACACATACACACACACACACACTCTCTGCTACTTCTGTGATTACTGTCATCTCTCCATGATATTATTACACTTACGCAGTTTATGTGTGGAGCTGATAATGCTGCAGGCACTTCAGTATGGTGTACATGGGATAGAAGTGTCACACTACACCATGACTGAGCTGTACAAGAGTTACCAGACATGTCAGGAAACTACACCACGACCGATCAGTCACATGTTGCAGAAGAGTTACAGGAAGTGTCAGACTACACCATGGCTGAGCTGTAGAAGAGTGCAAGAAGTGTCACACTACACCATGACTGAGCTGTCATATATTGTACAAGTCCTACAAGAAGTGTCAGACTACACCATGGCTGAGCTGTCATATATTGTACAAGTCCTACAAGAAGTGTCAGACTACACCATGGCTGAGCTGTCATATATTGTACAAGTCGTACAAGAAGTGTCAGACTACACCATGGCTGAGCTGTCATATGTGGAAAAAGGGTTACAAGAGGTCTCACATTACACCAAAGCTGAGCTGTCACATGTTGCAGAAGAGTTACAGGAAGTGTCAGACTACACCATGACTGAGCTGTAGAAGAGTGCAAGAAGTGTCACACTACACCATGACTGAGCTGTCACATGTTTGTATAACTGGTGTAAGAAGTGTCAGACTACATCATGACTTAGCTGTAGCAGAGTGCAAGAAGTGTCAGACTACATCATGACTGAGCTGTAGAAGAGTGCAAGAAGTGTCAGACTACATCAAAACTGAGCAGACACATGTTTGTATAACAGGTGTAAGAAGTGTCAGACTACATCATGACTTAGCTGTAGCAGAGTGCAAGAAGTGTCAGACTACACCATGACTGAGCTGTAGAAGAGTGCAAGAAGTGTCAGACTAAACCATGACTGAGCTGTCACATGTTTGTATAACAGGTGTAAGAAGTGTCAGACTGTATCAGCTCAGCCATGGTGTAGTCTGACACTTCTTGCATCCCTTCTACAGCTCAGTCATGGTGTAGTGTGACACTTCCTGTAACTCTTCTGCAACATGTGACAGCTCAGTCATAGTGTAGTGTGACACTTCTTGCACTCTTCTACAGCTCAGTCATGGTGTAGTCTGACACTTCCTGTAACTCTTCTGCAACATGTGACAGCTCAGTTTTGGTGTAGTGTGAAACCTCTTGTAACCCTTTTTCCACATGTGACAGCTCAGCCATGGTGTAGTCTGACACTTCTTACATCATACAAACATGTATCAGTTCAGCTTTGATGTAGTCTGACTTCTTGCACTCTTCTACAGCTCAGTCATGGTGTAGTCTGACACTTCCTGTAACTCTTCTGCAACATGTGACAGCTCAGTTTTTGTGTAGTGTGACACCTCTTGTAACCCTTTTTCCACATGTGACAGCTCAGCCATGGTGTAGTCTGACACTTCTTACATCATACAAACATGTATCAGTTCAGTTTTGATGTAGTCTGACTTCTTGCACTCTTCTACAGCTCAGTCATGGTGTAGTCTGACACTTCCTGTAACTCTTCTGCAACATGTGACAGCTCAGTTTTTGTGTAGTGTGACACCTCTTGTAACCCTTTTTCCACATGTGACAGCTCAGTCATGGTGTAGTCTGACACTTCTTGCATCCCTTCTACAAACATGTGTCTGCTCAGTTTTGATACAGTCTGACATTTCTTACATTTGTTATAGGCGGCCGTCACACGCTTCAATGTTTTGAGCGATATTGCTAGCGATCACATGCACGCACGATCGCTAACAATATCGTTCACATCGCTGGTGAGCTGTCACACAGGCAGACTCACCAGCGATGTGGAGCAGCGAGATCGCTGGTAACTATGGTACACATCGGGTTACTAGGCGCCGCGCAGCGCTTAGTAACCCGACGTTTACCATAGATACCATCTCCCAGCATAGGCTCTGCCGCTGGGAGATCGTTCATCGCGGTGTCACACATCACGATGAAGCAGATTGATCAAGCGTTTATCGCTTGATATGAGCTCCGGCTCCCACATCTGCAATCTAACGATCAAGCGATTTTACATTGTAAAATCGCTTGATTACACGCAGCGACGCACAAACGATATCGCTTAAGCGATCAAAAAGCAGATTGCTTAAGCGACATCGTGCAGGAAATTGATGCGTGTGACGGCCGCCATACAAACATGTATCAAGGCTGAGCAGACACATGTTTGTAGAAGGGATGTAAGAAGTGTCAGACTACACCATGACTGAATACTCACATGTAAAAGGGATAGAAGTGTCAGTCAGACAAGACCAGTGGTTACCAAACTCCATTCACAGTCACTAACAGGTAATATTTTATGATTTCCTTAGTATTGTACAGGTGAAAGAAAATATGGCAATGTCTCATGCCTTGATATTTATTCCATCACCTGTGCAATGCTAGGGAAATCCTGAAAATGTGATCCCTTCGGGGCTGTGAAGACAAGCGTTTGAGAAACACTGGAATAGACCATGACTGATCAGTTGCATGTTGTAGAAGGGTTAGAAGGAGTTAAAAAGAGTTTATCAGCACAGTATGATTATTGAAACCACGAATAGGTACTTGGTGTCCCTGTGGCATGTCCAAACATTAAAGGAAGTGTGTGAGTACAGATTGACTGGTGATGCCAAGCACAGGCGCTCAGAGGTGATCATTTAAATGCGCCTTCCCAACTGCTGGATACCCCTTATTGCCTTCCTTCTCTTGCTCTATGAAGCCAGAGCTATCAATCAAAGTAGAGAGGGAGAAAGGGAGAACAAGTAGCTACGGTAATTATTTTAAAATAATTACTTTCACCACCAGGCACCTGTACTTGGTTTGAACAGTTATTCTGTGCTCATAGTCCCCTTAAAGTGCATCTTCCCACTTGTTTCCCTCTGTCTCCACTTCCCATCCCCTCTTTGATTGTCAGCGTCTGTCCCCACCAACCCTAGTGTGATAAAAACAGGCTGAGTGACACCCCACATCTTTTATTACCACTCTCAAATGAACAGTCACCCAGGGACGGCAGTGGTGTCAGTCACTTTGCATCTGCCACCCTGTCTAATGACATTTCGGGAGGACAGAAGCAGAGCACTGTCACCTCAGGGTCTTCTCCCGCAGCTTCTGTCTAGCATGGATTTATGTATTCTGCAGAGGGCAGTACCGATAGAAGCTATTTTAAGTGACCGCAGTCCCCCCATCCCCCCTGACGCTGGAGGGAGGTGAGTGCAGCTCCAGCTTACTGTTGATGTCTCTAAAGAAACATTATATCATATCAAGTAAAAAGACATTTAAGAGTTAACAGGATAGAGGTAAGTATAGGGTATGTTATAAAAAAGGAAATGACAAAACTGCTTAGGGGGTAAAAATAGATATTTATAATGGACATTTTAGGTGTCAGTCCCCCCATGTAAGCTGGTACTACATTTTCTGTTTGTCTATAGAACTTCTGAATTCATAGAATTCCAGTATAGAATACTCAGATCTGTATTGTCAAGGATAGAGAATGCTGTAATTAATGTGTATATGAAGCTGTAACATAGCAACAGGTATTTAAAAGGACTCTGTCAGGTCACTTTTTAGTATGATACTAATATTACCCTTGAATAGGGCCTGGGCTGACCTTTTAAAAACATATAAAATCATTATTGTACGTTTTGCAGTTTTCTTGCTATAAGCACCTTCACACCCTGCAGGGAGCTGATGCATTAGTCCAGCTCCATTACTTTCACAGAGAATTAGTCCGGCAGTATAAATGTTATTTAAATATCCACAACTATCCAAGCTGGTGTTCTGTCCCTCCCCTCTGTGCTGAGAGGGGGAGGTGTTTTGTACTGTACTGTGGTATCTGCAAGATTTCTATTATATGAAGGTTGGTATTCCTGCATACATGTAATGTGTGTATCTGCTGAGCAAATGATCAAATGTTCTTATCACATAGAAATATCTCAGACTGTACACAATACATATGTCTCCAATATGCACAATGACATGAAGAGCCATAGCTTAAAGGGAACCTGACCCCTAAAAATCACCCCCAGCCTATTAATACCTGTCCCTGCACCATCATTATGCTATTATACCTATCCCTTTGGTAAAAATTGTGTGCTTTGAATGTTTATAAAAGTGCTTTATATACCTCTAGACTAGTAAAAAGGCCCGATGCTATCGCATCGGGAGTGCGGTGAAATGAACAGATGCCGTAGAAATAGGCGCTGAATAGTACAGTCCTCTCTCCAGAAAGTACACTGTTGTTGCGGGATTTATATGGTGTATATGGAGGCTCAGTGGTTAGTACTGTGTTCTCTGGCTCTGTCCTGTGCTCTTGTCCTCTGCCTCTGTCCTGTGCCTCAGTCCTCTGCCCTGTGGGCCTGTCCTCTGTCCCTGTTCTGTGGCACTGTCCTCTGTCTTGTGGCCATGTCCTGTGGCTGTGTCCTATGTCATTTGTCCCTGTCCTCTGCCCTGTCCTGTGGCCCAGTCCTCTGTCCTGTGCCCCAGTCTGTCTTGGGCCCCTGTACTCTGGCCCTGTCCTGTGTCCTTGTCCTCTGCCCTGTGCCCCTGTCCTCTGTCCTGTGCCTCTGTGCTGTGCCCCAGTCCTCTATCCTGTGTCCCAGTCCTCTGTCCTGTGCTCCAGTCCTCTGTCCTGTGCTCCAGTCCTCTGTCCTGTGCTCCAGTCCTCTGTCCTGTGCTCCAGTCCTCTGTCCTGTGCTCCAGTCCTCTGTCCTGTGCTCCAGTCCTCTGTCCTGTGCCCCTGTCCTCTGTATTGTGCCCCTGTCCTCTGTCCTGGGCCCTTGTCCTCTGCCCTGTGACCCAGTCCTCTGTCCTGTGCCCATGTCCTCTGTCCGGTGCCCCTGTCTGTGTCCTCTGTCGTGTGCCCTTATCTTGTCCTCTGTCCTGAGCCTCTGTCTTGTGCCCCTGTCGTGTGGCCCTCTCCTCTTTCCTATGCTCCTGTCCTCTGCCCTGTGCCCCTGTCGTGTTCTCCTGTCCTCTGTCCTTATCCTCTCCTCTGTCCTGAGCCCCTGTCCTCTGTCTTGTGCCCCTGTCCTGTGCCCCTGCCTTCACGTACCGTCTTCCTCCTGCACTTTTGTGTCTCTGCCCCCCATTCCGTCTCTGTGCTCTCCCCTGTGTTACAGTGCCCCCCTTCCCTGTGTCTGCTCCCTCCTTCTGTGTCTCTGGCCCTCATTCCCTCCTTCCGAGCTGTGACAGCTCCGTGTCATAGCTAGGAAGAAGTGAAGACCACAGGAGGCGGAGTTCCAGTGATGTACGGTCATGTGTGTGATCACATGACTGTGACATCACCAAAGGTCCTGTCGGAGTGTATATCCACGGCTCACTGCGCATGCGTGCGCGTCGGGAAGCCGCGGCTGGTCGCGAGGATCGGCGGAGAGGCTCGTGGCGGTGGATTCTCGGTAAGGCGGCGCTCGCGATGGCGCATGCGCGCCATCGCTCGTGCCGCGTGTGCTCGTAGTGGCGTTAATTGCAGCTCGCGATGGCACGCAAGCGTGCCATCGCTCGCAGCGCTGGCATCCGCCCGCAATCCATGCTGGAATAGCGGCACAGTGGCCGGATGCCAGAAACTCGTAATTATATAAAGAGATCTGCGGCTTCTGAGCTCTTGAGAAGTCACACAGGGCGTTCCCTGTGGCTTCTTTTCCCTCGCCTGTAGTGCAGTTATTCACGCCCCGATGGGCGTGATAATCCTTGTGGCGCATCATCTTCCCCCTCCACAAGGATTATCACGCCCATCGGGGCATGAATAATTGCACTACAGTCAGAGGAAAGAGGGCATTCCCTTTGGCTTATGTGACTTCTCAAGAGCTCAGAAGCCGCAGATCTAGAGGTATATAAAGCACTTTTATAAGCATTCAAAGCACACAATTTTTACGAAAGGGATAGGTAGAATAGCATAATGATGGTGCAGGGACAGGTATTAATAGGCTGGGGGGTGATTTTTAGGAGTCAGGTTCCCTTTAAGGTACCGTTACATGCCACCATATCGCCGGCGAGATGGCTGGCAATTCCCGAATTTGGCGATGTGGAAACCACATCGCATGTGCGTAGTGGTGTGTGACTGGGCGATTCTACGACGAGAAATCGCTGGTGGAGCGATTTCAGCGCATCGTGGCGTGTCACAGGGCGATAGCAACGTACACAGCGATCCTGAAATCAATCCCATAGGCGTGCTTGGATGCTGTTTTTTTGTGCCGCATCTGCGGCGATTGGTGTGTGATACTGCGTTCCGATTGGCTAGCTGTGTCCGAGGCGCCTTATTTGATGACCCGTGCGTTAACGCAAGGCTGACCAATGTGAACACAGTTCCGTCCACCAATTGCAGTAATAGGGGCGCGGTGACACACACTCTAGCACGCCCCTATCAAAACAGTATGCACACATCGCTGCTACGTGCTTTTGGCGTGTGACGCGGCAATGTGTGAAGGGAAGATCGCTTCCGGTCTTCTGCAGGTGATTTCCGGGATGCAGGATCGCCGAAGATCGCACGCTAGATAGCTATGTGTGACTGCTCCTCAGCGATCAGAAAAAAAGTGCCTGAGACGTGCGCGCTCATGTCAAATCGACGGAGATATGGAAGCCATATGGCGGCGTGTGACGGTACCTTAAGATCACACCTCCTCCCCCATAACAGATCACAGAAAGGCAGAGCTGTGTAGTGATGCATGAATATTCATTCCTTGGGGAGTGGGCAGCAGAGAACTCACTGTGATTGACAAATGAAGTTAATCTTTTATTTTGAAGTTAACACAGGATAGGACGAAGGATGCTTTTCAAAGGTGTCAATTGAGAGAACTGGAAGAAAAAACAGTCAGCACATGTTATGAGCAGTCATTTGTAGACATCCAAGAGTGTGAAAAAGCAAAGTCCTAACAGTGTGGCCGTTTCCGATGTTACAGTGAATTTTGTTCTTTGACCTGCAGGTGTAGGATAAACCTCTGAGGTCTCCCGGACTTTGTGTTCATTATACCTCTTCTCTTTCTTCTGCTCTCATTTTTCCCCAATCCTGTCCTACTCCTGGGACTTATCTCCTCGTTCTCATTGAACTCTTCTGCTACTTTCCCTATTACTCTTATAGCAATACATTGTCTTTTTCTTTTGTTACTCCTATAACACTTTTGTTTCTGTTTTCAATCAGCCATACATTTATAACCACTGAAAGGTGAAGTGAATAATTATATCTCATGACAATGGCATCTGTCAGCGGGTGGAGTATATAGGGCAGCAAGTAAACAAGCAAATCTTGAAGTTGTTGTGTAGGAAAGAGTGTAGTCAACTTTGAAGAAAGGGTCAAATTTAGGATTTCCAGGCACAGCAGACCCCTCCTGCTCCCTGTCCCCGGTGTCCTTCCATCCATGAGGTGTTACACTATTTCTTGTACTCCAGCAGTACCTCCCTTACCTAATTCTGACAGATGCTCAGATTGTTCTAATCCTGAAATCAGTCTTAGGCTACTTTCACATAACAATATTTAGGGAGCCGATGCTGTCCGATATAAATCGGACAGCATCGGCTCCCTTCTGATGCCTGGAATCGGATGCCAAATAGGTATCCGATTCCAGCATTAAATCGTAGCCTCCGGGCAAAAAAAAGAAAAAAAAAAAGTTTATGCTCACTTCCCCCCGAGCCCTCGCCGTCTCCTGCTGTCTTCCTGCAGGCTCCTGGTGGCTCCCGGTGGCTTCCGCAGGCTGCAGAGGTCTTCTTCATGTGTACAGGACCTGCGGTGATGTCACAGTCACGTGACAGCAGGTTCCACCATGGTAACCCGCGGTCACATGACTGTGACATCACCGCAGGTCCTGTACACATGAAGAAGACCTCTGCAGCCTGCGGGAGCCACCGGGAGCCTGCAGGAAGACGGCGGGGGCTCGGGGGAGGTGAGCATAAACTTTTTTTTTTTTTTTTTTTAACCCCTGCGCTCCCAGTTTGGAGCAGTTCTACTGTACTGAGCATGCTCAGTACAGTAAAATCGTGTCCGAGGAGACATCAGATGTTTCCTCGGACCCTTCTCCATAGGGCCCCATGTTATAGGGATCGGGTCAGATCGGATGTGCACTAAATGCCATCCGATTTGGTCCGATCCGATTCTGTCAGATTTTATTTTCGGTGCAAAAATCGGAGCAGGCTCCGATTTTTGCACAGATAAAAAAATCGGGCAGAATCGGATCAGACCAAATCGGATGGTATTTAGTGCACATCCGATTCGGTCCGATGCCCAATGGGCTGCATGGAGCCAAATTCGGATCCTATGCTGTCCGATTTTGATCGGACAGCATTGGATCTGAAAAATTCGTAGTGTGAAACCAGCCTTACCAGGTGCCGCACACAGAGCTGTTGGTATTTAACACATGGTGTGTGGTTATGCTCTCTGCCATCAAGAAGGACTAGTTTGGAATTGCTTCTATTGGTAAACCCCCCAAAGTAGTATAAGGTTCCAGAGCAAGACTTGGTTATCAGGCCTCCTTTTTGGAGTTTAAACCATCTCATTCTACCCATTACGATTCATACAACATTACTTTGGGTTTAGTGATCTGGGAAACGGCTAAATTAAAGGGGTTGTGTTAGAATATGTGTTGTGTATATGAATGACCTATCACATCCCCAATGTGTGATCAGTGGCACCCGCGCTGCTCAGCCTTTCCTAGAGCCGCAGCCAGCCAGAACTACTCTATTAATGGCATAGTGGTTTTGACTGGGTACTGCACATCCTCCCCCATTTGATTTGATAAGAGGAGGATGTGCCATATCTGGCCACAGCCACTATTCTGTTGACAGAGCTGTGCATTTAATCAGATAAGTAGGTCCGTTCAGCGGCGGCACTAGGTGCCAGATACAGATGAATGAGTTATAGGTAACTCATTTTTGTGCAGGTCTCCCAGCCTTTAGTCTATTCTGTGGTGTATCAGGGTATATCATTTGGTATGCTAAAAACGTGACAAAGCTCATGTGCTTGAATGAGGTGTGGTGCATGAGAAATCTATAGGTACCTGGCAGTATGCATTTGTGTGCGCTCCTCCATGCAAATATGTAAAGTAAATACACAGTGCAAACAAAGCCTAGTTTCTGGTTAAGTCTCATTTCTATTGAGTATTGTAATATCTAATATTCTTACAATTCAGGAATTGAAGATCACATATGTACCACGTATAATATACACTGCATTATGATTAACAGAGTGGTAAAGATAAGCTGTATTACAACCTCGTGTCAATTGGCTTTATGACTTTATAGGTTCAAAGTCTAGTAGTACTTTTTATTGTTCTTACTAGCTGTACTTGATAATAGTTTTGTTTAGCTGTGTGTATATGTGTATATATATATATATATATATATATATTGTGGTGATGCGACCCCGATGTGTCCCCTGACCGGTGCACAGCACATGGGGGATTGTATCTTTTGCTCTGTGGCAGCACTCACAGGGTTAACAGAAGTGAGATCTGAGCTAAGTGCTGATGGAAAGCACTCAGCCCACCTGTGATGGGATAGGAGATGATATGAGCTGCCCTGGGCTGAGGAGTGGGAGAGAAGAGGAGGAACTGCTGTGTGAAGCTAACAGCAGCCTGGGAGCTCTCTCAGAGAGGACTGTGCAGAGAGAGAGTGGTTGTGTGCTGATAACACAGCCTAGCAGTGAGGACCTGGCCCTCACCAGTGGAGCCGGCCAGGACAGAGCCTGTCCTAGGTACAGAGGTACTGTGTGTGTTGGGTGAACCTGGAGGTCTGTAATATACCTGAACTGTACCATTAAACTGTGTGTTGTGTGAACAGTTGCCTGAGTCACTGCCTTCCGTCGTGCCGATCCTAACCGCTACCTTACATGTGGTGGAGGATGCGGGCACAGCAACCTGGTTGCTGACGGCAATGACTTGGTGAAAGAAAAAAAAAAGGCAAACTCAGTTCACACATGTCAGTGGTGAAACCTGCTACGCTACAGTACAAACCAGCAGCCAGCATGGAGGACTTGCTTAAGCACCTGGTGCAAGCACAGCAGCAACAGCAGCAAATGCACCAGCAACAGCAGGTCGCACAACAGGAGGCTAATCAGCTCTTGATCAGGCAAATGCAGCAGCAACAGGAGCATCAGCAGCGCCAACAGGAGCATCAGCAGCGCCAACAGGAGCATCAGCAGCGACAGTTGGATCTTCTGACGGAGGCAATCCGTGCAAAGCCAGCGGCTCCATACCCAGGTCAAGGAGATGACAGCAGCGTCCGGAAGGCGGTAAGGCGTGCCATGCAAAAGATGACCCCGGGGGATGATGTGGAAGCTTTCCTGGCGGTATTTGAGAGGGTTGCAGAGCGGGAGAAACTGCCGCCAGAGCAGTGGGCTGAAATGTTGGCGCCTTACTTAACCGGAGAGTCCCGAAAAGCCTACCTAGACCTCTGCACAGAGGACGCCATGGACTATGGGACTCTGAAAGGTGAGATCCTTGCCAGAATGGGGGTTAATACGTATGTAAGGGCTCAACGGGTAAGCCAGTGGTCCTTTGAGGAGGGTAAACCCGTCCGGTCTCAGGCCTATGACTTGTTGCACCTGGTAAAGAAGTGGCTGCAGCCTGAAAGCCTGAGCCCCGCACAAATGATAGAGAGGGTGGTTATTGACCGGTTTGTGCGCACTCTGCCTGTCTCCATCCAACAGTGGGTGGGACAAGGTGACCCGGGTACCCTAGATCAGGTAGTGAGTGTGGTGGAGCGGCATGTGGCTACACAAGACTTGATTCGGGACTCTGGGACACTGCGTGCAGCACGGCGGACCGCATCCACCAAACCGGCAATTAGGGACCCCCAACCCGGGCCTCTGCTGGGTTCAACCCCACCACAGGCAGAGAATGTGCACCGCCCAGAAGTGAGACGGAAACCTGGGTCTCCTAAGCGGGGCACCGTAAATAATTTTTTCCCCGCCATAAGGTGTTGGCGATGCCAGGAGTCAGGACACGCAATGGCGCAGTGTCCCCTCAACACGGAGTCCATGGACTGTGGGTATACCGGCCGGATGTCCATGTTCACCCAATCTGCCAGGGCAGGACGCTATGGGACTGGGCGTAAAAGGAGTGTTTTGTGCCAGGTTCGGCTCAATGGATATGACGCTATGGCCCTGTTGGACTCAGGGAGTGGTGTGACCCTTGTGTGTGCCTCCTTGGCTTCTAGATCCCAACCCACCGGCCGTACGGTGCGAGTGCTTGGGGTCCATGGGGACCACCGTAGGTATCCAACAAGGAGGGTCACTATCACTACCCTGTCCGGACGGGTTCGACATGAAGTGGGGGTGGTGAAGACACTGCCTTTCGATATGATTTTGGGGAGGGATTTTCCTCTGTTCTGGACTCTGTGGGAGAGGCAAACTAATCCTCAGGTAGTGAATGGTCCAGGCCCTGAGCCCAAAGATCCCGACTCTGGGACACCTGCCATAGGGGTCACCACTATAGGGAAAGAGTGTAATCCCGATAGGTGTTCCCTAGAGGTAAAAGCAGGAGGTTTCAGAGCGTACAACCACCGCATACAGGTGCAGAAACGCCAACCACAACGTCCCAAGACCCGTAGATGTACTCATGGTACAGACAGTGACTCCACTGTGGACTTAGGGCTACGGGACTCAGATGACCTGCCCAATCGTGTAGCAGACGACATAGCGTCAGGACTCCACATAGCTAAAAGGATAGGTGGACCGCGCTACCACACTGGCCGATGGGGGAGGGGGAGACCTCCCACAGATATGCCTTTGAGACATAGAGTGACTGGGTCCGATTGGTCTTGGTACACAAGGAAACAGTTGGTGCCGGTACGGGACCGCGTGTCAGACGCGGACGGCCCTGGTCGACTGTCCCCTCGACCGGTGGGCTCCGAGGACGGGGAGCCCCTGTCTCGAGGCCCCGGATCGTGGGCTGGTGTTCCGCCCCACGGGCTTGAACAGAGGGGGAGGTATGTGGTGATGCGACCCCGATGTGTCCCCTGACCGGTGCACAGCACATGGGGGATTGTATCTTTTGCTCTGTGGCAGCACTCACAGGGTTAACAGAAGTGAGATCTGAGCTAAGTGCTGATGGAAAGCACTCAGCCCACCTGTGATGGGATAGGAGATGATATGAGCTGCCCTGGGCTGAGGAGTGGGAGAGAAGAGGAGGAACTGCTGTGTGAAGCTAACACAGCCTGGGAGCTCTCTCAGAGAGGACTGTGCAGAGAGAGAGTGGTTGTGTGCTGATAACACAGCCTAGCAGTGAGGACCTGGCCCTCACCAGTGGAGCCGGCCAGGACAGAGCCTGTCCTAGGTACAGAGGTACTGTGTGTGTTGGGTGAACCTGGAGGTCTGTAATATACCTGAACTGTACCATTAAACTGTGTGTTGTGTGAACAGTTGCCTGAGTCACTGCCTTCCGTCGTGCCGATCCTAACCGCTACCTTACAATATATATATATCTATATATCTACTATATAATTGTCTAACGGTTTTTTGAGTGTGTCTGTCACCGAAATCGCGCACCGCACAGAGGCAGCTCATTGGCTTTACCTGCATTCCCTCGGATTAAAAAAAAAAAGCCAGTGTGAAACCAGCCTAGAAAGAACGAGAAGTCCTGGATGTGATTTTCTGGCCCCCATAGAGCCCAGATCTCAACATCATCGTGTATTTCTAACAAGCCTATATGCACAGATCTGGGGTTAGTCCTCCAAGACGTTTAGAACAATCTCCCTGCTGAGTTCCTTCAAAAACTGTGTATAGAGTACCTAGGAGAATTGATGAAAGGAAAGGGCGGTCACCACCAAATATTGATTTGATTCAGATTTCAAATTTGATCAGTCACTTTGCATTTTGTTGATTGATAATAAAACAACTACTACCTTAAAAATCAATCAAAGCATTCTTACTTTTACTACATTTAATCTTATTAAGCGCCCCTGTGTTTTACAGTTATATAGCACACAACCAAGATGTCAAGCAGAGGTGGAAAAAAGAAGACCACCAAGACCTCAAGATCTGCAAAGGCAGGGGTCATATTTCCAGTGGGAAGAATGCTGCGCTACATTAAAAGAGGACACCCCAAATATAGAATTGGAGTTGGAGCACCTGTGTATATGGCTGCTGTGCTGGAGTATCTGACAGGTGAGCTACAAGTTCGGATGTAAATTAATTTGTCTATTTCTAATCTGTGTTTCTGTAATGTAGAGTCTTCTGGTTCGAGCACATGACATCTTTTTCAGGTACATTCCGCCTGGATACCTGCCTGAAAAAAAGGGCTATAACACCAAGGAGAATAGTCATTTGCACAGCAATGTAAAAAACGATTTACTGCCATATGTTCCATCTGTTAAAAAATGCAGAGAAATGAGATGTATCAAAAAACAGGCAACTCCCAGAGATATATAAAAATATAGAAATGTATTAATTCACAAAAAAACAAACAAACATTTTAAAATCGCAATAATAGTAGGGAAAAAGCATCCTAATCCTAGGTATGCAAGTCAATAATCTATATCAAAATGGAAGATGCATTATCTGTTTGGTGCCTCCTCCTTCTATTGTATGCTGACATCGGCTCCCTTATAGGTTACCCATATATTCTTATACCTCTGCTATTACATTTCAACACAGCACTCGTCCTTTAATGGAGATGAGCGAACCTTTGGAAGTTCAGGCGAACAATCAATGGCAGTCACTGATTGGGATTGGTAGTTCAGCTCTACGCCCAGCCATAAGTAAAACACTTCCAGGGGTGCGAGGGCAATTTTTTTTTTTTTTTTCTTCTTAATTAATTTTGGACACACACTACATTCAAAAACTGTGCTTATAAACCCAATGCGAGCCAATCATATGACTGTATGTCTTAATGGGGCACATGGATAGGTACGGTCCTTATGGTCCTTATATATAGTCTATCTGTTTCAGCGGAAATACTGGAATTGGCTGGAAATGCTGCAAGAGATAATAAAAAGGGAAGAGTCACACCCAGACACATTCTCCTGGCAATAGCAAATGATGAAGAATTGAATCAGGTGAGTAATGACCACGGTGCCTGAGGCTTAGCCCCCTAGCACATCCTATATAAATGTACATCTTTTACATTTGAACATTCAGGTATGCTCACATGTTCCTGTAGAGCAGGGGTCTCAAACACATGGTCCGCAGGACACATGCGGCTCCTGGGGCTTCTCTATGCAGCCCGCCAGGTCCGAGGAAAACTTATACCACAGTCCAGTTAGTCTAGGGGGCTGCCGCGGTCCCTGCTTTATTATGACTTCCGGGTGTCGCTTAGTCAAGCTCTCTCGCTTACCTAGATCAATGCTTATTGCCGGCCAATCAGAATCCTGCAGCTGACACCAGTGTTTGATGTCACCTGCGAGCCTCTGATATGCTTGCGGCTTGCATTGATCTAGGTAAGTGAGAGAACTTGTCTGAGCGGCACCCGGAAGTCATAATAAAGCAGGGACCGCAGCAGCCTCTTTGATTGACTGGACCATGGCATTATTACGTTTTTCACGGTACCTGCAGTGAAAGATGATGCCGAGGGAACGGAGGACAGGTGAGAAAAGTATGTATATGTCTGAGAGTGTGTGTATGTGTCTGTCTGAAAAACAGGTCACATTACTGCAAAAAGAGGGACCTAGATGGGGGACATCATTACAAAATGGGATCAGACCAGGATGGGACATCACTACAAGATGGGGATCATTATGGGGAACATCACTACAAAAGGGGACCAGGAAGGGAGACATCACTAAAAAAAGAGGATGAATGGTTGATGAGGATGTTTCAGTATGTGGGACATAACTACAAAATGGGACTAGGATGGAGGACATCACTACAAAAGGTGATCAGTATGGGGGACATCACTACAAGATGGGGTTCAGTATGGGGAACAACACTACAAAAGGGGACCAGGATGGAGGACATCACTACAAAAGGTGATCAGTATGGGGGACATCACTACAAGATGGGGTTCAGTATGGGGGACATCACTACAAAAGGGCACCAGGATGAGGGCATCAGTACAAAAGGGGAGCAATATGGGGGATTCCACTATAAAAAAGGGGATGAATATAAAGGACATCACTACAAAAGGGGACCAGGATGAGGGACATCACTACAAAAGGGGACCAGTATGGGGGACATCACTATAAAAGGGTACCAGTATGAGGGGCTCCACTACAAAAGGGGATCAATATGAGGGACTTCACTACTAAAGGGGACCAGTATGGGGGGCAATACTACAAGGGGGCATTACTCCAAAAGGGGATCAGCATGGAGACATTTCTACAATATGGGGACATTACTACAACAAGGGTACCAGGATGGGGAAATACTACAAGGGGGCCAGTATGGAGGACATGCCTATAAGATGAGGACCAAGATGGGGACATTACTACAGGATGAGGACCAGGATGGGGACATTACTACAGGATGGGACATTCCTACATGATGAGGACCAGGATGGGGACATTCCTACATGAAGGGGATCAGGATTTGTACCTTACTACATTGAGCAAAATATTCTGGTATTACTAAAAATGTCACTTAGGCCCCTTTCACATCAGCTGTTTTGCGCTGATCGCGGCAGATACGGTGAATAAAACGCAAATGCCGCGATTAGCGCATAACGGCTGCACTTGCAGCACAGTTGCAGCAAGCCCCATAGAATATCTATGCGGGCTTGCGGCAAGTGTGGTTCCGGCACTTGCCGCAGGTGCGGCCGCGAAAAAAATCGCGGTCAGCCGCGGTTTTTTCGCGGCCGCACCTGCCGCAAGTGCCGATACCGCACTTGCCGCACCTGCCGCAAGCCCGCATAGACATTCTATGGGGCTTGCCGCAATTGTGCCGCAAGTGCAGCCGTTATACACTAATCGCGGCAGTTGCGTTTTTTTCACCGGAACTGCCGCGATCGGCAAAAACCGCTGATGTGAAAGCAGCCTAAGTCCTACAAGGGATGCAGCCCCTGATAGAAGAAAATGTATCTGTGCGACCCCCCATACCCAGCTGAGTTTGAGACCCCTGCTGTAGACTATACTGATACACGTGCAGGTTTACTTGCTGTCAGTGAAACAACAGACAGTATTTTTTTCAGATCTACACATCTGTTTTTACAGCATGCCTTTTTTTCTTCAGGTTATCTCATGATTTAGTTGATTGCTTTATATAAAGATACCCGTTATTTTTTCCTTGTGAGCGTTTTCTTTTGTCAGTGCACGGTATGCCGACCATTAGATGGCGACGTTGTATTAGTTCTCATCATGATATATTTGGTTTTCTTTGAGTACTGATTTACAAAATGAATTGACTATAAATGTCATAATTCCATATCAGATGAAGACTCTTGGGTTATTGTATAGTCCCCTGCGTTCACAGGAGTCTTATATATTAACACTAGCTATTGAACACATTCTACACACGAGATGAACATTTTTGTTTTGCACATTTTTAATTTTATTGAACATTACCTGAAAACGAAATATATTCATTGCACATGCAAAAAAGTCTCTGCAAACCTCATTTGTGGTGTAAACTGTGGTATTTATTTACGTTGCCTTCCTGGTGTTTAACTTTGTGTGTCGGGTCTTCTTTATCTATCCCTCCCCTAGCTGCTTTCTTCCCCTTTATTTAAATTTCACACCGCCATTATCCCTATGGTCGGAGAGTGAGAAGTGCTATGTTCACATTGTAGGTGAATAATTCAATAAAATGGTGCCGGGGTCAACACATGCACATACCACGATCTCCAGGGCCATTTTGTTGAAGACACTGTCTCTGCGAACATCATCTGAAACAAACTGGTGTCATTCACAGAGTCCAGTGTCTTCAACAAAATGGCACCAGAGTTTGCGTTATGTCCCTACGCTGACTCTTTCGCTCATCTTTAGAATTCAACATAGCACTATGCACTCGCCAGGTCATCCCGGCTGTAGACAGAAGGATGCCGTTCAGCATTAGAATAGAGATTATTGTTTACACTTGATAAGGGTCCAGTTGTCCATAGCAACCAATCACAGCTCAGCTTTCACTTTACCTCAGCAGCTTCAATGCTGAAAGTTGCCGTCTGGTTGATATAGACACCATAACGATCTTGCTGTGAGGTAATTCTCATTGAGGCCCCAATTACGTCTGCACTGTCTATCCTTTGTTATTAATAAAATAGACCCTTTGACCAATCAAACGGTTTGATTTTGACTTCAGACAGGAGGACGCGTTCAGCATTATATTATAGGTTCTGTCAAGACTAACATTTAGGATATGATCTGTGAGGTAAAATAACGGAACTCTTGCAGAAATTGCTTAAATTGACTTTTTTTTTTAAATAGATAAGAGCAATAATAAAACTATGGGAGGTCTCCTCTAGAAGAACAAGGGCTGTAGTCCTCTGTGCTGATGTCTCTGTAGGATTATTCAGGAGATTTGTTCATCACAAAGGCTAAAGGGGGTGTCACACGCGTCAATGTCGTCAGCGATCTGATCGCTGACGACATTGACGGCTGATCGCTGGTGAGCTGTCACACAGACAGACTCACCAGCGATCAATTGACCAGTGACATCATGGAAACGATTTAAATATCGTTTCCACATTCTGCCCGCTGCCAGCCTGCTGGAAGCGGGAGCAGCCTGGTCTCCAAGGTACACTGCGGTAACTAGGCAGCGCGCGCTGCCTAGATACCCGACGTGTACCTTAGTTACCAGCCTCCTCCGCTCACCCGGTGAGCGGAGGAGGCTGGTAACTAAGGTACACAGTCGGGTATCTAGGCAGCGCGCGCTGCCTAGTTACCCGCAGTGTACCTTAGTTACCAGCCTCCTCCGCTCACCGGGTGAGCGGAGGAGGCTGGTAACTAAGGTACACGTCGGGTATCTAGGCAGCGCGCGCTGCCTAGTTACCCGCAGTGTACCTTGGATACCAGCTCCAGCGCTTGTGACAGGCGCTGGGAGCTGGAATATCGCTAGTCCCGGTGTCACACGCAGCGATGCTGCGTGTCCACCGGGCGACAATCGCCAGGTTTCAGAGCTGGTTCTGAAACCTGGCGATCATCAACCAGCGATTTATCGCTGGTTGATGCAGTATGTCACACGCGTCAATATCGCTGCAACGTCACGTGCAGTCGATATCGTGCAGGCGATATTGACGCGTGTGACACCCCCTTAAGACCTCTGACTCCCCAGACATAGATAAGGGTGACTGATGTAGGTATGCCCTTCCCCCCCATACTCATTGGACTATTGACACATTGTCACTTCCAGCTGAAATTGATGGGCTCAGTAGACAGCCTTTGTATGGGGCACCGACAGATATTGTCTGAAGGCTAACAATCTGGCGTGTGTGATTTCAGTCTGCTGGTCCCTACATTCTCCCAATGGAGTCTGATAGCATCCATTAGAGTACACCCCTGTGTTCAGCTTAGCGAGCTCTCCTATTTATGGGAGAGACGGGCTTGTTGGCTGCTGGCTGAACCCTCACTTGAGCTACAGTTTTACAGACTGTTCCATCTTGATTGAACACTGCCAAAATCTGTTTGGCCATATACATCATATAGGAGTGGCCTTCAGAAAGTATATTTTGCAGTATGTCAGTTTTACCATTTTTTTTCTCAACTGTATGCATCCACAAAAATGTATGTAAGTATTTGATAGTATGAGTTCTGGTCAGACATATCCAAGTATACAGGCATTCAGCTCCATACAGTAGCACTGTTTATCATATAGCATTAAATGCCAGCTACTTAGTCATTCTGCTGGAGTGTGAGCTTTTTATTCATGCTCCTATGGGGGACTCCTTTATAACATCCACAGGCATATGTGTAGAGTCGACAGCCAGAAGTTAATGGCTGTGAGAGAGGGCAGAGCAGAGAGACTGGGCATAACCGCACGGACATACTTGGGGATAAGCATGAATCACAGTGGTTGTGACCGAGCACTCGAATTGATGGATGTGACCAAAGATGTAGCTGGCATGACTGTCCTGATTGGTGCGCGCATCTGGCCAGACGTAGCTGGTGGGAGCTGCTTCGTTCCATTATGCAGCCCATTACAAGCGTCAATTATAAGCACAATGGAATCTCATTTCTACACAACGTACATATACTGTACAGACGCAGGAACACGCCCACCACATGTCTGCTACATGAAGCCGCTCCCGCCTGCTAAGCATTGGTCAGTCACGCCCTCCACATCGGGGCAGTCATGCCCACCACATCTGTGGTCACTATCATCTATTCCGGGCTATGCCCACTGTCTTTCCGCTTCTCTGCCTAATATGTCCAGGTGATTATGCCCACTTTCTTTGCTCTGCCCACTCGCAGCTATTAACTGTGATTGTCGATTCTACGCATATGCCACATTCACATACCCTAATAAGCCATATGGCTAATTTTTTTTATCCTATAAGACAAACTCATTGAAAGAGTTGGCCCTTATTGAAAAATCTCTACAGGAGGGTGGGTAATGTACTAGGGGTATTGGCAGCTCACTGATATAGACTTTAGAGGTCCTACATTGTTGTCTTTTTTCTGTAGCCAAATGGCATTGCCATCCAAATAGGTTTGCTGGATTGACCCATCAGGCCCCATCCAGCAGGTGAATGCAGATGGAGAGGCTGCGGCGTAGTGTATTGTAGGCTTTGGCTCCTATGGATGTAGTGTTGTCCCGCACCACTCCGTCAGCTAAAGAACTTGATATTTTCAAGATTGATTAACAAAGTAGTAATTAAGTTTCAAGTTAAAAAAATATTTCTTCTACATTTTAAGTTTTATAGTACCTCAGTATTTTTTGATATTTGCATTTTTTTCCTTACTTAACAAAGATGAATTTGATACAAATGTAACTTAAATGTGTTTTTAGTTGCTAAAAGGGGTCACAATAGCAAGTGGTGGTGTGTTACCAAATATTCAGCCTGAACTTCTGGCAAAGAAGCGGGGAACCAAAGGAAAATTGGAAGCCATTATCACACCACAAGCAAAAAAGGTCAAAACATCGTCACCCAAAAAATCAACTGCAAAAAAGCCGGGTGCCAAAAAGGGGGTGAGGAAATCCAAGGTACGTTACTAAGATTTATATTAAAAGCAAAGCCACAGAAAGAAGTAATAACATTTCCCCAAAAGGTTAAGAATTAACACAGCAAAAAAGAGCCGCAGTATTTACCTGCCCAAAGTACAGACAATAATGCACTAACAGGATGTGGGAAACTCCATTAATAAAGATGGAGGAAACTAGGGTGGAAAATACTGATTAGACAAAAACAACCAATCTATTCATTTAGGAGGATATTGCTCAGTATAAAAAAAGGCTTGTATAGGGTGATAGACTCACACTTGTGTCTTACAGCCTATTGACTGTATAGCATATGCTAATAAATTAGAAGGGCTACCCAGCACTATATAAGTGCACTCCAACAGGACAGACACCCTAGGGCTGCACCCTGCATAAAACTATAATGTGCAAAAAAATGTATAATATATTGGAGGTATTGGTGAATACTTTGTCCAAAATACGCAAATGTCAAGGTTCCCTACTATCTTTCAAGTTCCTACACTGACATTAAAAGCAAAATCAATGAAAGAAGAATTAAAATTTCCCTCAAAATTAAGTGGATTTGTTTGATCCTGTCAATGGATTAGTGTCTGTGACCAGGGCAGGTAAATACTATTGACCTTTTTTGTTACGTTACATATATTTTATATTATAAGGAGGGAAGTAATTTCATTACTAATAATCCCAAGCAGTTATTTTCTTAATACAATACTGTGCAAAATGTTTATGCAAGAGAGGCAATAATGCTGTAAAGTAAGAATACTGTATATACTCGAGTATAAACCAAGCTTTTCAGCACAATATTTGTTCTGAAAAGTGCCCCCCTCGGCTTATAATCGAGTCAGTATCATGTCAGTGAGGAAGGGGTTGTCTGTGACTGGGAGCTGGAGGAGGCGACGGGAAGGCTGCAGAGGGAGCAGGCAGTCACGTGACCCTGCTCATTAGTCTAATGTAATATTCTCTGCATCCCCCTGTCCATTAGCAGCAGGGGGAGCGACGCATGTTACATTAGACTGGTCCCCATGCTGGCGCTCAGTATAAAATAATGAAGCATTGAACTCACGCATCCGACGATTCTATGCCGGCACCGTACATCCTCCCTCTGGTTTTCCTGCTTCTAAAATCATGTAACCGGCGCTGCAGTGACGTCATCGCTGTGAGCCTCAGTCACATGACTAGAAGCATTAAAACCAAAGGGAGGACACCTTGGTTCCAGCATAGAATCGTCGGATGGGTGAGTTCAGTGCTTTATTATCTTACAGTGAGCGCCAGCATGGGGGCCATAAACTGTGATGGGGGTGTGTACAATGGCGAGAGGCCATACATTTTGATGGGTGTGTACAATAATGGGGGGCCATAAACTGTGATGGTAGTGTGTACAATTAAGGGGGGACCATAAACTGAGATGTGTCGGGTGTAAAATGATGGAGGGCCATAAACTGATGGGGGAGTGTGTACCATGATTGGGGCCACAAACTGTGATCAGGGGTGTGTACAATGGTGGGGGGGGCCAAAAACTGTGCTGGGGGGTGTATACAATGATGGGGGGGTTATATACCAGTGATGGGGTGTGTACAATTATGAGGGGCAATAAACCAGTGATGGGGGTGCGTGTACAATGATGGAGGTCAATATACCTGTGATGGTCTATATACCTGTGATGGAGCTGTGTACAGTAATTGGGTCATAAACCAGTGATAGAGGGGGCTGTATACAGTAGTGGGGGCTATAAACCAGTTATGGGGGTGCTATATACAGTGATGGGGATATATACCAGTAATGGGGCTATATACCAGGGATGGGGGCCATATACCAGTAATGCTATACCAGTGATGGGGGTGCTATATTCAGTAATGGGGCTATATACCAGTGATGGGGCTATAAACCAGTGATGGGGTGCTGTATACAGTGATGGGGGCTATAAACCAGTGATGGGGGGCTATATACCAGTGATGGGGGCGCTGTATACAGTAATGGGTACTACATACCAGTGATGGGGACATATACCAGTAATGGGGATGCTATATACCAGTGATGGGGGTATATACTATGATGGGGGCTATATACAGTCATGATTGCCATATACCAGTGATGGGCGCAATATACCAGGATGGCGGTCTGCTGCATTTCCCACCCTAGGCTTATACTCGAGTCAATAGGTTTTCCCAGTTTTTTGGGTAAAATTAGGGGCTTCGGCTTATACTTGAGCAGTGGCATAACTACAATAGGTGTAGGGGTTGCAATCGCATCTGGGCTCTTCAGCCTAGGGGGGCCCCAAAAGTCCCTTTGGCCCTTAGAAAAAGACTAATATTACTAAAGATTTGTAATAATTGGGGGCCCCGTTGGAGCTTTTGAATCGGGGCCCCTGGGCCTGAAGTTACGCCACTGTACTTGAGTATATACGGTAAGTGTTCAAAGTTTATATTTAACAAAATCTAAAGTGAATGAACAAAAGAGAAATCTAAGCCAAGTTAATGTTTGGTGTCATCACGCTTTGCTTTCAACTATACTGTAGCATCCGTTTTTCTATGTATTCTGGTATGCAGTGAGTGAAGGTTCTTGGCAGGGAGATTGTTCCAAACATTTCAGAGAAATAACTACCGATCTTCTGTCTGAGGCTTGTGCAAATCTCTTCATGTAATCTCAGCTAGGCAGGATGATGTTGACATCAGGGCTCTGAGTTTTGGAGACACTCCTGGTTTTGACACACAAACCTGATCGAACCTGATCAGTGAAAAAACTGCAGTGCGAAAGCAGACTAAGGCTGCTTGCACATCAGGGTTTCTTCCCAATTGCGGCAGAGCCAACAAATCCAGCATTTGCAGCTTAGGAAAAAAAACACTGCTAGCAGCCTTTTTGTGCGTGGCCACAAGTGCCTGATTTGATGGCTCCGGCAAAACCCTACTTGCCACAAATTACCGCAATTCCCATAGAGAATGAATGGGGCTTGCCGCAAGTCGGCCGTTACGCGTCAGATGCGGCAAAATCTGCCGGATCTGCCGCCAATCAGCAAAAACGCTGATGTGAAAGGTCCCTAACATGTTAGAACAACATTAAAGGTATTTATGAGCCTCTTAGACCCCTTTCACATCAGCGGTTTTTGCTTAATGTAGCAGATCCAGCAGATTTACCGCATCTGTCACCTAATGGCTGACTTGCGGCACACTTTGTGCAAGACCCATACATTGTCGGGTGCGGCAAGTGTGGTTCTACCAGTGGCGGCACATCTGGCACTTGCGGCGGCAAGAAAAAACGCTGCTATCCGCGTTCTTATCGCATGCGTTACTGCCGGATTTGCCCAGATCGTGGCAAAAGCACACTTGTCGCAAGCTCCACAGAGAATGAATGGGGGCAGATGCGGTAAATCTGCCAGATCCGGACAGAACCCCTAATGTGAAAGGGGCCTTAGAGATAAGCTTACAGGAACAGAGTCGGTAGTACAAATATATTGGGAAAGTGTTCATTAGGACTAAAGAAAGAGGTCACATTAGTAGTGGAAAACCTCTTTAAGTAGCAGAGTAAACATGAGATCTAGACTTCCTACAGATGACCTGTTCCCTCTCCAGACATCTCTATTTTGGGACATGTTTTCATTCCTCATTAAATTACAATTTAATGTATGGCATAAAATATTTCCCAGAATTGTGGCCCAGCTTGAGCAGTAAATCAGCCCTGTTGCTGTAGCTTCACACATATGACCGCTCCGTATTAATGATAGGACATGGGGGACTGGTAAATCATGTGGACGGGTTTGGGTCACAGCTTACACTTGCACTCACAGGTGAAGCAATGTAACTGGATACAGGGTGATAATAAGACGCTGGAATTACTCTTTGTTCTTCTGTTGGTATTCACTCTTTCAGGCTTCTTTCTTTCTTTCAGGTTATTGACTCGTGATAGTTTGTGTCTTATGTGTAACTAATACACCGGTTATGTTTTGTGTGTTCAGAAGAAGCAAGGAGAAGTCAGCAAATCAGCGAGTGCAGACAGCACAACCGAAGGTACTCCAGGTGATGGCTTCACAATCCTCTCCACAAAAAGCCTTTTTCTAGGACAAAAGGTATGCTTTATATATACACATATAAACTATAAGTAAATTAGATGTAACAAGGAATATTATATCCTGCGGTGGCCATGAGCAGTACATAACTATTATATACAGTACATTTAAATACACTAAATAAAAGAAATTAATAAAGCAAGGCGAGTCAAATGTTAGGACTACAATCCCTAGAAACATATCCTGACAGCCACCTGCTAATCACAGCGGCATTCTCACTCCAGTAGCTGCAGGTGAACCCTAAGGGTATGTGCCCACAGGACGTTTTTGCTGCAGTCCTGAACGCAGGAAAACCTGAGGATCCCAGAGTCCTTGACAGGAGAAATGCTATAATCTTGTCTGTGTTTTTTGCGCGTTTTTACTGCGTTTTTGATGCTGCGTTTTTCCAGCGTTTTTCCCATTGACTGCACCAAAAACGCAGGAATAATTGACATGTCAATTCTTTCCCATCTGCACCAAAAACGCAGGTATTTCACAGTTCTTGACACTTGCAAAACCAATGTGTGGGCACAGCGTTTCTGTGAAACACATTGGTTTTGCTGGGAAGCCCAACCGCAGGAACAGATTAGCATACATTAGCATAAAACCAATGGTTTTCTGCATGCGGAAACCGCAGGAAAACCGCGGCAAAAACGCCCTGTGGGCACATACCCTAATGCTGGTAACAACACTTTCTAACATATAGAAATCTATAAAGATATATCATCACCCCATATCCATACATTTCCCATACATGCCACTTAGCACTTTAAATTTTGCTTTAACCCCTTTACGACCTTTCATTTTCCCATTTTTGCACTTTTGTTTTTCCCGCCCCTTCTTTCTTTTTTATTTTTCCATAAATATAGACACATGAGGGCTTGTATTTTTGCGGGACGAGTTGTACATTTGAATGACATCACTTATTTTACCATATAGTGTACAGGAAAATGGGAATAAATTCTAAGTGTGGTGAAATTTTGCAAAAAAGTGAAATTCCACAATGTTTTTTTTCGTTTGCTATAAGTGGCGATAAAAGGAAATCGGAGACTTGTAAAAAAAAAAAAGATATGCGCTTTTGCGCCATTTTTTGCAAACCCGTAGCATCTTCATTTTTCAGGATCTGGGGCTGTGTGAAGGCCTTTTTTTTTTTTTTTGCATCTTGAGCTGACGTTTCTAACAATATCATTTTTGGGTAGATGTGATGTTTTGATCGCCCGTTATTGCATTTTATTGCAATGTTGCAGCTACCAAGAAAACACAACTCTGGCGTTTTTTTACTTTTTCCATTACCCAATTTTCAGATCTGATTAATTGATTTTATATTTTGATAGATCGGATATTTCTGAATGCAATGATAGCAAATATGTTCTCCTTAGACCACACTGTCAGTCTTTGACAGCACAATCTAAGGAGTTACAAGATGTAGGTAGGTCACTTATCCGCTTGCATCTGTTAGCTGCACATGTTGGCTGATCAGATCAGCCGACATGTGCATGGGGGAATGCAAGCTCATTGTGTGAGCTTGATTTAAAGGGAGGGAGGCGGTCCATGACGTACCCAGTACGTCATGGGTTGTAAAGGGCTTAACTCCTTCCCTACATATTATGTACATATTACATTTGGGTGCCGTAATGTAGAGCATCTTAGAAACTACTGTGATACAGTCTTGCTCCCTTCCTGTACTACTATCCTGGTACTCTTCCGAAACCTAACCACTGGCTGGGCTTCATAGATGACTATTGTTTTCTCTTTATACTGCAGTAATAATGAAGCACTAGAGTACATAGAACAATCCATCAAAAGGTTGTAAGTCTCCTTTAGAGACTACAGAATAAAGTAAAAACAAACAAACATGTTTTTAAAGAAATAAGAAAAATTTAAAAATTTTAAATTTTACTAAATTAAAAATAAAGATGTAAGGGCCCTTTCACATCAGCGTTTTTTTCAAATCGCGGCAGATGCGGTGAAAAAAACGCATCTGCCGCGATTACCGCATACCGGCTGCACTTGCGGCACAGTAGCGGCGCGATTGCGGTATACGCCATACAATGTATAGGCGGACTTGCGGCAGGTGCGGCAAGTGCGGTTTTGGCACTTGCGGCAGGTGCGGCCGCGAAAAAAAATGCTGTCAGCTGCGTTTTTTTTCGCGGCCGCACCTGCCGCAAGTGCCAAAACCGCACTTGCCGCACCTGCCGCAAGTCCGCCTATACTTTGCATGGCGTTTATCGCAATCGCGCCGCGACCGTGCCACAAGTGCAGCTGGTATGCGGTAATCGCGGCAGATGCAGTTTTTTCACCGCATCTGCCGCGATTTGAAAAAAACGCTGATGTGAAAGGGCTCTAAGAGAATAAAAATCACACTTCATATTACCATGTCTGTAAAAGCCTACAAAAATCTAAAATGATTTGACCCGTACAGTAAACAGCATAAATTAGAATGAATCCTTTGCACGCCCCCACAATGGTGCCAGTGAGAACATCATCTTGTGACACAAAAAACAAGTTCTCACATTGCTCTGAGAAAAAAATGAAAAGGGCGACACAATACAATTTATTTTCTCTTACAAAGTCCTGAATTTTTTTCATCACTAAATTAAAAAGCAATGAACACTAAGAGAGGTTTTTTTTTCATAATTTTACCACACTGTGAATTTTTACTCAATTCTTTGAACATTATGTGGTAAAATGAAGGGCACCATTACAGCTAAAGCTCAAAATACGAGTCCTCATATGGCCAGATCAGCAGAAATGCTCTTGGAAGAAAATGGAAGTAGTATGAACAGAAAATTTCTAGGTCATGAAGGCCTTAAAGGTTGTCCACTACCTGGGCAACACCTCTTTAAATAAGGTAGCCCCCTTGTAAAATAAAAGTCACATATGCTCATCTGCAGTGCCGGTGCCAATGATGTGGACGCTAAGTCTCGCAGGGCTTTGGTATTATGCCAGGTAGTGGACAACTGCTTTAAAGTGGCATAAAAAAAAAATCTTAAAGTTCAGGTGTGCAGAGCTCCTAGATGTCCCTTAGGCTTATATAGTGATGTACACATCCTCACAGTTCTGTCTCCCTGGCGCTCATCTGTAGCGCTGTCTGGAGTGCTGATCTCCATTCCTCCTCTTCCTGTACGGACAATATGTCATCACTGCAAAGCTTCAGTGGTCACATAAGTCCCAAAATTAGGAGGGTACCCGGACAGCGCTACAAACGAGTGTCAGTCATAGAATCATAGAATGGTGGAGTTAACAGGGACCTCCTGGGTCATCTGGTCCAACCCCCTACTCAAAGCAGGATTCATTAAATCATCCCAGACAGATATCTGTCCAGCCTCTGTTTGAAGACTTCAGTGAAGGTGAACTCACCACCTCTTGTTTAGCCTGTTCCACTCATTTATCACCCTCACTGTCAAAAAGTTTTTACTAATTTCTAATCTATGTCCCATCCCATTGCTTCTTGTCTTTTCTTGTGCAAATGAGAATAAAGTTGACCCAGCTACAGTTTGAAAGGCCTTGAGATATTTGTACACAGCTATTAAGTCTCCTCCCATGCTTCTTTTTTGCAAACTAAGCATTCCCAAATCCTGTAACCATTCCCCATAGGACATGGTTTGCAGACCGGTCACCGTTCTGGTCGCTCCTGTCTGAACTTGCTCCAGTTTGTTGATGTGGTGCCCAGAACTGGACACAGTATTCCAGAGAGGAGTAGAGGGTGATAATGACTTCACTTAATCTAGACTGTTTACTTCTGTAAATACATCCCAGAATTGGGTAGGTGAATGCAGTTTTTTTTAGATGTTTTTAGAAGTGGAAGTCTGATTTTAGTGAGGTACTTTTAATTCTGGCTCATGGAGGGAAGTTGTTGGCCCTAATGTTACTTATGGTCAGGAACTATCTATATTAGAAAAGTTTACAAATGTTACAGGTTTAATCCGTAACTTTCTAAATTGCTAAAAGATAGTGACAAACACAGAACATGTCATTAATACCTCCACTTAGCTAATAAATAATGATCATACAATTATTATCACACCGTCCTGATATTTGACTCACCCTGTGTATATAATGTATAGAAATAACTGCATGGATTAAGTGGACCAGCCAGAAATACAAAGAATGTGTATACTATATCAAGCACATAATTAGTTGGGTCTTTGCATTTTAGATCTCATGATGTCTAGATTCTCTCTGACGTTGACCAATATCGATGCATGAGATGACTATATTAAAGATATTGATGTTATATGCTGGATGTAAACATATGATGTGTAGTTATGCATGGGTTAAGTTACTCCTTAGAAACAGTCGGAGTACTAACCGCAGCGGGCTTCCTCCTATAACCTGTTTTTTACTTGTTTTGGATCCTGCATCCAGCTCTGTCGCTTGCTACTTTGCTGCTCTCCTGATCTCTTCCCGCCGCTCTACTACTTCCCCGCTCATGCTTTTCTTTCAGCTCAACCTTATTCACAGTGAAATCAGTAATTTAGCCGGATTTGAGGTGGAGGCTGTTATCAACCCTACCAATGCTGACATTGACCTTAAAGACGATATAGGTAAATGGGACATGGGCTTTATTAGAGCTAATAGTGGAGAGATAATTTTGGATTTCAAAATTTGGAGAATCAGATTTAGAGAACTCAGTAGGATCCATATTTTACTGAAAGTAAGTGACCTACATAAGGTTATATCAGTTTTATTCTAGAATAATTATCAATAGATATTATGTTAGTCCCTTTAGAAGGCTATGAACTTCCAATAGAATGCCTTGAAGTCTGTGTTTTCTGAATAGAGTTAACATCCTCATGCAATTTCAGGAAAAGCTATCGAAACTGGTGCAAAGCAAACATAGTGGAGCTGACTACAGAAATCAATCAGATCTTTAAAGAGTTGGTTCACTACAATGTTTAGTGGACACATGGTAAGTCTTTTGCCAAATACCTTTCGTTGCCAATTGTGCCTGTGAGCGGTATTATCACTGTCTGCTCATCTTCATCATGTGACCCCCGGCTGCAGTGGCCTCTGATGTCCGGTGATGTCACGTCAACTCTGAAATTGGAAGTTGACGTGGCATCGCAGAGGCGGGACCGGGTCTCCCTGAGCTTCCCCGCACATCACAGCCCAGCATCATGTTTCTGTAGTAATGATAGCAGTGAGGAGAGAGCACCGCAGTGCCAGGTTGTAACGTGCGGGGAAGCTCAGGAGACTGGGTCCCACCTCTGTGAAGCAATGTCAACTTCTAATTCCGGACGTTGACGTTACATCACCGGACATCAGAGGCTGCTGCAGCCGGAGAAGGTGGAGCGTGTCATGTGATGGGAATGAGCGGACAGTGATGGCGCTGCTCACAGGCAAAATTGTCAATGGAAGGTATTTGGAAAAAGATGCATTTCACAACTGTAAATTGATGTGGCCACAATACATTGTAGTGAACCATCTCTTTAAACATAGCTGTTTCAGCAAGACCAATGGCAACGTTTTTTAATCCCCCTTGCTCTGCAGTCAGATGTTTTTTTGAAGGTGTTTCCTTCATATGCTGTATCCTGGGCCCTCTGCTCTGAGTGCTCTCACATACCTACCCGTCTTCCCTGAATTACAGCTCCTGGGATTAAAGGGAAGTACATTAGAGTAGTGAGCAAAGGATAGTAAGAGGACCTCCATGTCTGATGCCACCATGTGAAGCTGGCCCTTGCATCTTAGAATATCATTCTCAGATCACCAAACAAAGTCTTGCACACATGTATGGACTTCTTGCTTAGAAAGACTGCCAAATCAACCTCACAGTTATCCAATATGGCTGAACCTCACCCCCCTCAGGGTATGTTGGGAAATTGTGTGCATGCAGGAGATGATGGGCACGGTGATTTGCAGTTCAACTCCAAAGAAGTCGCTGATTGAGAAAGAGGTAGCTCTCCATAGACAATGGCTTGATGCTTTGGAGCTGAGAGTGCAGGCACTAAACAATGGGTAGAACATAGAACAAAATACTCAATGGAAAAAGAAAATGGAAGATCCCAAGAATCAATCATGGAGTAACAATTTGCGCATCCAAATAAAAAAAAAAGCCATCTCTGAGCAGATTGCCTTGCTTGTATAACAGAGGGACGCGGTTAGGCTGCCTTCACATTTGCGTATGGGAACGCAGCGTATGCTGCGTTCCCATAAGCATTCAAACGCATGCGCACTGCGTTCCTATGTTTAACATAGGAACGCATAGTGCCTGCGTTTGCTGCGTTCGGGTGCGGATGCAGACGATATCTGCTCCTTCCGGTGTCCAGCATCCGCACCCGGGACGCAGCTTGCAGCATTTTTTTGTGCGTGTGGGGATCTTGGAAGATCAGCAAGCGTCCCCAAGCGCACAAAAAATGCATTGCCGTCAATGGGTCCGCAGTGTTCAGCGCTTGACAGCGCGGGAGAACGCTGCGGACCCATTGAAAAATCTCCCGGTGGCCGCCGGTGATGTCACAGGAGCTCACCGACGGCCACCGGGAGATCAGCTGACCCTCTGCTGTCCTCCTTCTCCCCGCCGCCTGTAATCTCCTAGCGATGTCGGCGGGGAGAACAGCTGATGTGACAGCTGTTTGAATCTTCCCGCGCCGACATCTCCTCACAGTGTCGGCGCGGGAAGATTCAAACAGCTCTCAGATCAGCTGTTCTCCCCGCCGACAGTCCCGGAGCTTACCGGCGGCCGGGGGGCGGAGATCTCCGGCGCTGATCTCCGCCCCCGGCCCGCCCCCGGACAGCGCCGATTGGCTGCCGGGCTCCATAGTGATGTGTCCGCAGGCGGACATTATCCGCTGCGGACACATCATTTGGACCCTGCTTCTGACAGCGTTTGTGTCTGCATGCCATCAGCATGCAGACACAAACGCTAATGTGAAGCCAGCCTTAGGGAGAATTTAGTGCAGAGGGCCCAGGGCACTGAACCTGAAGCGACCATCTTTAGACAGATTAACATTTGCTGTTATGGAGATTAACACTTTTTGGTCTTGCAGATATTAAGACAATACACAAAAGGTCATTTACATAGGTTTTAGGTCTTTGTAGCTGAGAGTAGAAAATGCATACAGACTTGCTTTGACATTTAGATGGAATATGTCAGTTGAGTCATGCTGCCCAAACCACAGGTAGTAGGGATTACACCCTGGCTTCACAATAGCAACTAGGTACCGTATGTGTTTCTTTTTTGTTAAACTCTCCAGTATTTCAGAGAAAGTGTAAGTTAAAGGACCCATAAGGAGAGGATATAGTTTAAGACAGGGGTCTCAAACTCCAGGCCTCGAGGGCCGCACACAGTGCAGGTTTTCAGGATTTCCATAGTATTTGACAGTTGGTAATCAAATGACCAACTGTCAAATTCCAAGGAAATCCTGAAAACCTGGACTGTGTACGGCCCTCGAGGCCTGGAGTTCGAGACCCCTGGTTTAAGAGAACATAGGCAGAGGCGAGACTAACCCAGTGCCATCACTGACCAACGTCTTCCCTTTCTGCCGCAAAATGTTTCTCATGTGTTAGAGAGACCTATCAGTCATCAAGACCTGTGCGAGGAGAAGGAGAAGCTCTTTAAAGGGAGCAATTGTCTGTCATAGAATCTGAGAGTAGGATGATATAGGGGCAGAGAGCCTGATTTCAGCAAAGTGTCCCTTATTGGTCTGCTTACTGTAGTTTTGATAGAATTCCTGTTTTCCTTGCTGTAAATGTAGCAGTGGTCAGAATGCTGAACTATGTATTACCCTGTACACATCGCTGATTGGCAGCTTACTGTGTGCATTGTCAGCAAACTGTCAACTAATTGGTGTTGGGGCTACACAGATTAGCCTGACTGGTTTACACGGGACACCTCTCAGACAGTGATAATCCCCTGAAGATAAAATACTGATTGTATTAAAACTACAAAATACAACCTAGTAAGTGATACATTCCTGGAATCCGCCTCTCTGCAAATGCATTATGTGATTCTTAGATAAAATAGCAAATACCCGCTGACATAGTCGTGCTTTAATTCATGCGGCAGTGTGAAGAGAGTGGCAAATCTCCTGTAAAGGTCTGGTGGAGTCTAGCTGTATAGTATAAGCAACTTTGCCTTGCACCAGTTGTGATAATTTTACCCTAATGTGCTGATTATCATTGAAAGTAACAACCTCTTAGGCCGGCTTCATACCACGATTTTTCAGATCTGAAATTGTCCCTCATGTCTCCCTATGGGGACAGATGGCTGTTATTTGCCATCCGGTTTGGGGCTTTTCTGGAAGGATCCGGGTTTGTCCGATTTTTGCATCGAACACAACACCGGAGTCTGCAGCATTTTTTGTGTCCAATGCAAAAGTCGGACAAAACCGGATCTGGCGCCCACAGCATGGGAGTCTATGGACGCCAGATCATGCCGGATCCGGCAGAAAAACGTGCTGGTTCCCGGACGTCTGATGCTGAAAGAGCGGCGGCTGTTGAAAGCAGCTGCCGCTGAATTTCAGCACCTGTAGAGCTCCATGGCTGAAATTTCAGCACTGCGGCCAGCTCCTTTGCAGCCCTGGTGCTGAAATTTCAGCACTGGACAGTGCCAGTAATGAAGCCAGCAAAAGCAGGATCGGAGGGCAGATTTGCTCTCTGGTTCTGCTTGTCCGTGGCTGTTTCTGCAAAACACCGGACAGTACCTGACAGTCAAAAATCATGGTGTGAAGCCGGCCTTACAGAGAATATAGCCTGACAGTGATGGCACTGTGTCATCATTAGGGTGGCATCATTAGATTTCCTGGTAGAATCACCTGCCCTTCTAAAGGGAGCACATCCAAATATCCTCATCAGGAGAATGGCTCATAGTGCAGGTAACAAATCTAATAATCAACAGATTTTGTCATTTTGTGCTAAAATTATCTCCCGCTGTCAGCTGCTTTATTCTCTCTTTTCACTTATTGTATTTGTTTTCTGTTTGGCTCTCAAAAGATCATTTCTCAATTTTACTTTTAGCAGAAGGAAATCCATTCAATGTTGTCAGCATAGATTACCTTACACACAGCCCATATACATATGACCTGTAATCCTTCACATTGGAGGTCAGATGCTGCCACCTTATACATTACATAAACCAAAACAGACTGCCACCATTCAGGTGTGTAGCGGGGGAAACTCTAAACACAATTCCTACAATTTGAGATGTGCTAATGGGACCCAGTGGAATACAGAGCAGTCATCAAGTTCCTTTACTTGGAAAGCTGCAGACTAATGGAGACGTACAATGAGATGAAAGGGGTTTATGGCGATGATTCCCCATCATATGATGTAGTCAAGAACTGGCATCATCATTTCAAATGTGGTCGAACGTCTGTGGAAATGGCCCCAATTCCAGGGTGACCCCATTCCGCTGTCCATGAAGTAAAGGAGCTTGATGACTGCTCTGTATTCCACTTGGTGCATTATCACACCTCGCACCACATGAGCACCTGTAATAGGAAGACCGTTATCAGTTCAGAGTTGTGAATTTACACATAACCTATAGACTTATTTCATTACACATGTGCAGTTTCAGTGTCCTGTGCTAATTAGAAGTGGGTCAGGGGAAATCTTTAATGAATGAATGCTCTTCATACTTTTTTCTTTTTTACATATTGACATCTAATTAAATCGGCTACAATAAAAACCTAGACAATACCAGGTTGTCAGATGTTATGTCCCACTTCCATTGTTAGGTTTAAGGAACATTTATCGCCTTTCACAGGATAGAGGAGAACTGTATGATCAATGGGGGTACTGCTGCTGAGACCTCACTGATCCCAACAATAGGTGAATGAAGGGCTAGTGAGCATGTGTGACTACCCTCCTGTAGACAGTGTATGAAGCAGTGGTCGCACATGCTCACTACATCTGTTCACACAGGTCTTTTGTGCCTCCCTGACCCCGTGACCTGTGACTGTCCCTCACATATATAACCTACATTTTTTATGGGACAACCTGTTTATAATGATATGGCACCTTTACAAATATCTTTAGTTGTGAAATATACCGTTGGCTTGTCATGAGTAAAATTGAGAAACATCTTCTGCAGGGGTTAATAACTCATTTCCTCCTTTTATTTGGTTTTAAGTGAAGGTAATGGAGCTGGTTGTAGTTATTGTATATATGACCACTTTACTCTATTTTATAGTGGCCAGTCCCACATAGGGAACTATCACTATACAGTCACATTCACAAAATTGAAAGCCCCAAATACCTTGGGTGTTTCATCTACTTTATAAGAACGAGTGCCTGCAAACCCTCAAAGGATCTTATATCTATGGAACCATTCACAACTAGCAGCCCAGCAGGCGTTAAAATACCAATGTGTCCACAATACCACAGCTATGAAACCTTCTCATTATTCAGATTTGAGCAGTGCAACTACAGCAACTTCTTTATATCCTTGTGCTGATCATATTGCTGCTGGGAAATATAAACTAGAAAAAATCTGATAAATGCTAAAATAAAACTATTGTCATGCACAAAGAGCAATTAATTGGTTTTTGATTACTTTGTATCAGATTCACATCAAAATTCATGTCAGTATCAGCATACTCTTAGAATTCTCCACATCTTAAAGGAGCTTTCTGGACTTAGACCATAAGTCTTCACTCACTTTATATGAGTTCAGACTTGTGAATCCTGACATTGCGCGGTGTGAGAATTCTCCAGTGGTGGAGCTGGGAGCAGGCGGTCTTGTGATCACATATATGCAATTCATATACTTCTAGCCACATTCCGGCTAGACTGTATCTGGTCTCACTCTAAACACCTGCATTGAGTAAGGCTGGATACAGTCTAGTCGGCAGGTGACCGCATGTACATAAATCACATACTTCTGGCCGTGTATCGGGACCAGAGAATCCTCACAACTCACAGTGTGCGTGATATGAGGATTTACAAGTCTGCAGTCACATAGAGAGAATGCTGACTTGTAGCCTAAGACTGGGCAACATATTTAAAAAGGAACTACCATTTTCAATTTACTTTGATAAATCAATAGCACCCGTGAAAATAAGCAACTTTGTCATTTAACTTATTTAATTACGTTGGAGGAAAGAAGATTTAATCATAATCAAAGACGTGGATTCTATACTGTAAGAGCAGTGAGACTATGGAACTCTCTGCCACATGATGTTGTAATGAGTGAGACACTACTAATATTTAAGAAGGGACTAGATGCCTTTCTTGAAAAATATAATATTACCGGTTATATACCGTATATACTCGTGTATAAGCCGACCCGTGTATAAGGCGACCCCCCTACTTTTGCCCCCAAAACCTGGGAAAATCTATTGACTCGTGTATAAGCCGAGGGTGGACCCCAGCACAGGTATACAGACCCCAGCAGTGTGGTATACAGCAGCCTCCCCAGTGGTATATACAGGCCCCAGCAGTGTTACAGCAGCAGCCCCAGTGGTATATACAGCAGCAGCCCCAGTGGTAGTATACAGCAGCCCCAGAGGTATATACAGCAGCCCCAGTGGTAGTATACAGCAGCAGCCCCAGTGGTAGTATACACGCAGCCCCAGTAGTATATACAGCCCCAGTGGTAGTATACACGCAGCCCCAGTAGTATATACAGCCCCAGTGGTAGTATACACGCAGCCCCAGTAGTATATACAGCCCCAGTGGTAGTATACACGCAGCCCCAGTAGTATATACAGCCCCAGTGGTAGTATACAGCCCCAGTGGTAGTATACAGCAGCCCCAGTGGTATATTCAGCCCCAGTGGTAGTATACACGCAGCCCCAGTGGTAGTATACACGCAGCCCCAGTAGTATATACAGCCCCAGTGGTAGTATACACGCAGCCCCAGTAGTATATACAGCCCCAGTGGTAGTATACAGCCCCAGTGGTAGTATACAGCAGCCCCAGTGGTATATTCAGCCCCAGTGGTAGTATACAGCAGCCCCAGTGGTATATACAGCCCCAGTGGTAGTATACAGCCCCAGTGGTAGTATACACGCAGCCCCAGTGGTAGTATACACGCAGCCCCAGTGGTAGTATACACGCAGCCCAGTAGTATATACAGCCCCAGTGGTAGTATACACGCAGCCCCAGTAGTATATACAGCCCCAGTGGTAGTATACAGCCCCAGTGGTAGTATACAGCAGCCCCAGTGGTATATTCAGCCCCAGTGGTAGTATACATACAGCCCCAGTAGTAGTATACAGCCCCAGTGGTAGTATACAGCCCCAGTGGTATATACAGTCCCAGTGGTAGTATACATACAGCCCCAGTAGTAGTATACAGCCCCAGTGGTAGTATACAGCAGCCCCAGTGGTATATTCAGCCCCAGTAGTAGTATACAGCCCCAGTGGTAGTATACAGCAGCCCCAGTGGTATATTCAGCCCCAGTAGTAGTATACAGCCCCAGTGGTAGTATATACAGCCCCAGTGGTAGTATACAGCAGCCCCAGTAGTAGTATACAGCCCCAGTGGTAGTATACAGCCCCAGTGGTAGTATATACAGCCCCAGTGGTAGTATACAGCAGCCCCAGTAGTAGTATACAGCCCCAGTGGTAGTATACAGCCCCAGTGGTAGTATACAGCAGCCCCAGTGGTAGTATACAGCAGCCCCAGTGGTATATACAGCCCCAGTGGTAGTATACAGCCCCAGTGGTAGTATATACAGCCCCAGTGGTAGTATACAGCAGCCCCAGTAGTAGTATATACAGCCCCAGTGGTAGTATATACAGCCCCAGTGGTAGTATACAGCCCCAGTGGTAGTATATACAGCCCCAGTGGTAGTATACAGCCCCAGTGGTAGTATATACAGCCCCAGTGGTAGTATACAGCAGCCCCAGTGGTATATTCAGCCCCAGTGGTAGTATACAGCCCCAGTGGTAGTATACAGGGCCCCAGCAGGGCCCCCCTCAAAGTTTTGCGCCCCCACCTCCCTTTCTGGGCCCCCCCGCATGCAGCGCTGTCATATACATTACCGGTCTAGCAGCTGTCACCCTCCGATGGCGGATCGCGGCTCCCGGCTCCATCTTCCTCGCTGTCTTCCTGCTTTGTGACCGGGGCTCATCGCGCATCGCGATGACGTCATCGCGACGCGGGCCGGTCACCTGACAAGCAGGAAGACAGCGAGGAAGATGGAGCCCGGAGCCGGGAGCCGCGATCCGCCATCGGAGGGTGACAGCTGCTAGACCGGTAATGTATATGCGCAGCGCTGCATGCGGGGGGGCCCAGAAAGGGAGGTGGGGGCGCAAAACTTTGAGGGGCCGTATTGACTCGCGTATAAGCCGAGGGAGGCACTTTTCAGCCCAATTTTTGGGCTGAAAAACTCGGCTTATACGCGAGTATATACGGTATACTGGATTCTTTGATAGGGTGTTGCACCAGGGAATTTTTCCTCAATGTGGAGCTTAGTGTTGCCACATGGGTTTTTTTTTTGCCTTCTTCTGGATCCACATGTTAGGCTATGGTTTGAACTAGATGGACTGAAAGTCTTCCTTCAACCTTAAAAACTATGTTAGGCTCCTTTCACATCAGCGGTTCTGTCTGGATTAGGCAGATTTGCCGCATCTGCCACCTAATGGCCTCACTTGCAGCAAGCCCCCATTCATTCTCTGACGCTTGCGGCAAGTGTGGCAATTGCGGTGTTGCCGAGATCCGCAAAAATCTGCCCGATGCGGCCGCGAAAAAAAATACGCGGTTAGCATTTTTTTTCGCCACCACAAGTGCCAAATCTGCTGTACCTGGCAGAACTGCACTTGCCGCACCTGACAGCATGCGCCATAGACAATGCAGTGGGCTAGCCGCAAGTGCCGCCGTTAGGCGGCAGATGTGGTAAATCTGCCGAGTCTGCCGCAAATTAAAAAAAATGTTGATGTGAAAGGGGCCTTACTATGTAATTTGTTTCTTTCTCCTACTGGATTCCTCTTTCATTCTTGTATTCACACTTTACTGAGATGGCAGTTGGTACTTTTAAAATGCTATGAATGTGGGAGAAGGAGGAGCTAGAGGCAACATTAGACGTTCTGCTGTTTTACAGCTCTCCATAGAACTTTATGAGCACCAGTTGTCATCTCCTATCTCAGTAATGGGAGAATCTGTGTTCACTGAAAACTGATTTTACCTGAGAACTGGGAATTTTGAGAATGAAAGATCAATCCTGGAGGAGAAAAAAAACGTGTTTTTCTTTGAAAAGTTCCATTACAAAGTTTCCTATTTTAGCATGTATTGATTCATGAAAAAATTAAAACTCCCCAACCTTACTGAACCCTGAGAGCCACATTCAGAAATAAGAGATGGGTGTGAACCACACCCATCTCCCACCCGCTTACAGTAGTGACACCCAGAGCCCCCAGTACCAGTATAATGACAGCCAAAATGTTCCCATACAAGTCACACTGAGGCAATATACCAAGATCCAGGGGTTCCTACCTTACCCCATTCAGATCTGCTCTACTGTTTAGGGCTACTCATAAGTCACCATCTGAAGCAAGGCTGGGGAGTCGGTAAGCCAAACCTCCAACTCTCAATTTCCCTGAATCCAACTCCAACTCCATCAAAATGGACACCGACTCCACGGCTACAACTCCATAACGAGGGCTGTGAAGTCAGTAAGCCAAAATCTCCGACTACTCAATTTCCCTAAATCTGACTCAACTCCAAGACTCTGACTCCGAGCACTGATCTGAACGCCTACTCCTCATAGCAGTTTGCTAGACCTTGTGCTAATGACCCAAGTTGGCAGGCAGCCACGAGCCACACATCATGGGCCTGTGAGTAACATGTAGCTAACAAGCCACAGGTTGGGGACCCCTGATCTAGACTATTCATTTCTCCAACTATGTGCAAAGCAACAAAGTTCCTTGAAAGATCAAGAAATTGCATATCAGTTAAAAAAAAACTCCTCCCTATAAAAAAGGCTCCACAAAACAGTTTTCCAGGCATCCTCCTCCCAGAAAATGAAAGAATAGGATCCGGTGCATTGGTCATCATGATTGATTCCCTCATAGCTTTTTAGAGTTAATGAGATCATTTTGTGTCAATGGTTTTCCATCTCATTGAGGGTGTCACTCCACAGCAAATCCCTGTATCATAGACACAATATCAATAGGTTGTTCAGAATAAGTCATCAATGTCTGAACAATGCGGGAGTGACTCCCGGCCCCCATTTAGTCAGCTGTTCCCAGTGCTGTCGATGTCCAAAACTACTCAGGTGCAGACTGCACAACACAGCTCCGTGAATAGAATAGCTGATCAGTGGTGTAGCCACGTGTCAACCCCCACCAATCAGACATTGATGACCTATCTTAAGGATAGCTCATCAATGTTAAAGTCCCAGACAGCCCCTTTAAATGAGGTTTTGGGGGTTTGTGAGACTTTAAAGAGGACCTATCACCCCTGTGGTGCTTTACATACTGAATGCAGCATGTCTGCTGCATTCAGGGAAAGGGTCCCTATGTCTCTAGCCACCCTGTAAGCTTTAAAAAAGACTTTAGAAACCTTACAGTTAAAAGGTCGCCTGGGTGGGATCTCATTAAAAGGGTCCTCACTGCTGGCACAGCCCTCCTTGTGTGTTCCTCCCTCTCTATGTGTCTGCCGCCTCCTCTTGTTCTGGGTTTGCCCTCCTCTTCTGCTCCTTGTGACGTCAGGAGCAGAAGAGGAGGCGGCAGACACATAAAGGCGACGGAATACACATGGAGGAGGCAGGCAGGATTGTGCCAGCAGCCAGGACCTCTTACTAAGATCCCACCCAGACACCTCTTAACTGTAAGATTTCTAAAGTCTTTTTTTAAAGCTTGCAGGGGGCTAGAGACATGGGGTCCCCTTCCCTGAATGCAGCAGACATGCTACATTCAATGTAGCATTCAGTTTGCATAGCACCAGGGGGTGACAGGTCCCTTTAACAATTCTTTTATTTTCATTTCTCTGCAGTACTTATTATTTTTCCTACTGAAAATGTATACATAGATTGAACACTGTGTATTATTCCCATTGCTAAAAAGCCGCCCTCTGACACTGAGTGCACTGATTAGACAGTATCCAAGCTCGGAGGGCTCATCACCTGCTAATTTCTCATTTCTCACCTCTTGATAGATTTACTGTAGGAATATCAGAGGTCTTGTGAAGTGCAGATAGATGATACCAAAGAATTGCTATTGTAGTAGAATAGACAGATCAGGTCCTTTTCTATAGTGACATATGGGTACTTTTAGTAGCAAGCGACCATGTGAATTGAAAAGCTATTTGGATCTAAAAAATACCTCTATGTGAATGTTATCTGCCATTGATCAGTCCACTGACGAGTGACTGGCCATTAGGGCCACTTTACACACACCAACTTATCTGTCCAACTTCTGAACAACTTACTGCTTGCAGTGAAATCATGGACACATTGTTACATTTTGTGGCTGTGTACAAATGGAGCAATGTGTCCATGATTTCACTGCAACCAGTAAGTTGTTCAGAAGTTGGACAGATAAGTTGGTGTGTGTAAAGTGGCCATTATAGTCATGGGAGATGTGTGGTATTAATACAATGGCATACAACCAGTTTTCCCAACCTCAGGACTAACATAACAGTTAATATCTACATCAAATGGAGTCCCCAGCCAGACATGCTAATGTGTATATTGGTAGGAGACCTGAATGGCTGCCTGGCCCTGTATCTGCTCTTGGTAATAGATAACAATGGCTGGACAGCTGCTTCCTTTTCCTTTGAGCTTTTAAGGCAGGATGACCAGGCGCGAGGTAAATCATACTATATGTCCTTTATGTTCTTTACCCCAAATGGTTGATGTATGTATGTTTGCCTATTATAGTTGCAAGTTGTAAAAGCTGACATTGCCACCCTCGAAAGTGATGCTGTCGTTCACCCGACAGGCTCTGACATCTACACCGGTGGTGAAGTAGGTAATGAAAAGTTTAGTGATGCAGAGTTTCGTGTATTTATGCATGGTAACATAGGAGCTAAATCTTACTAATTTTTCCAGCTAACCAAATCTATATTCCATAATGTCAATTAATCAAGAAGAAATGAAATTAACAAATGCATGTGACATGTAGGAGCCTTCCTGACTAGCTCCAGGAATTGAACGTTTCATCATAGCCAAGATGAGACGTGATCGTACGGCTTTCTGTGCGCCTGGCATGTCAGGAATATTGATTGTAATCATCAACGACCTCTTCATGCATATATGCATAGCTGATGGGTTTATTTTCCTTATCGGTACTGTCTCGTTCCCCAAATCTAAAGGTCGTGACCCTATCTGTATTAAATACAAGAGAAAAGCAAAGCAAAAATTGAGCCAGAGCATGAGCATAAGAGCTGTTCACACTGGTCATTAAACAGACAAAACCTAAGATGAATAATATATGAATAAATATATCAAATAGTGCATATAAATAAGAGGGTACTTGGTAAACACTATATTTTATTTAAAAAAAAAAAGCATAAAGCCATCCTACCGTGACATATCATGACTAATGTATGATTGTTACTATAGTTGTATTTACTTCAAACCGTTCTCCTTCCATCTAGCTGAGTGATTCTATGGTTTTAGCCTTTATTTGCATGGGTCTTTTAATGTGTTCGGCCAAAACCAATTTGTTTTTTTTTAAATGAGCTTTTTTGGAGCAAAAGTAGTAAAATGTGAAAAAAAGTAATTCCAGAATTGCCGAGGTCTTTTTCTTTTTTGCTCATATCATTTTCTAACATATACCACAAAATAGATGCTAATGAAAAATACAGCTTCTCACACACAAAATTAAGCCCTAACACCACCCCATTGACCTAAAATGAGAAAGCTTATTCCTCTCAGGATATGTCCAAATTATTTTCCATGTATTTACTGCACAAAGATAATAAAATATATGCAAAGCATCTCTAAATCGTACTGATCCACAAACTAAACATACCATTTTTTTCGGACTACAGTATATGACACACTGGACCATAAGACGCACCCAGGTTTTTAGAGGAGGAAAATAGGAAAAAAATATTTCAAGCGAAATTCACACACACAAGGCAGCAATTTAATGAAGATCAGTTTTTTGTGCAGTTTCTGAGGATTTTCATATAATGCAGCCAAAATGCTGTTTGTGACTGTAGCCTAAGACGCAACCCCACTGTTTTGGGGAAAAAAGTGCATCTTATAGTCTGAAAAATATGGCAGTTACATTGGAGGAAAATAAAAATGTTATGGTTTTTTGAAGGTTATGATAAAAATATATATATTTTTTTAGCTTTAAATTCCCAAAATAAGGTGTCAGTGGTTATATCCTTATTTATTCTCACTTTAATGTATTTTTCTACTATTCATTACCTTTATTAGATTCGTAATATATAAGATTGAACGGCTGCTTTAATTAAAAGTTTGTTATTTTGCAGCTCTATACGAATACAATTGCTGAGAACTGCAAAAGAGCAGGTGTCTACCTTTCCCAAAACGTACTCGGAAATATTTCTTCCACTACCTTTCAATGTCATGGTGACCTCTGAGAGCTGTTTCTTAAATGGTGTGATAATACGGGTATTCCCAGAAGAGAGAATGTATACACAAATCCCTGCAGCTGTTATATAAGGCAAATACGTCAGCACATCATCTGCTAATAAAATACCAAGGAACTCCACGTCCATTCCTTCTCTATCTAAACATTCCTGAATGGCCCGTCTCACCCTGCACGTTGTGGTCTGCTCCTGCTCATTTTACACTTGCTGTAATTTGAGCTGGATAAATTAATTAAGGGCTGTTAGAAGGCAATGTGCAGTTTGCAGCCATTATATTATTGTTCCAGTACATATTAAACCAGTTGTACAGGCAAATATAAGAAACGTTGAATTATATCTTATCGAAGAATTCTGCTTCATTCTTCACTTATATGGCACTTCTTCCTTTTCCCCGGTATCTTAAAATCACCATATACGTAAAAAAAAAAAATTGCCAAACTGTGGGATTAAAATGCAAGAACAGTGAGGTGTCAGGTTACACCTCTTATTATAATCTATGTAAATGGTAGGGGTAAAGACGAGGGAGGAGCAGAGTGAGGTAACAGGCAGAGAGAAACACAGAAAGATCATGCTGAGCTTTCTGATACGTTTTGGAGTTGGAATCACATCCACACTGCTCAGTATTACTGTATCATTTCCTAATTTTGGCTCCATTCTGTTTCTATCTGTATGCTAAACATACAAATAAAGAGTAGATATCCCTCTCTGTGTTGTGTAAGGTTGAGATCATAGTAGCTTGTCTCCTTCCACCAACTCACAGTGAATTTCAAATTAAGAGGTACACTGTGTGTGAAGCTATCCTACAAGTATTGGCTTCTAAAAACTCTGTACTATTACAGTAGTCAAATGAAAAGTACTGAATAATAATCCAGGGTTGTGGAGTCAGTAAGCCAAACCTCCAACTCTTGACTTAGACTTCTCAATTTCCCTGACTCTAAAGGTACCATCATATGAGGCGACGGTACCGCCAATTTATTAGGTGATGCAGGGGCGTGGCCTATCGGGACCGATATCGTCCCTGCATCGCCTAATGTGAACGGGCGAGGGCGACGCCATTTATTGGTCGCCTGGTTTCAGAGCACTGCTCTGAAACCAGGCGGCCGATCTGGGGTGATGTGCACACATCGCCCCATGTAAACGGCCGCCGGCGACCTGACAGGCGATGGGAGCGTCCTGCATCGCCGCCGGGGTTTTGAGACACCCCAACGGCGATGCCGCCTGTCAGATCGCCGGAACGGCGCTGGAGGTGTCGCCCCATGTAAATGGGGGACGGCGACGCTGGTGGGTCGCCAAAAACGTACGCGCTCCCGCCAGTCGCCGCCGACATCACCAGCTCCGTCGACAGGTGTGACGGTACCTTTACTCCACCAATATGGACACCAACTCCAAAGCCCTGGTGTACAGTCAAACCTCCTACTCCTCAATTTCCCTGAATTCGACACCCGCTCCACCAAAATGGACACCAACTCTACAACCCTGTAATCAGTGGCTTGCCCTTTTTCTTCTTGGTCCTCCAATAAAGTCAAATATTGCCAAATATAAACAAGTCATCTATCAATTGCAGGTTCAAGTCCCCTTAGAAGACTAAAAAAAAATACAGTTTTAATCACATTCTCTTTTCTTAGTTTTAAAATATTGTAAGAAACCTTTGGTATTGCCATGTCCATAGAAGTCTCATCTATCAAATATAAAACAAATGAACTTGTATGGCAAATGCCGAGAAGAGGAAAATAGTTACATTTCCAGAATTTGCTCGTTTTTGACTGCTATACCTCTATAATAAAATGTAATTAAAAGGAACAAATTGTCTGATGTACCTCAAAATAATACCAGGTGCAAAAGGCAAACCTTCATATACCAGGTCCAAAAAATTGAAAATAAAAATGTATTCAAAGTTCAGGAATTTTTTATTGGCTAAATCATAAAAGTTAGTGATGTGTGACCACAAAAATGCTCGAATGCTCGGTACTTGAATGAAGTAGGTCAGATGTACAGACGGGCTTGACTCAAGAACCAAGTATAATGGGAGTCAATGGGAATCTCGAGCAATGTTCCAGAACACTCTTTCTCGAATATCGAAATGTTAGAATGACTTTTTTTGGTCACCAAGCCTCCCTAAAAATACACAGCAAAAAGTGACCAAAATGTTGTATGAACAGTACCCCATATTGGAATCCATAAAACCATCAGCTTGCAATACAAACAAGGCGCCCTCACGGCAGCTCGGTCACAGAACATTACAGTTCTCGGAAATAGGCAACAAAAAGTCAAAATAATTTGGTCAAAAATGAAATATTGTCCAGTTTTCAAGGAGTTAAGCAATGATCAGTTCCACTTTCATGCATGTTTTTGATTAAACCTTTACATCTTTATCAGTAATTTACAAGAAGTATGTTTAGTGAAGGTTTTATGTTTTAATTACAGCCAAAATGTATGGATTTACAATATACAGTGATAATAAGAATTAAAGCAGATGTTAATACAGGGTTATTCCTGTGTAAAGGGAATGTGTCAGCAGGTTTTTGCTACCGCACCTGATAGCAGCATGTTGTAGGTAAAGAGGCCTTTAATCCAACAATGTATCACGTAGATTACTGGGTGCACAGTCTACATATTAGATTTAGCAATGCTGCAGAGCTGAGAAAGCTGTGCCTACCCACCCAGGTTCTGGATACAAACTCTATAGATAATGAGAAGCTGTTAATCACAGAGGGAGAGCGCACTTGGTCTCACACACTGCTTTGTCCTAGCACTGATAAGCTACTGGTGCTAAAACATTCATAGCAGGTAAACAACAACACAGTGATGCATGGAATGACATTTGTTTTAACCATTACAATATGCTGTGTTTACATAGCAAACACCTGCTGACGGATTCTCTTTAATGGAGAGTGGACCATTCTCTGTGAGTGCAGCTCCAAGATTGGGGATTGGCATTGTATAAAGTATAACTGTTGTTTCACAGGAGAACTTGCAGCAGAATGTCTATATCTGCCTCTAGATCCTCCCTCCTCCACCCACGAGGAGGTTGTTTCATGAACAAAGATCATTTTATAAATAGATCTTGTAATAATAATAATTTCCAGTTTTATATGTTTAAAAAAATGTTCCCAGGCTGAGATAATCTATATGTGTTCCCTGCTATGTACTGTGTAATGGACGTGTCTAACCATACCAGGACATTGTCTGACCATACCACATCTCTTGTGCTGAGATAATCCTATATATTTGTCACTGCTATGTACTGTGTAATGGACGTTTCTGACCATACCAGGACATTGTCTGACCATACCACATCTCCTGTGCTGAGTTAATCTTATATATGTTTCCCTGTAATGGATGTGTCTGAATGTACAGGGACATGGTCTGATTATATCACATCGCCTGTGCTGAGATAATCTTATATATGTGTCCCTGCTATGTACTGTGTAAAGGATGTGTGACCATACAGGGACATGGTCTGATATACCACATCTCCTATGCTGAGATAATCTTATATATGTGTCCCTGCTATGTACTGTATAATGATGTGTCTGACCGTACAGGACATGGTCTGATCATACCACATCTCCTCTGCTGAGATAATCTTATATATGTGTCCTCAGCTATGTACTGTGTCAATGGATGTGTCTGACCAGTACAGGGACTGGTCTGATCATACCACATCTCCTGTGCTGAGATAATCTTATATATGTGCCCCTGTATACTTATAAGGATGTGTCTGACTGTACAGGGACATGGTTGATCATACCACATCTCCTTGCTGAGATAATTCTTATATATGTGTCCCTGCTATGTACTGTGTCAATGATGTGTCTGACATACAGGGACGTGGTCTGATCATACCACATCTCCTTGCTGAGATAATCTTATATATGTGCCCTGCTATGTACTGTGTAATGGATGTGTCTGACCGTACAGGGACATGGTCTGATCATACCACATCTCCTGTGCTGAGATAATCTTATATATGTGTCCGTACTATGTACTTGTAATGGTGTGTCTGACTGTACAGGGACATGGTCTGATCATACCACATCTCCTGTGGTGAGATAATCTTATATATGTCCCTGCTATGTACTGTGTAATGGATGTGTCTGACTGTACAGGACATGGTCTGATCATACCACATCTCTGTGCTGAGATAATCTTATATATGTGTCCCTGCTATGTACTGTGTAAGTGATGTGTCTGACCGTACAGAGACATGGTCTGATCACACCACAGCTTTTGTTCATGGGGAGACGCAGAAGAGTAAACAGATATTACAGCACGGGATCACAAATGATTCTTTCTTTGACGTAAAATGTTTTTTTTTTTACACATACAGAAGATTATCTCAACACAAGAATGTAAACAAAAAATCCAACTTATTATTATTCCAAGATCTCTTAATAAAAACAACTTTAAGATGAACTTTGTTTTTGGGAAAACCCCTTTTAATTTTACAAGCAGCAACTACCATCTTCTATCTTGTTAATGGGATAATCCATCTTCACTGAAGACAGATTTTGCTCATACAATGAGAATGAAGACGTATTAATTAGTGAAAGAGGAGAAAAAAGCAAATTTATCTGATAATATTCAAAGTCATTCCGACATTAACAATTCAATAATTATTTTGGGCCGAATGATCATTAATATCAAGGTTTATGAATATAGATCTCATAGTATTGATATCCTAGATATAATTTACAGTTGTGATTTTCATTATTGACATCACTAAATAATCAGAGATCTGCATAATAGACACACAGACTGATACTAGAGATGTGTCACTTACTGTGCTGGTTAGTGTAGTATTTATATCATCACTGTTTTATTAGCAAGAGATTACCATTAAAGGACTAGTAAACCTGTTGCAAGATTGTGAAGCCTATTTTCATACAGTCTGTATAAACCCGCCCCACTGCTGATTGGCAGCTTTTTGCATATGCATAGTGTACACAGAAAGCTGATTAGTGATGTAGGTGGGGTTATACAGAACGTCATCTTCATAGAGCTGATATATCTGCAAATAAACCAGTTATTGTAGCAAAATCGCAGCCAGCAGCCCAGTAAGTGATCATCACTGCAATTGAGGTCTCTGCCCCTAAATTATGCCACTTTCACATGAAATAACACAAGCCTGGTGACAATTTCCCCTTTAGGTATTCAATGTGAAATAGTGAAAGTACGGTACTTAAATGTGTATATGTACATATATATAATATATACAGCTCTGGCAAAATTAAGAGACCGCTGCAAAATTTTCAGTTTTCCTGATTTTTTTTTTTACACTGCTGACAACATGTCTTCGAAATTCAAAGATAAAAAAATTGTATTTCTTAGCAGCCACTGAGAAATCAAACTAATAAAAAGAAACAGTGCTTTCAGACCTCAATAATGCAAAGGAAACAAGTTCACATGCATTTAGAAACGACTATCTAATTTTTTAACTCAGGAAGAGTTCAGAAATCAATATTTGGAGAAAAACCATGGTTTTTACTCACAGCTTCCATGCATCTAGGCATGCTTTCCACCAGTCTTTCACACTGCTTTTGGGTGCCCTTATGCCACTCCTGGCACAAACATTTAGGCAGTTCTGCTTTGTTTGATGGCTGGTCACTATCCATCTTCCTCTTGATTACATTCCAGGGGCTATCAATGGGGTTCAGGTTTGGAGATTGGGCTGACAATGACAGGGTCTTGATGTGGTGCTCCTTGTACACATTGATTAACCTAGCTGTGTGGCATGTGGCATTGTCCTGCTTGATAAAACAGTCCTCAGAGTTGGGGAACATTGCCTGAGCAGAAGGAAGCAAGTGTTCTTCAAGGATAACCTTGTATGCAGCTTGATTCATACATCTTTCGGAAACATTAACCTGCCCAATTCCAGCCTTGCTGAAGCATCCCCTGATCATCACCGATCCTCCACCAAACTTCACAATGGGTGTAAGACACTGTGGCTTGTACGCCCCTCCAGGTCTTCCTCTAACCATCAGACGACCAGGTGTTGGGCAAACCTGAAAATTAGACTCATCAGAGAAGATTACCTTACTCCAATCTTCTATGGTCCAATCCTTATGGTCTTTGGAAAACTTCAGCCTGGCTCTCCTTCTCTTCTCATTGATGAAAGCTTTTATTTTAATCTTACATGACTTGAACCCTGCGTCTAGGAGCCTGTTACAAACTATTTTTGCTGTGCACTTCACCCCAGCTGCCATTTGCCATTCCTTTTGTAGGTCAGTTGATGTCATCCTGCAGTTGCTGAGTGATGATGGGAGTATAGGTGTATCACGGTCCGCGCTGCTCCAGGGCTTAAAAAACTCACCAAAGAGTCAGTCAGATTTCCACCCTTTTATTCTCCTGGAAAAGGAGAATAAAGGATGGAAATCTGACTGACTCTTTGGTGAGTTTTTTAAGCCCTGGAGCAGCGCGGACCGTGATACACCTATACTCCCATCATCTTTCTGGATTATAACCACTGTTCAGTGGTCGGTGGAGGTCCTGCAGCAGCTCGGAATAATATTTCCTAAATGCCTTCAAACCAGTTGTGGAGATCACAACTGCATCAGGTGAGTGGCTTCCCAGCACCACCCCATTACGATTAGTGTCACTAGTGATAGGGCACTATTGCGCCTCTTGTCCCCCACCCTTTTATATTTTGCAGTTGCTGAGTGACATTCAAATAAGATGACGTTCATTCCGGTCAGTGGACAGTCGCTTTTCGCCCTCTGCTGGTCTGTCTCTTTGTTGTCCCCAATGTTTGCTGCTTGACCTAGTTGTAATGGACTGCTGTCTTCAAACATTTAAGGATGGAGGGAACATGACGCTCACTGTATCCCTCTGCTAGTAAAGCCAGAATTCAGACCTTCTTGTCCTCACTCAAAACTTTTCTTTTCAACTCCTTTGGCATGGATAAAAGTTATTTTTTTCATTCATATTACTTCTGGGCTATTCCTAGCACTTGTTTTGCCATCCAAACTTATCCTATTGCAAGAGGATTGTGAAGACCACAGCAGTGTTTTTTATACTTTCCCTCATTAAATAAGATTTGGTTCAGATGATCAGCTAATCAGAAGCACACTAAGTAGAATGAGGTGTATTTGGTTGGAATTCAACTGACACTGGAGTGGAATGGCTGTCAGAGATGTACAGATGGTGATTTGTAGAAACCTGTGCAGTGATCTCTTAATTTTTGCCAGAGCTGTATATATACATACACACATATCCAGTGGGTAAAAAAGTAGTAAACACTTCACCAATTATATACGATAAGTAAATCTGTATATCTAAAACTGCTATTGGCATGAATATCTCACCATATGTCAGAGTTTCCTGAGTTTATGTTTGAAATCAATATCTTTCTGAAGATTCCACCCTTGTTTTCATCTTCATTATCCTGGTAGATGGCAGCAGATTTTTTTCCAAGTGTGTCTCAGTACATTTGTTGATCCATTTTTCCTTCAATTGTATGAAGTTTGCCAGTACCATATGCTAAAAACAGCCCCAGCCCATGATGTTCACACCTCCAAACTTCACTGTTGGTATGGTGTGTTTGGGTGATATGCAGTACCTTTTGACCTCCAAACATGGAGTGTATCATGACATCCAAGTGTTCGGTTTTGGTCTATTTGACCACACTATATTCCCCCAGTATTAAGCTTGCGTAAATGTTGTTGAGCAAATGTTAAATGCAACTGAAGTTGCTCTTTGTTCTACAATGGAGACTTGTGTGGCGAGCATGCATGAGCATGTATACCGGCCATGAAGGTTGAGGTCTTATTATTTTCTTTGAAACAATTCTACCCGCTGATTTCAGGTCTTTCTGTAGCTCTCCATGGGTGGTGCTTGGCTCTTGGACAACTCTTCTGATAATTCTTTTCACTCCTCTGCCTGAAATCTGGCACTGAGCATGTGGTCATGGCCAATTTGTAGTGAAATTCTTCTCTAACCATTGCCTTTAGTATGTTTTGCAACAATAAGGTTGTGAAGGTCTTGAGACAGCTAACTGGTTTTGCCCATCATGAGATGTTTCTTGTGTGGCACCTTGGTAATGAGACACCTTTTTAAAGACCAACCCGCTGACATTATTTTTCACTAAGTGTCAGGATTGCTTTCTAATTACTTATATATTTCAGTTAGTGTCATAACTTTTCATGACTTTCTGCACCTCTGTTTCCTCATGTGTTTAATGCTTTTTGTGTAATTTCTCATTATTACAGATAACTTTCTTTATGGACCACTATGGTTTAAAATTCTTTATTGATGTGTATTGGATGAGTTGTCCCAAAATGTCCAAATTAAAACACGAAGCTTGAAAAAGAATGCAAAGTTTGAAACAATGTCAATACACAAATAATGGCACCTTTTATTCAGTTTGAAACATAGGACTAAGGCTAGCTTCACACTTGCGGACCCATCTGCAGCGTCCTACGGAGGGGATCCGCAAGCTGACTGCAGCCACCGCCAGCCCCTATGTTTATAATGGGAAGGCACGGTGCTACGCAGGTCTGCGCATGACCGTGTGCTCCCATTCACTGCAATATGTGATTTGTACACAGGCGGATGCCCGTGCACAAATCACACACTCTCGTCCGCACCAGGAACGCGACCATGTCCGCCTGCGTACAAATCACATATTGCAGTAAATGGGAGCGCACGGTCATGCGCAGACCTGCGTAGCACCGTGCGTTCCCATTAGAAACATAGGGGCTGGCGGTGGCTGCAATCAGCTTGCCGATCCCCTACGCAGGACGCTGCGGAGGGGTCCGCAAGTGTGAAGCCAGCCTTAATGAAACTAACTTGTCTCCCCCTTTCCCCAAGTTGTCAGTGCTCACATTACTTTAATTAGCCTACGACTGACGGCTTTGATGGCTAAAGACTGACTGTTAATATAATGTCATAGATTAATTCTACACATGAAAATAATTTGCTTCTGACTCCTCCTGAATTGATCAGTCAGTTTAAAATTTCTCACTTCACAGCTAAAATGTGTATTCAGGGAAGATAATTTATGACATTTATGAGACAGGAGATGACCGTTACTACTGCTAAGATCCTGTGTAGACAGGAGGAGGAAGAGAAGGCAAGACCCTCTATTTCCTCTCTTCACCTCTTCCCCTCTCCCATCTACATATGTATAGAATAATACCATTTAGAACTGTTAATTAGGAACTTTGAAAATAAAAGATCAGTCCAGCAGGGCAAAGATACATATTTCTCTGATAAATTACTATTATTTTCATGTGTACTGTTTATTTATAAACTTAAAATGATAGCTACGCTTTAAAAATGCCAGCCTTGTTCCTTGTCCACAACAGCAAAGACAAGCTGTGCATGCTAAGCAGATATGCTATTATCACCAAGCACAAACAGTCTAAAGGATGAAGACTTTGTCCATTGACTTCAGCAGTTTGATGTGATAAAGACATTTGCTATGCTTGGAACAGTCAAAACTTTTCTAGGACATGATGGAAAGAGGACTTTGAGAGAAACCATACCACAGTGTGATGACTGTCCGCTGCAAGGGCTGAGCTGCTTGTAAGGCAGCACCCCGAGAAACTCTGATACCCTTTAACCCCTATACAGTGATCTGGAATTACTACGGAGCCCAGGAGGTAACTGCCTATAGATGAGCAGCAGATCTGAGCAGGGAGGTCGCCAGGCATGGTCAAAGCTAGATGGCCAGGCAATAGACTAAATCAGGATCCAAGTTAGTAGTTAGAAGACAGTGTCAAAACTGGGATGGCAGCAAAAGTACAATATCTTGAAGCGGTAGAAGAGTCCAAAATTCAGGCAAAGGTCAGTCAATATAGTAGAACACAATCTAGACAGCAGGGGAAACCAAGAATATATCTGGCAGTTTGCAAGGTAGGCCTAAGGTATTTGAAGGTCGCGGTCCCCTCTTATAGGCTGGAACTCAGAGCCTGATAACCTCACCCGGACCACCCCTACAACCAGGCCAGAGAATGAGGCACCACAGGTACCATCCACCCCGATTCCGATAGAGGAATGAAGCTTGCACCTACCAGATGCCTCTGCAGGGACCTCTTCCCTATCGCCAGCATCACCCACCGGGCGAGCACAACGATACCCAGTGACAGAGGCAGGAGGAAGGAACGGAGCAGGTCCCGACAAGGACATAGAACCCCTATCACCGGCACCACTAGCCGAAGGAATCCGGCGGTGCCTAGTGACTGGGGCAGAAATCGCAGTTACAGATTCTGGCGACGACTTGACAGAAGGTTGGTCCAAAATTTAGAAAAGAAACATACAATTTACAATGTATTTCAATCTGAGGCACAGTATTACGAATAAAACTGGACTCTATCAGTGAAGGGTAAGAAGAAATCCACAAGGGGTTAAATAGAAATTAAATTAGAAGGAATACGTGAAATGAGAGGGGGTTGACCTAGTAGTTGAGAGCCATACATAAATGCAAAACAAATTGGCAACCAAAAAATACCAGTAGTAATATAGACACATCCCAATCCTTCTGGGAACGTGTTCTATGTCAATAGTCTTTATAACACAACAATGAAGCCCGTAAATATAATTGTACACCCTACCAACAGTGAACCATGTTGCTTGGTGTCCTAATATTTTTGGAGGTTTTTTTTGCTATGTTTGGAACAGAAGTACTTAATTGTGTTGACCAGTGGCGCACCCAGAAATTTCCCAAGGTAGGGGTCCAAGAAACACACACTGGCCCTGAAAGGGGGGTGTCACCCCCCAGCGGGGTTCTGAGGGGCAAAGCCCCCAGTCGGGGGTTTGGGGGAGTGAAGCCCCCCTAAAAGCAGCCTCTTTTGTGGGCCCTTGGGTGCTGTGTAATTGTTCCTGTCTCCTGACATAGGGGCCCAGCTCCTTGTGTACTGCACCACTTCTCAGGGCCGTCTTAAGGGGGGGGTCCAGACACGTAGGTCCCCCCCCTTGGGTGCGCCTATGGTGTTGACAAATATTGAAGTCAAAAGATTATCTGAGCATTGTAGAGTGAAAACTAGATCTCCGTGGGTCCTATAATAGAAGAATGACCCAAACACATCCAAAGGAGTACCCAAGAATAGTCAAGAGAAAAAATAGACTGCCAACACTGAGTCCTGGCCTCAAGTAAACTGTCAATCTTTAGTGAGACCACTAATCTGATATTTGATATAGGAACCCATCACATATTCTGGAGCTTGATAAAATTGCAGTGGAGGAAACTACTGGGCAGACAGGTGCAAGAAGCTCACAGATGGCTACAACAAACCGTTGGGAGGCTGTAATTGTTGCCAGAGGTTGTTAAACCAAGTAGGAAGGAAGGATATCCCAAATTCTGTCCATGTCATAAGCCAGGTTTCTTCTCTATTTCATTTTTGAACTGACTGCATATCGACTGACAGGCCAACATTTTTTGTTGAACGTTTTCTGACCCGTTATTAAAGTATTCTATGGACACAGGGGTGTATACCCACTTATTTTGGAAGATAGTGAATTTTTATTAAAAAACAACAAAAAAAAACAAAACAAGAATGCCAATAATGTGATCACAACTGTATAGAGTAAAGAGTGAGATCTATATTTATTACCTAGGCGTATGGTCTTTCTGGCCAAATATCGACATTTCCTGTGGAGATACGATCCAGTGATAGATTTATGCTTTTATCCATACCTTACAGCCATATCTTATATCCAGACTTGTAAGTTGAATGGTGTTTCTTGCTGTCATTATCATTTAATTATTGCTCACTATTTTCTTATCAAGTTTATGTATTATGACGAAAAAGGTTTAATTTTCCAAGTGGGACAAATGCTTGATGACTGTGATATACCTGTAATTGTATGTAACTGATACATGTTTGTGCTTAGGCAGTGCCTTAGAGAAGAAAGGAGGGAAAGAGTTCATGGAAGCTGTCATTGAACTGAAGAAAAAGAATGGACCTTTAGATATAGCCGGAGGTAATGACTTTACCTGATGTTTTTAAAGTCTACCATAGCAAAGCAGCACATTGCTATCTTTTAAATGGGATTTATGATGAAAGTGGTAAATTTAATGAATAATATAATGGGCATATTTCTTATCTAATAAGTCTGCTGCCATACTAGCACAGCTCTTTCCTCTCTGACCTTCAATGATAATGTCCCTGGCTAACAATGTGACCACTATGGCTAATCAGCACCCTTGATGGTACAATGCTGAGGCCAGTAATTGGTGACAGCAATTACATGAGGAAGTCGGTCATTGTTTGCTGTGCTTCATGATTACATCACGGACTATTGCGACTACTGCAGCAAATCACTAGCATCTGGCAAACACCTCAGCACCATACTTAGTGAACAGACATTAAGGGTAAACATTAAAGGGCTCTCAACAATGTCTGTATCATATATAAAAAAAAAAGAAAAATATATATAAAAAGAAAGAAAAAAACTGGCTTCACGATCGCGCTGTCCTCAACGATAATAAATCCACGTGAGTTCACTTCAACTCCTGAGGAAGTATACAGTGTGTACACGAAACGCGTAGAGTTTACTGTGGAATAAAGAGTTGGTCGGAGTCCATGGGCACATGGACTTATTATCGTTGTGGACAGCGCGGTCGTGAAGCCGGTTTTTTCTTTCTCCTCTTATATATGATCTGCTATACCGGTGGATTGCTGCAGTTCTGTGGATGCTGTGGATTTTACGCTGAGGTGCATATGGTTGTTGTGTCACACACAACTAAACCAGGTGAGTGGATCCATATAGAAAATTGACTATATACTTATATTATATATTGAGATAAGACCCTATAGTGCGCTTTCTTCCCCTCTATTATGTTACAGTTCCTTACGAATACCAGTACCTGTAGACACTATCCCAATGTCTTCTCTTATAAACCACTTTTCTGTGGATCATCTATTATGAAGTAAAACCAGTGGTGATGTGAATAAGTAACTTTTTATATGATGTCAGTGAATTCCTATGGAATTGGAGCCATTGTAGCTTAAATAATGGTTAAAATGTCCTTTAATGCTTCACAATTGTAGTGATAGCATAATGCATCCTATAAATGTATTAGGGCCTATGGATATCATAGATGAGGTTTTCCTGCTTGGGACACCTCTTCTATGAACCTATGAAACCTGTCATATTTGAGCTATCTAACCTATTAATTTAGGCATACTGGTAATAGACTACTGAAAAAAGTTCTACCTGTATGTCTTATATTAGATGCTTTGTTGTGGATAAATCATCTTTTATCGCTTAATGTAAATGAGCTCTTCCGGACTCTGGGCAGGGCATTTTCGGAACATAGCGCTGGGCTCCTCATTTCATTATTATTTATCACCCACCATTATCATTGCTCGGTCCCTGTGACACTGAGTGCTTGTCAGGAAATCTTGCGTCTGGGAATTCCAGCTCCATTTCCCTTCTCTGCTCCGCCTTTTCATGGACATAGGCTTCATGTTTCTTCTGGTGCTGGCGAATCACTGTTCCTTGTCTGCTGCAACATTTCTGTGTGCCGGAAGACACTGGGAGCGGAAGTATAGTGTACTTTCGAACCAACACCAAGTAGAAAGTATTTGTTAAGTGTAAAATGAATGATACATGGTTTTCTAAATATTTTAAAAATATAAATCTAAAAAATGTGATGTGCATTTGTATTCAGCCTCTTTTGACTGATACCCCTAAATAAAATCTTGAGTCACAAATTGCCTCTAGAAGTCACCTAATTAGTAAATTGAGTCCATCTGTGCGTAAAGGTTTTAGAAAACCTTGTATCCTTTCTCTTGCACTTCACAAATACTTGCTACTTTGTCTTGGTGTAATGAGATAAAATCCCAATATATATATTATATATATATATATATATATATACATATAAAAGAGAAAAAAACTGCACAGCACACTCAGACAATGTGAACTGGTGCCAGCAGTGACGCTGGATATAAACTAGAAAAAAGTACTCTGCAGCACACAGCTACTCCCAATGATGTACATGTGCTAACAAGCTATATATACCTGAGAAAAAAGTTTAAAAACTTACGTTTTTTCAAAAAACTCAAAAATCTTATCTTTTTATTTCTGAAGTTCTTGGTACACACATTGGCCAATGTCTGTTTGCTCACCGACTGCGACAAAGTGACTTCAGGTCCGATGAGTCCTACGCTGATATCCCTATCCTCCTTGTCCGCTCCCCCACTTTTTAGTGGGCAGACACCACCTCGACCCTAGATCACCTGTGGTCAATGAGGGTGCAGATTGCAGTAAGGAGCCAGCAACTCCATAAATTACAAAAGAGAAAAAAACTGCACAGCACACTCAGACAATGTGAACTGGTGCCAGTAGTCACGCTGGATATAAACTAATTAGTAAATTGAGTCCATCTGTGCGTAAAGGTTTTAGAAAACCTTGTATCCTTTCTCTTGCACTTCACAAATACTTGCTACTTTGTTTTGGTGTAATGAGATAAAATCCCAATATATATATATATATATATATATATATATATATATATATATATACCGTATATATATAATTTTTCGCATTATAACACTCATCGGATTATAAAACGCACCCCCACATTTGGTGATGGAAAAGAGAAAAAAATTATTTTTAATGTCACATCAGGTCCATCTTAAGATGTCAGTGTTCGTCTTACAAATCATATGGGGTATATGTCCCTCATAGCCCCCTCATCCTGGTACATGGTCCCTCATCCTGTGATACAGCCCCCCATCCTAGATATGGCCCCCTTATTCTGGTTATGGCTGGCACACATCCCCCAGTGATGGCACACGTCCCCCAGTGATGGCACACGTCCCCCAGGGCTGGCACATGCTCTCCAGTGCTGGCACACATCCCCCAGGTCTGGCACACATCCCCCAGGGCTGGCACACGTCCCCCAGGGCTGGCACACGTCCCCCAGGGCTGGCACAAGTCCCCCAGGGCTGGCACATTCTCCCTAGTGCTGGCACACGTCCCCAAGACCTGTCACATTCCCCAGGGCTGTCACACATCCCCCAGGGCTGGCACATGCCCCTCAGGGCTATCACACGTCCCCCAGGGCTGACCCATCTCCCCCAGGGCTGGCACAAGTCCCCCAGGCCTGTAACACATCCCCCAGGGCTGTCCACATCCCTAGGGCTGGCACATGTGTCTCAGGGCTGGCACACATTCCCTAGAGCTATCACACGTCCCCCAGGGTTGGCACATGCCCCCCAGGGCAGGTACGTTCCCCCCAGGGCTGTCCACATATTCCCCAGGGCTGTCCCACATATTCCCCAGGGCTGTCCCACATATTCCCCAGGGCTGTCCCACATATTCCCCAGGGCTGTCCCACATATTCCCCAGGGCTGTCCCACATATTCCCCAGGGCTGTCCCACATATTCCCCAGGGCTGTCCCACATATTCCCAGGCTGTCCACATATTCCAGCTGGCACATGCCCCCAGGGCTGGCAAAAGTCTCCCAGGGCTGTTAGATATGGCCCCCCCATGCTGCTGCCAATAATAAAATAACAACCCCATTACTCACCTTTTCCAGCGATGTCCTGGCTCCCTCCATGCAGCTGCGCTCCTCCACTTCCTGCTTCTTCTCTGTAACGCCGTTAATGTGATAAGGCGCACAGAGATGTCACTGCTGAGCCGATCACATGACCAGCTGTACAGAGAAGAAGCAAGAAGTGGAGGAGCGCAGCTGCATGGAGGGAGACAGGACATCGGTGGAAAAGGTGAGTAATGTGGTTGTTGTTTTATTATTGACAGCAGCATGGGGGGCCATATCTAACACGGGGGGGGGCATGTGCCATCACGGGGGAAGCGGACAATTTAATATGCGCTGCTCCCCAATCCATCACTGCGGTGCGGTTTCAGCACCACAGTGATGGACAGCGGCAGTGCATATTAAATGAACGGGAGCAGGAGACCTCCTGCTGGGACCTGCAGCCCGCAGCCATCCCGCCCCAGCCCCGGACATACTCTCTGAGCTGCCCCCATCCTCCCCTGCACATACCCTCCGTACATTTGGGCTATAAGATGCACCCCCCACTTTCCCCCACAGTTTCAACGTTACACTTTTCAACATCGGCTGCAAAATCGGAAGCGATGCCGCGGGTGCGCGCTCGCGTCCGACATCGTAGCCTAGCTGTCACACGGAAAGATGTTGCCGTTGACTGCGCTACGATGTTGCTGCAGCGATTGCTCGCTGGGCTGCGATCAACCCAGCAAGCGATCCGCTGCAATGCAGTGAACAGGCTGGATTGGCCGTGACATCGCTATTGCGGTGTCACACCGAACGATGCCACACGTTGCTTAAGTTGAAGTTGACAGGTTTTCCTGGATGCAGGAAAACCTGTCAACTCCTACTTGAACAACTATCGTTGTTGAGTCGTGCGTTTACACGCAACAACACAACAACGATGTCGTTTCAACATAGTTCCTGACATCACTTTTGAATGATGTCAGGAACGATGTTGAAACGTGTAACGGGGCCTTTATAGTCTGAAAAATACGGTTTATATGTATACATACATTCAATGGAATCCAGAAGTTTACATACACAATATAAAAAGACACATATGCATGTTTTCTCACAATCTGGCATGAAATCAGAATAAACCTTTCCCGTTTAAGGTTAATTGGGGCAACCATAATTATTAATATTTGCCAAATGTCAGAATAATGAGAGAGAGAGAATATTTTAATGCATTTTTATTACTCTCTACAAAATCACAAGTTTACTACATTTTTTTACTATTTGCTACTAATGCCCTTAAACTCTGACTTGGATCAAATGTTTTGGATATCCTTCCACAAGCTTCTCACAATAGTTGGAAGGAATTTGGGCCCATTTTTCCTGACAGAATTGGTGTAACTGAGCTACGTTTTCCTTGCTCACACCTGCCTTTGCAGCTTTGCCCATACATTTTCAATAGGATTGAGATCAGAGCTTTGTGGTAGTTAGTCCAAAACATTGACTTTTTTATCATTAAGCCACTTTCTAACTAGTTTGGCAGTATGCTTCGGGTCATTGTCCATTTGAAAGACCCATTTCTGCCCAAGCTTTAACTTCCTGGCTGATGTCTTCAGATGTTGTTTCATTGTTGCCACATAATCTTTCCTTATGATGCCATCTATTTTGTGAAGTGTACCAGTCTTTCCTGCAGCAAAACACCCCTACAACATGATGCTGTCACCTCTATGTTTCACAGTTAGGATAGTGTTCTTAGGCTTCCAAGCTTCTCCCTTTTTCCTCCAAACATATTGATGGTCATTATGGCCAAACAGTTCAATTTTAGTTTCATCACACCACAGGATATGTATCCAACAATATAGGTCTTTGTTCCTGTATGCATTTGCACACATTATTCTGGCTTTATGCTTTTTATGGAGCAATAGCTTCTTCCTGGCAGAGTGCCCTTTCAGCCCATGTTGATACAATACTCGTTTCACTGGATAATGAGACAATCTTACCAGCTTCCACCATCATCTTCACAAGGTCTTTTGATTTCGTTCTTGGGTTGATATGCACATGTTGGACCAAAGCATGTTCATCTCTGCGACACAGAATCCATCTCCTTCCTGAGTGGTATGATGGCCATCTTGTTTGTACTTGCCTATATTTGTTTGTACAGATGAACAAGACACCTTCAGGTATCTGGAACTTGCACCAAAGGAGGAACCAGACTTCTGCAAGTCCACAATTCTCTTCCTGATATCTAGGCTGATTTCTTTAGCTTTTCCATTGATTCTACACAAAGCAGCAGTATGTTTTAGGTGTGCATTAAAATATATCCACATGTGTGTCTCTAATTATCTCAGATGTTGCCAATAAACCTATCAGAAGCTTCGAAACACATGACTTCACCATATGGGCTGTTCCAAATTGTTTACATAGGCATAGTAATCCTAGTGTATATAAACTTTTGACTTTGCAGAAAGAAATAAAGTGCCTGAAAACAGTTTCTGTTTCTCATTATTCTGTCATTTGGCAAATATAAATAATTATAGTAATCCTAATTGACCTAAAATGGGAAAGGTTTATTCTGATTTCATGTCAGATAGTGAGAAAAACATGCATATATGTCCATTTATACAGTTGTGGCCAAAAGGATTAACACCCCTACAATTCTGTCAGATAATACTCAGTTTCTTCCTGAAATGATTGCAATCACAAATTATTTGGTATTATTATCTTCATTTAATTTGTTTTCAATGAAAAAACACAAAACAGAATGAAGCAAAAAGCAAACCATTGATAATTTCACACAAAACTCCAAAAATGGGCCAGACAAAAGTATTGGCACCCTCAGCCTAATATTTAGTTGCACAACCTTTAGCCACAATAACTGTGATCAACCGCTACTGGTAACCATCAATGAGTTTGTTACAATGCTCTGCTGGAATTTTAGACCATTCTTCTTTGGCAAACTGCTCCAGGTCCCTGATATTTGAAGGGTGCCTTCTCCAAACTGCCATTTTTAGATCTCTCCACAGGTGTTCTATGGGATTCAGGTCTGGACTCATTTCTGGCCACCTTAGAAGTCTCCAGTGCTTTCTCTCAAACCATTTTCTAGTGCTTTTTGAAGTGTGTTTTGGGTCATTGTCCTGCTGGAAGACCCATGACCTCTGAGGGAGACCCAGCTTTCTCACACTGGGCCCTACATTATGCTGCAAAATTTGTTGGTAGTCTTCAGACTTCAAAATGCCATGCACACGGTCAAGCAGTCCAGTGCCAGAGGCAGCAAAGCAACCCCAAAACATCAGGGAACCTCCACCATGTTTGACTGTAGGGACCGTGTTCTTTTCTTTGAATGCCTTTTTTTTTTCTCCTGTAAACTCTGTTGATGCCTTTGCCCAAAAAGCTCTACTTTTGTCTCATCTGGCCAGAGAACATTCTTCCAAAACGTCTTAGTCTTTCTCAGGTAAGTTTTGGCAAACTCCAGCCTGGCTTTTTTATGTCTCAGGGTAAGAAGTGGGGTCTTCCTGGGTATCCTTCCATACAGTCCCATTTCATTCAGACGCCGACGGATAGTACGGGTTGACACTGTTGTACCCTCGGACTGCAAGGCAGCTTGAACTTGTTTGGATGTTAGTCGAGCTTCTTCATCCACCATCCGCACAATCATGAGTTGAAATCTCTCGTCAATTTTTCTTTTACGTCCACATCTAGGGAGGTTAGCCACAGTGCCATGGGCTTTAAACTTCTTGATGACACTGCGCACGGTAGACACAGGAGCATTCAGGTCTTTGGAGATGGACTTGTAGCCTTGAGATTGCTCATGCTTCCTCACAATTTGGTTTCTCAAGTCCTCAGACAGTTCTTTGGTCTTCTTTCTTTTCTCCATCCTATTGTGGTACACACAAGGACACAGGACAGAGGTTGAGTCAACTTTAATCCATGTCAACTGGCTGCAAGTGTGATTTAGTTATTGCCAACACCTGTTAGGTGCCACAGGTAAGTTACAGGTGCTGTTAATTACACAAATTAGAGAAGCATCACATGATTTTTCTAACCGTGCCAATACTTTTGTCCACCCCCTTTTTTATGTTTGGTGTGGAATTATATCCAATTTGGCTTTAGGACAATTCTTTTTGTGTTTATTCATTGAAGACAAATTAAATGAAGATAATACCAAAGAATTTGTGATTGCAATCATTTTCAGAAGAAAACTGATTATTATCTGACAGAATTGCAGGGGTGTCAATACTTTTGGCCAACACTGTATAGTGTATGTAATTTCTGGTTTCATCTGTATATACACACATACACAGGTATTCTTATGTAAAAAATATATAATGGCCTTTTTTTAACCGATCATTGATATCATACACCTATATTGAACTTAATTTCCAGTTGTGATCATGGTTTATTAACCTCTCTCAGTTTTTTGTTAACTTGTAAAGTTCCCAAATGCGTAATCCTTCAAGGATAAGAAAACTTTACAGACGCACACCATGGATAATGTCTAATTCTAGAGGAAAAGTTGTAGTGTTAAGGTGAAACGCTTAAGTTGCCATTTTGGCCACATTTTGCATATAATTCCCCATCTGATTACAGGAATGTCAGGTTGTTTTATTAGATTTCACTTGAATTTATGAAGCATTCTCCATATGCCAAATGAAACAGTGAAACATAAATTAGAACAAATTGGAAATGTCCAGAGCTCAACTTCTTCAATATGTTAGGGAACAACGCCCAACTGCACAATAGTTCCTGGTACTCCCCTTGCTCTATGAAATTTATAGGTGACCCAGGTTTTCCCGCAATCACTTTAATTTTCGTCCTTGATGATGGCTCTTTTATGTCTGTGTAGAAAAAGAAAAGCAATAACGCTGAAGAAATGAGCTTGTTCATACCAAATAAAAGCAGGTTTTCGGTCACCTCCTGAAAGATGTTGATCTGACGAACACTGGCTTTCAATTACAAGCACATATTGCAATATTATTACACAGCAATGTCTTGAATTGTTTAACTTTAAAGCTGCAGATGTATCATGACACAGAGCAGTGAAGTGTAACTGTGAAAATCATTGCATCCATAGGATTTTATGACCATGTTTGCTAAGAAATTTCATAATTGAGATCTTTGAAAGATGATGGTGAGCACACATGTGCGTATGGCTTCCATAGAGTAATGGGGCATCTATGATAAACTTGGATTTGTGCAGACCGTGGAGCATCAAAGGCATACAATCATTACTGATAATTTGTCTTACATTGTAAAACATATTGGTTGACTTGCAAGAACAGATGATTTGATGGCAACGTATTACGAGGAGAATACCTCTGCCTTACATCCACACATCTGAAACTTCCATCTAGCTTCAGATGCTTTAGTAAATGTAGATCAGAAGTAGCGGACACTGTTCCTTAAGTAACAGGTTGTAGGGAGTTCATGGATACTATTTGTTTAGGATAATATATTACAACTGTAGAAAAACTAAGATAGTTCTCATCAATTGTAAATATTTCAATAACAGCCTCTAATAAAGCGTATATGTTACTGAACTTGCTTACGAGATGAAAGAAGACCGTGAAATTGGGATTTCACTATAATTCTTTAATAAATGTACTTTAAAGGGGTTGTCCATTATTGGACAATCGCTTCTTGAATGTGCCCTGTGCACTGAATAAAATAAGAAAAGAGAATAGGCACCACTCATAGATTTTAGCTCTCATATGTCAGAACAAGTATAAATAATGTCATAAGATTGCCAGGGGACATAGCACTTTGATTGGACAAGCAGAGCTGGTCCAGAAAGTGAGTACAGATGTAGCCATTTTTAAAATGACAATGATATCACAATGATATCACAATGCAGAAAGATATCCTAGTGCAGAAGAGAGTGACAGGATATGTAACAGTACTAATGCAATGCCTTTTATTGTATTTTAGTAGTTAACTTTACGCACCATGATAGACTTCTTGTGTGTAAAACCGGCCATACACATTTGATGGCTCTCGGAGGAACTATGCTCCAGTCGATCCTTTGACTGACCGCCAACTCAGCTGGACTCTCCCATTCACAGAAGCGCTTGTTCAGCTGAGCGATCCTGTGTGGGATCCTATATGAGAAAGTTGTCGAATGACATGTCAGCCGGCAGCTTATCTTGAAGAGAACAATATGATCAAAAGTCCAAAATTGGACATGAGCAATGGAAGTTTTTCCCGACAATCATTCACATATTAGACCATTGACCAAAGATATCATGATGTAGAAATATATCCTGGAGCAGAAGAGGGTGACAAGATATCTAACAATACAAATTCGATGACTTTTGTTGTGTATTAGGAGTTCACTTTCTGCGCTATGATTTCTGGTGTATAAAAAAGGCCATACACATTAGATGGCTGTCGACAGAACGATGCTTGGGTTGATCCCTTGACCGACTGCCATGTCAGCTAGTCTCTCCCTTTCACAGGAGCTCATGTGTGTGTTCTCTATGAGAAAACCGCAGAATAAAACGTTGGCCGGCGGCTTATCTAGAAGAGAACAGTGTGATCGAAACACATTAGACAATTGGTCATTGATATCGGCAGGTTCAACCAACATTAGTCTAATGTTTCATTATTATTATTTATATTCAGAGCAACATTGATTTCATGGTCCTGTACATGTAAAAAAGAGGTTTGCATATAAAATACAACTATAGAGTACAATGAATAAAATAACAGTGACAGACGTGTACAGAGGGGACAGGACCATGCCATCACAAGCCTACATAATTTCTACGAAACATGGAGTCATAAAGCCACTAAATATAATAAACAGTTGAATTTATTGAAAAATATAAAAAATGGAAAAAAAAGAATATGAAAAAGTAGTAATACAGCAATAAAATCAAAGGTAAAGGCTTAAGTCTAAAAGGGGGCAGGGTCCAATCACATTGTATAAGAAGACGAAGCATCCCAAATCCTAAGGTGTACCCATTGCTTACCCATGTTTCCAGTGGGCTACCTCACAGACTTTCTAATATGCAAATAGAGTCTGTGGAGCCTGGTTTAGGAGTCTCAAACACTTAAGTAGCCAGATACCCTCCAGGGAAGGACCTAGCCCTGGGGTGGCTCCTTGCAGAAACCACCATAACCACCATCAGTGGCGGACCTTGTGCCATCTTGTGCCAAGAGGGCCCTGGTGCAGCAGCCGATGGTGAGGCCCTGGGGGGGGCTGCTAACATGACAGCAAGGAACGGAGGGGGGGGTGTGCTAGCGGATGGCGGCGGGTTGGGTGTCTGCTATGGGCGCTGCGGCTCCTACCTGCTGCGCAGTCCTGGGAGCCGGGGCGGCAAAGGAGTGGAGGGGAGCAGGGAGCTTCCCTCAGTTGATCCCCTCTCCACTGACACATGGTCATGGGGGTCGGCTGGAGGCCCCCCTGCAGGCTTGAGGGGCCCCCTATCCAGTCGGGGCCCTGGTGCAGCTGAACCAGCTTCACCACGGTAGGTCCGCCCCTGACCACCATATTAAGTGGCCCTTTCAGTTAATATCCAACTCTTTACTAGTTTAAAGATATGACTAGGAATTTACCAAGGCCAGGTATATATCCACAGACAGCTGTTTCGGGGTTTTGCCCCTCATCAGTGATTCTGGCTAGGTGGGAGCAATGCCTAGTAGACCAACATCACAAATCATTCACTGATCTCAGGGAGACCATTTGAGGAAAACACTGGCAGCTGGCAAAAGCACTCAAACACAGTGAAATCCTAGGTGCACAGACTTTTTAGGGTACTAGGGAAGGAGGCAGCAGGTGGGGCTTTGGGGGGGTGGGTGACAAGCCAGAATGTTTTAGAGAATAAACTTCCTGGCTTCAGTCCTGCAGCTTGCAGTTTAGGCAGCATGAATCCCCTGATGAATTCCCTTTAAGTAAACTCTCTTACTGTTCTGTAGCTTTTGTTTGATTGCTGATTGTGCCTTGTGTGTACATATCCTTTTTATATTACCGTATATTTCTCTCTACTGTACCTTGTCTGGTTGTCTGCGCTGCTAGGGCAGATTACACTTGACAACAGGCAGCAGAGAGGAAGGAAACGTCTAGTGGCCATGAGTTTGGAGTGATTTTTCAGGGGTCAGACTAAATAATTTTTAAATGAAGGGATTATTTTAGGGTACGTGAGCATGTTGAGTATTTGGTTGTAGACATTTCTGCACCAAATCCTAATCTCTTGGAAGAAAAAAAAAAAGGGTGTTTTTTTTTTTGTTTTTTGTTTTTATATATATATTTGTTCCTCGCACTTATTCAATGTGTTTTTCCTGAATTCTGGGGTGGAAGCATGCTGAAAGAAAGGACATGCCTCAGATTTATTTCTGCACCAAATCTGCTTGGGAAAAGTAAGCAACATATGCACGAAACCTCAGGATTCTCATTGACTTTACAGGAATAAGGATTTACTTTCAGTTTTGTGACAAAACTGCAGTAAAAAACTCATCAAAAACGTGTTAAAAACACACTGTGTGCTGTGCACAGGACCTTATTGTCTATCACATTATATATCCAATTAATATATACAGTATATAGTTGACTGAATGCACAGGAGCTATTAAATGGCTGAAACTTGTATTATACACGTACCTAAATAAATTTTGCACATGAAAGTTTTGCTCATTCTTGCGAAGAGTTTCTTGCATTTGTTAACAAGAAAAGACTGTCGGCACTCTGTAACATCCAGTGTTAACAGGTGCATATCTGAACATAACATGTTCTAACAGCCATGTGCACTCTAAAATGCTAAGATAGGCAAACCAAAAATATAGGAAGGCAGAACTGCATTATTGCTAAGAAAATATATGAAAACAATTGAGACACTTAGCATATAAATATGGCCATTTCTATATCTGCCCAGTAGCCATGTCGAGGCATGTCTCCATACTGGGTGCTGTGAGGTAGCGACGTCGGATGGCACGGCATAAGGCAAGGACCCAGGCACAGAAGTTCACAGCACACGGTTTATTAGACACAAGTCCACAGTATGCACAAACCTCCGGGTTCTGGGATGCAGCCGGGCACACTTCCTACAACCATACGATTGGCACACAGTCCTTTATCACGGGTTCTCTCCGGTCCAGGTCTCACCGAGATCAAGCCCTCCGGGCTAGGCCGTGTTGTATCAGCACACAGCCTCTGCACTCTCCTGCCCTGGCCGCTCACTAGCCTCATCAGTCTTCCCTCAGACTGAAGCTCCACTCAGAGAACCACACCCTGTGTTCCTGCCTAGCTTTTAATCCAATGCCTCCCTCCGGGAATCCTCTATGAACCCGGAGTGGAGTGCTTCCTATACGTGGAGGGAGCACAACCTGGGAGACACATACCGGCCGTCACAGATCATCCCGGTCACTGTCTCACAGTGCATACACTAGTCAATGCCTATTTCTGGGTTTAAAAAAGCCCATATTTACAACTGTATCTTTGTTATAGTATGTTATGTTCAATTATACACCTCTTCACTTTGCGTGTCAGGTAGTTTTTTCTTGTTTAGGCTATGGGATCATACCTTCTGCTTGTGCACTCCTCCTCCATTAGCCTTGGGTGATTTTATCTACTAGCAGGCTCCTATTCGCCCATACAAATAGAGGTTTTTGGTGCCCAGTAAGGACACACCTCGACATGGCTACTTGGCAGATATAGAAATGGCCATCTATATGCGGTGTCTCAGTTTTTTCATATATTTCTTTAGCAGTAATGCAATTCTGTATTCTTACTTACTTGGGTTGCATGCCTTAGCATTTCAGAGGGCAACTGTCTGTTTGTTGTAATATCCTGCGTTTGTTATGCTGCAGAACACACTTTCTGTTGTCCACTTTAGACAATGCTTCTTTTTTTAAAAGGCTCTTTTTTGCCAATAAGCTGATCACAATGTCCAGCGGCCCTAATCTCCAACTATCAGTTGTTATATGTGAGGGAATCCAATGTCACAGCAGGAGAAATGAAGCATGCAGGGAAATGGTTCCAATTACTATAACCTTTCTTACACTGTTATTTCTTGTTTCCCGTGTCTGATCAGCCGCAGTAAGTTCAGGTCATGGATTGCCTGCAAAGTTTGTAATCCACTGCAACAGCCCGAGCTGGGGCTCTGACAAGTGTGAAGAACTACTGGAAAAGACAGTGAAGAACTGCTTGGCTTTGGCGGATGAAAAAAAAATCAAATCAATCGCTTTCCCTTCAATCGGCAGTGGAAGGTGAGGGATGTTTTAATGTGACAGCTGGTACCAATGATGTTCAAATGTATAGTTACGTTTTACTATGTACAAGTGTACTTGTCAAGATCAGTAACATTGTAGATACAGTTTTCATCTCTGGTTCTGGATTAACATTTACTTTCTAGTATGTTCTCAATATTCTGTCATTTTTAGAGCAGAAATATCAGAGTTCTTTGTGTGGTATGAACGGCTCTGATGATTGTTTTATGGTACTGAACCTCTTCCTCTAACTTTTTCCCACCGCAGGAATTTCTTTTTGTTTTCCCCTCTTCTTCTTTTTATTTTTCCATGAGATAGCCGTATGAGGGCTGTTTTTAGCAGGACAAGTTGTAGTCTTGATCGACACCATTCTTTTTACTATACAATGTACTGAAAAATTAAAAAAAAAAACATTGACGTTGAAGTGAAAAGGTCCTCACAATTCGCCCACTGGTTTTAGTTGAACTGTCGTCAGCTGACATTTTACCATTTTGGGTTGTATATGATGTTTTGATAACTTTTCATACTTTTTTTTTTCTTTCTGGAAATGCATTGCATGAAAAATGACAATTTTGGCATTTACCGTCAAGATAAATATCTTTTTATCTCCATACTTACTCCATTTATCCACACCTAGCATACACCGCACATTTATGGTGGACGTCAGGTTAGGGTTATCGAACCAGTGCATTATTGGATCTCAGTACCGTCATGGCCAAATGTTTTGAGAATGACACCAAAATTATATTTTCAGATGATCTGCTGCCCTCTGGTTTTTATTTGTGTTTGTCTGATGTTTATATCACATACAGAAATATAATTGCAATCATATTATGAGTACCAAAAGGTTATATTGACAGCTAGAATGAGTTAATGCAGCAAGTCAATATTTGCAGTGTTGACCCTTCTTCAGGACCTCTGCAATTCTCCCTGGCATGCTCTCAATCAACTTCTGGAGCAAATCCTGACTGATAGCAGTCCATTCTTGCATAATCAATGCTTGCATTTTGCTAGAATTTGTTGGTTTTTGTTTGTCCACCCCGTCTCTTTGATGATTGACCACAAGTTCTCAATGGGATTAAGATCTGAGGAGTTTCCAGGCCATGGACCCAAAATCTCTATGTTTTGTTCCCTGAGCCATTTAGTTATCACCTTTGCTTTATGGCAAGGTGCTCCATCATGCTGGAAAAGGCATTGTTGGGCGCCAAACTGCTCTTGGACGGTTGGGAGAAGTTGCTCTTGGAGGACATTCTGGTACCATTCTTTATTCATGGCTGTGTTTTTAGGCAAGACTGTGAGTGAGCCGATTCCCTTGCTGAGAAGCAACCCCACACATGAATGGTTTCAGGATGCTTTACAGTTGGCATGAAACAAGACTGGTGGTAGTGCTCACCCCTTCTTCTCCGAATAAGCTGTTTTCCAGATGTCCCAAACAATAGAAAAGGGGATTCATCAGAGAAAATGACTTTACCCCAGTCCTCAGCAGTCCACTCCCTGTACCTTTTGCAGAATATCAGTCGGTCCCTGATGTTTTTTCTGGAGAGAGTGGCTTCTTTGCTGCCCTCCTTAAACCAGGCCTTGCTCAAAGAGTCTCCGCCTCACAGTGCGTGCAGAAGTACTCACACCAGCCTGCTGCCATTCCTGAGCAAGCTCTGCACTGCTGGTAGTCCGATCCCGCAGCTGAAACAGTTTTAAGATACGTCCTGGCGCTTGCTGGTCTTTCTTGGGCGCCCTGGAGCCTTTTTGACAACAATGGAAGCTCTCTCCTTGAAGTTCTTGATGATGCGATAGATTGTTGACTGATTGCAATCTTTGTAGCTGCGATACTCTTCCCTGTTAGGCCATTTTTGTGCAGTGCAATGATGGCTGCACGTGTTTCTTTAGAGATAACCATGGTTAACTGAAGAGAAACAATGATACCAAGCACCAGCCTCCTTTATAAAGTGTCCAGTGGAGTCATTCTTACTTAATCATGACTGAATCGCAGCCCTGTCCTCATCAACACCCACACCTGTGTTAATGGAACAATCACTAAAACAATGTTAGCTGCTCCTTTTAAGGCAGGACTGCAATGATGTTGAAATGTGTTTTGGGGGTTAAAGTTCATTTTCTAGGAAAATATTGACTTTGCAAGTAATTGCTGTTAAGCTGATCACTCTTTATGACATTCTGGAGTATATGCAAATTGCCATCAGAAAAACTGAAGCAGTAGACTTTGTTAAAATTATTATTTGTATAATTCTCAAAACTTTGGCCATGACTGTACAGCTACCAGCATACCTGCCAAGTGTTCAGGTCACTGAACTACCTATTGTTAGGCAAACCTGTTTGGGTTCGTAGTGTGGATGCTTTACGTTTGCAATCACTGGAGCGAGCAACGCTGTGGTCAGGTACAGTGATGCTTGGCCCAGTGTGAGCCCCTTGCAGTGTTTAATTGGGTTGCACTGGGCTTAAAAGCACAGTTTTTGGGTGTAGTGGGTTTCCAAAATAAATTTTGAAAAGAAAAAAAACCTGCTTCTCTCGTCTGGAAGTGTTTTTTTTTATGGCTGCCTGTTGTTTTGTCATATTTTTAAAAACTTTTTTTTTTACTGTATTTACCTGTCCCCTTGACTTAAAGCTGTGTTGGTCTGATCGCTTGTTCTGTACAGAGGAATACATCAGCACTGCTCTCTCTATACAGCACAAATGATAATCTGTTGAATGCCGGCGCTTAGCCAACCTTCACAGAAAGTACGTCATCACGGACACAAGTGTCAATTGACCTTTGGTTATCATGACAACCCAGGTCAGATCAGCTGATGTGCAAGTAAAGATGCTAGCGTGTAAAGCCACAACAAATGGCAGGTAGGCAACGTTGAACCAGTACAACCAAGGTCATGAAGAGATTAAGTTTGTATTTAGGAGGCAACTGAACAATTAAAAGAATTTTGTTTCAAAGGGTAGTCAATAATATATCACATGTCCTCAAAACTAGAGTTAAGCTGATTGATTTGCAAAGGATCGAGTTTGAGTTGAATTTCATGAAATGTATGCTTTCACAAGAATTCAAATATTTTGAGATTCAATTCACTTTTCCCAAAATAATAATTGCCCGGCACTGTTTTGAACATTTCTGATCCATCAGAGAGCAGGTGATAACAAGCTTGATGGCCCCTCTCCTCTTGAGTCGGCAGGACACCGTGTCCACAGTTTCTATAAAGAATTTCAAATATTAATTCATCTGACCACTGAACAGTTTTCAATTTACCTCTGTCCTCAGTCAACATCAGTGTTTCTATATTGTTTTGATATATGGCTTCTTGCATGATAGAGCTTTAGCTTATATTCATGGATTGCACGGCAAACTGTGTTCACAGACCATGATTTCTGGAAGTTTTCCTAAGCCAGTAAATTGATATGTATGACCGGATCATACCTGGTTTTAAAGGTATCCCGTCACCTCTAAAACACCTCCTAAGCTAGCAAAACATGTCCCTGCAGCATATTATCACTAATCCCACACTCCTTTTGTCTCAGAAAAGCGTCCTGTGAAAGTGGATAAAAACTTTTTATAACTTACTCATTGGTAATGTTAATTAGCAGGAGCTATATTCTTTAGTCCCTAGGGCGGGCCCTTTTCGTCATAAGATCACGCCCTAATAGGCATGATCTTTTCATGTTGTATTCAGCGCCTCCCTGCTCTCCACGGCACTGCCGGGGCTGTAATGACGCGAATCGCGTCATTTCCGGCATCGGATGACGTCAGTACACCCACGCCGCTTGTGTACTGCTTCAAGCACTGCATGCACAATGTGGTACTTGAAGCCTACAGAGCGGCACGGGTATACTGAAGTCACCCGATGCTGGAAATGACATGATTCATGTCATTACGGCCCAGGCAGTGGCGTGAAGAGCAGGGAGGCGCTGAATACAATATGAACAGAAGATCACGCCTATTAGGGCGTGATCTTATGATGAAAAGGGCCCGCCCTAGGGCCTAAAGAATATAGCCCCTGCTAATTAACATCACTAAGGAGTAAGTTATAAAACATTTTTATCCACTTTCACAGGATGCTTTTCTGAGAAAAAAGGAGTGTGAGATTAGTGATGGGATGCTGCAAGGACATGTTTTGCTAGCTTAGGAGGCGTTTTGGAGGTGACAGGATCCCTTTAATGCATTGCTACATGAAAGTCTATTGATAATGGGTATCCTGTCTTGACTAACAGCATTGGGCACATGGGTTTTTCCAGAATCTCCCAATATTTTGATGATATTATGTACAGTAGATGTTGGCATAGTCAAAGTGTTTGCAACTTTTCTTTTTTTTTTACATTTTTTTCTGATATTGTTCTACAGTCTTTAGATGCAGTTGTTCAGATTTGTGACCTCTGCTTTTGAAAGACTTTGGATCTCTAAGGCTAGGGTCACACCTGCGGTATTTTTTTACATCCGAATCCGGTTTTGAGCATTAAAAATGCTCAAAACCGCATCCGGATCCACAGCCCATAGACTTCAATAGAAAAACCAGATGCAATATTTGCAATCGGGTTACCGTATCTGGTTTTGCAGCCTGCGGTAAAAATCATGCAGGCTGCATTTTGCGGATGCGGTTTTTTAACATGGGCGCCTATGGGACTGGATCCGGTACTGCAAGGTACATAAATGTACCTTGCGCTAGTGGATCCGGATCCGGATGCGGCTTTTAAAATTGCAAAAACCCACATTCCAAAACCATATGCGTTAATGCACCATATGCGGAATGAGGGTTGCAATTTTGCTATCAAAAGATAGTATGAAGGCACACCGTAAAACCGCATCCGGTAATGGATGTGGTTACCGCATTGTGCCTTTTACGTGTGACCCTAGCCTAACACACAGTTTTATACAGTCATGTGATTTAGTTGAAAATTGACCGTCAATCTGTTTTCAGTTGCGCTACTTATTTATTCAGTGTTTTTTATCCGTCCCAAATTTTGTTTTTATTATTTAAATGCTTTAAATGAGTTAAAGCTTTAATTGTAGCCCATCACGCTCTGTCTTATACTCCCCTTACGGCGTTTTCATACTTTACCGACACTGCTCTAGTCCTGTGATGCCATCTTGTGTCCATAGCTTCTGACTGGCTGTAAGTCAGAAGCTATATGATAGACGCTCAATACTATTATGGCGGGTTTACACGTCGCGATATCGTAGTACGATTTCAATCAAAAGTCACGTGGTTCAATCGTTGGACCTGACATCGTGCCTGCGTTGTATGGTGTGAACGTCCAATACGATGCAGGAACGATGTCAATGCGATATCGGGGATTGAATGAGCGTGCTATTCAATGCCCCGATATTGAAGGAAGATTGAAGTCGGATCGTGCTGTGTAAACGCACAACTACGATGCGATTTGAAACGTCACCCATTGACTCCCATGTTAAGTGTGCGATTCTGGGTTGGGGGGCGTAGACATTGCATGGACGTTGTATTCCGATATCGCAGCGTGTAAACATCCAATGCGATGCGGGTGAAACGTGCACTAATTGCGCGCTCCCGCGCCATTGAACTGCGATATCGGAACGAGATTGAAGCGTGTAAACCCACCTTTAGAGCCAGAATGAGGCTTTCATAGTGTTGTATTGAAAAGTGACCTCTGGCACACTCCATGAAAGACTGGAGCTGGCGGCTTGTCACTTTTCACTGCAGACCAACAGACCGCTGAAAAAAGGATGAAGGCGGCAGAAGGTGAGTATTAGATAGGGGTCAGGGGACTTATATTTAAAGCCCCACTACTGCAGTGCAATGAAAAGAAAAACGCTATATTGATGTTTTAATGGTTTAAAATGAAATAGAAAAATGTCTAACTTTCAACTTGTGATCTGTGCTGTATGTTCTGTTATGAATATAATATCTCTATAAGAGATTTCCAATAATTGAATGCTCGTTTTCTTTACATCCCAACCTTTCAGTAATTGAGGTTGTAGAACATCATGGGTCATGTCCTGGTGTTTGATGTGAGCTCCAGTGTGGAGCTCACATCAAACACCTGACATCTCAGCTGATCTCATCAGCTGAGATGTCGGGCTAACAAGCACCGATCAGATCCGGGATCTGATCAGTGCTGTTAACCCTTTGGATCCCTCTGTGAATCACTGACAGCGGGATCCAAAGGCACTGGGGAATGCGCTGTTCCCCGCTTGGCTTCGGAGATCCCGCAATAGTATCGGGAGATCTCCGGTGCTCACGTGACAGCCCGGGGTCCTGGCTTGACCCCGGAAGCTGTCACGGAGTGCTTCCAGAGAATGGTTGGCAAGCGCTGCCAACCACTCACCATCCGTGATTCTGCAGCTCATCAGTATCTGTCAAAAGCAATCGGATTTTGCAGCAGGGTGCCTCTCTAAGGGGCAGTGTCAAAATAGAATCAATTGTGAAATAAAGTTTTCACAAATGTAAAAAAAAAACATAAAAGTTCAAATCACCTCCCTTTTTTTCTCCCATTCACGATAAAAGTATGAAAAAAATAATAAATATACATGTTTGGTATCACCGCGTTTAGAATCGACCGATCTATGAACATATAAAATCAATTAATGAGAGCCATAAACTGTGTAACGGAAAAAATGGTCCAAACGACAAAATTACATTTTACTTGGTTGCCGCAACATTGCGATTATTTATTTTTTCAAACTTCTGAATTTTATTTTCACCACTTAGATACCAGTAAAAGTACTGTATACATGTTTGGCATCTACAAAGTCGTACTGACCTGAGGCATCACACCGACACATCATTTTACCATATAGTGAACATGACGACTAAAAAACCCAAAAAACAAACATGTAATTGCACTTTTTTTGCAATTTCACTGCACTTGGAATTTTTTTGCAATATCCCTGTACACTATATGGAAAAATCAATGACTGCATCTGACAGTACAACTCGTCCCGCAAAAAACAAGCCATCATATGTCTATATTGACGGAAAAATAAAAAAAAATTATGGCTCTTGGAAGCAGGGGAGCAAAAAATGAAAATGAAAAACAAACAATCCCAGGGTCATGAAGGGGTTAAATATTTACACCTAGGCCCATCTTTGGAATTGCTTTTTGACCTCTATTGGCTACTTACCTGTTACTTACGGCACTTTGAGACCTTTATGAGAAAAGTCTAATATAAAATAATTAGTATGGTGTGTGTTTCCCTGTACTTAGTCTGCAGTGTATTTTACATTTGGATTTGCAGTTAGCACACCAGAGTTTTCTTTTTACAGTTGTATTAGAAGAGCATTAGTAGATTTTGCCATTTTAGGAAGCTTTCCTTGTTTACTGAGGGAAGAAACCTGCAAAAGTATCTACCGTAGCATTACTTGCACTTTATTCCCTCTCCTTGGCTGTCTTGTCCAGGTTAGCCATAGTCAGGTGAAGACAATAAAAAGAAATTGCTAGATTAAAGCAGGGCTGCAGAATCGGTATAAAATGGACTGACTCTGACCTCTAAAATATATAATAAATTAGGTACAGTAGTTCAATGCAGAGTGTGCTGAATATTATTATTAGGAATTATTATGTTCTATCTAAATATCTTGACTATTTTATCATAATATGATTAAAGATTGATGTTACCATTGTACAACAATAAGGTAATCACTTAAACATGAGCCATGTATGAAGGTGTAGGAGTCTGAGTTGTATGAGCCATGTATGAAGGTGTCTGAGTCGGAGTCTGAGTTGTATGAGCCATGTATGAAGGTATAGGAGTCTGAGTTGTATGAGCCATGTATGAAGGTGTCTGAGTCGGAGTCTGAGTTGTATGAGCCATGTATGAAGGTGTAGGAGTCTGAGTTGTATGAGCCATGTATGAAGGTGTAGGAGTCTGAGTTGTATGAGCCATGTATGAAGGTGTAGGAGTCTGAATTGTATGAGCCATGTATGAAGGTGTAGGAGTCTGAATTGTATGAGCCATGTATGAAGGTGTAGGAGTCTGAATTGTATGAGCCATGTATGAAGGTGTAGGAGTCTGAATTGTATGAGCCATGGATGAAGGTGTAGGAGTCTGAATTGTATGAGCCATGGATGAAGGTGTAGGAGTCTGAATTGTATGAGCCATGTATGAAGGTGTAGGAGTCTGAATTGTATGAGCCATGTATGAAGGTGTAGGAGTCTGAGTTGTATGAGCCATGTATGAAGGTGTAGGAGTCTGAGTTGTATGAGCCATATATGAAGGTGTAGGAGTCTGAGTTGTATGAGCCATGTATGAAGGTGTAGGAGTCTGAGTTGTATGAGCCATGTATGAAGGTGTAGGAGTCTGAATTGTATGAGCCATGTATGAAGGTGTAGGAGTCTGAGTTGTATGAGCCATATATGAAGGTGTAGGAGTCTGAGTTGTATGAGCCATGTATGAAGGTGTAGGAGTCTGAATTGTATGAGCCATGTATGAGGGTGTAGGAGTCTGAGTTGTATGAGCCTTGTATGAAGGTGTAGGAGTCTGAATTGTATGAGCCATGTATGAAGTTGTCTGAGTCGGAGTCTGAGTTGTATTTGGAGTCCGGTGGTTTGTCTTACCGACTCCACAGCCCTTGATTAAAGCAAGAAGACTCATATTACAGACCAATTTTAGGTAAGAATGCTATTTGAATGGCTTTCATTCATTTCAATGATAGAGGCAATGTACCAGAAAACATCTACAATAGTAAATCAATGAAAACCGTTCTAGCGCACGTTGCAGCACATCTCTCCTAGACACTGAGCTGAAACCTGAAAATGAATTTGATGTGTATAAAAATGACAAGCCTGTCCATCTATAGACCTCTATTAAATGTAGCGCAGCCATAAGCGCTTTACGTAACCTGCTCCCTCTGCATCTGTTCATTACTTCTGCTTCATTTCTGTAACTGTTCATTTCTCCAGACGGCACGTTGTGCCCTATTTCAGTTCAGTAAAGCCACTGGGACATGGTGTAATATTTAGAGCTTATCCAGGATTAAAAATGTGATTTTTTTTTTTTTCTACCAAAATGGCATGATATCTATCTTCGACCTTTGCCTAGTATCTCAGCTCTCATTGAAGTTAATGGGGCTGAGCTGCAAAAGCAGACAGCGGCTATGAACAATGGTTTTTTTGGTTGTAATAGCTCAAATTGACAACATAAGAAGTTTTTTTTTGGTTTTCACCAGTGGAATAGTAGTATTTCCCCATTACAGACTCTGGTGATCAAGATACATTTCAAAAAATAAGCTTATTTATAAAAGAAGTAAAAGTCAAACTGCATTAGGAAAACAATATACAGCACTTGGAGTGCTGCAGCTGCCGAACTGAAAACATCTGTCGGGCAGACACGACTTCTGAAAGCAACAGAAACAGCCTAATTCCTCTTTATAACTGCAGAATAGGATTATGCTTTAGGCAGAAGGATCAAATAAATCATGTTCTACTTCAAGGAGAGAAAAAAGACTTATGTTCACATAGCTGAAATGAAACACAACTTTTGCTCAGTATTTTTATATGTGTAGTGTTGGTACAAATCCCACATTTGTATTTTGAAAACCTTCTTTTTACGTTTTTATCCATCATAAATAGCACATCTGTCACTTTCTATCATTTTCTTCATGGTAACTTAAATGAAGATATCATTTTCTATTTTGGATGGTAAAACATGAATATAAATGCATTTGCTGAAAAATACATTGTTCCCGGGAATGGAAAATGCAGGTTTGAATGAAGTTAGGCAGATTTTTTTTTTTTACTTTACTGCATAAGATGAAGTGGCTCACAGCTCCACAGGGTCCTTCTTCTGTTTGATGCCTTGGTAAGGTTGTGTTTTGTGTTTTCTTATTTGATGCATTTTTCCTTGAAGATTTTCACAAATCTGTAAGGAAAAATGCATGCCAGCAAAGTCAATGAGAATCCTGAAGTGTTGTGACCACGTTCAGGATTTTTCATTGCTGATTTTGGTGCATAAAAAAAGAAGCAACATGTTAATTCTTTCTGCAGTTTTTACATAGACTTCATTATTGAAGTGTATGTGAAAGCCGAACTAAAGTTCGGGGTTCGTACCAGATACCTAGTGTCCATGCATGAATCACAAACATATGTTTGGCCGCATAGATAAAGCTTGTTGAAAATTTATCAGAAAGCTTTATTGGTGCAATACGAGGATTAAAATGTTAAATCATACCTACCAACCTCTGCGCTGATCTCACACTACTCCTGGGTCCACTCGTTAAACCTCACGAATATTCACTGCATCCCTCGCCTTCCCCTTTGTTACAGTGTTGTGCTATTGGTTGCCCAGACTCACGGTAGCTGTATGTTTCCTCAGAGAGTAAACATAATAAAAAAAACAAAACGCTTTGGCTCCCCCCCCCCCAATTTTGGTACTCAGCCAAGATAGACCCCCACAGCAGGTAGTTGGTATTCTAATCGCAGCCTGCATCCACCCCAGATTTGGCACATTTATTAGATGCAACAAATCTGGATCTTACCCTGCTCTCCTGACTGCCTTGGTGTGGTGGCAATATAAGGTGATATTGTCAGCTGTGAGTTGACATCTGACACCAAATCCCTGGATTGGTGATGTCCAGATCTCTGAGACCCCCACATTACCAATCCTGTAAATAAAGGATTTTTCTCTGTCTGTATTTAACCATTTATTTGAAGTAACAATAGAGACATCTTTTACCCATTTATTAACCCCAAACATATCCTCACAGCTCCAACAGTAATCCTTAACTGAAGTTCCTCCATGCTGCACAGCTGTGCTATATCCAGACCTTGCATTGTGCGGTGACATTAAAGTGATTGCTCAGAGCGAGGTCCAACACAGTGACAGCCACAGCTGTGAGGGCAATGACATCGTCACCTGAGGTCACAGTACACAGCGACCTCAAATGACCTCATGGTTCTCACAACCACAGCTCTCTTTGATGTCGCTGCTCAGCGCTCTATGTGCCTGTGTTTTTCTTTACAATTTATTTACAGGATTGGCATTATTGGGGTCTCATAGAGACCTGGATATCACTAATCTAAGGCTTAATGACAGCTATCAACTCACAACTGTCATTAACCCCTTATATTACCATACCAGGGCAATCGGGAAGAGCCGCATAAACGCCAGATTTGGCGCACCTAATGAATGTGCCAAATCTGAGGCGACTGTAGGCTGCTATTGTTAGCTTAGTGGAGAACAATAACTATGAGCTTCCCCAGGATGAGAATACCAACCCCCAGCTGTGGGCTTCACCTTGGCTGAGTATGAAAATTGGGTGGGACCCCACACCATTTTTTTTAAATATTTATTTTAATAGTTAAAAAAAATACCACATGGCGTCTAGTGTTTTCATACCCAGCCATCATAACACACACGGCCGGGGGGCTGCAGCCCACAGCTGTATGTTTTATCGACACTGTGTATCAGCCCACGCCGGTTTTATTTAATTATTTATTTATTTTACTCCTGGGACACAGACAGCTGCTGTGAGGCTGGGCAACCAACTAAAGACGTTGTCGCAGAAGGTGGGCAGGAGATGCAGCGAATATTCATGAGGTTTAATCAATGAACCCATAAGTACCGTATATACTCGTGTATAAGCCGAGTTTTTCAGCCCAAAAATTGGGCTGAAAAGTCCCCCCCTCGGCTTATACACGGGTCAATACGGTATGCTGTGGGGGGGGAGCTGTGACCGGGGGCTGGAGGAGGAAGGAGGGGGCCGCGGTGACCGCAGGCGGTCACGTGGGGCCGCCTCATTAGTGCAATGAATATGCACGGCATCCCCCCGTCCATCAGCGGCGGGGGGATGCCGTGCATATTGCACTACACAGCCCCCTCTCCTTAATATGCGTCCCGCAGTAGTAATAAACAGCCCCCCCCCTCCTTATCATGTCCCCCCCGGCTGCGGCAGCTGTGAAAATAACAAACAGTTTATACATCACCTTCTGACGCAGCTCTCCGCTCCTCCGGTCCTCAGCATCTCCGCTCGCCGGCTTCTTCTTCCTTGTTGTGCTGGTGTCATGTGACCGGGCGCAGGAGATGACGTCATTTCCTGCGCGCGGTCACAAGCCGGCACATCAAGGAAGAAGAAGCCGGCGAGCGGAGATGCTGAGGACCGGAGGAGCGGAGAGCTGCGTCGGAAGGTGATGTATAAACTGTTTGTTATTTTCACAGCTGCCGCAGCCGGGGGGGACATGATAAGGAGGGGGGGGCTGTTTATTACTACTGGGGGACGCATATTAAGGAGGGGGGCTGTGTACTACCACTGGGGCTGCTGGATACTACACTGGGGCTGTATATACCTCTGGGGCTGCTGTATACTACCACTGGGGCTGTATATACCTGTGGGGCTGCTGTATACTACACTGGGGCTGTATATACCTCTGGGGCTGCTGTATACTACCACTGGGGCTGTATATACCTCTGGGGCTGCTGTATACTAACTACTGGGGCTGTATATACCTGTGGGGCTGCTGTATACTACCACTGGGGCTGTATATACCTCTGGGGCTGCTGTATACTACCACTGGGGCTGTATACTACCTCTGGGGCTGCTGTATACTACCACTGGAGCTGCTGTATATACCTTTGGGGCTGCTGTATACTACCTCTGGGGCTGCTGTATACTACCTCTGGGGCTGCTGTATACTACCTCTGGGGATGCTGTATACTACCACTGGGGCTATATACTACCTCTGGGGATGCTGTATACTACCACTGGGGCTGTATATACCTCTGGGGCTGCTGTATACTAACTACTGGAGCTGCTGCTGTATATACCACTGGGGCTGCTGCTGTATACTACCACTGGGGAGGCTGCTGTATACTACCATTGGGGGGCCTGTATACCACACTGCTGGGGGCTGTATACCTGTGCTGGAGTCCACCCTCGGCTTATACACGAGTCAATAGGTTTTCCCAGGTTTTGGGGGCAAAAGTAGGGGGGTCGGCTTATACACGGGTCGGCTTATACACGAGTATATACGGTAGTGTGAAATCAGCGCAGACAGCAGTGCAGGAACTGGTAAGTATGATTTAGAACTTGAATCCCTATTTTTATTCTATTTTCAGCCCCCTAGTGACCATTTAGTTTGGGTCACCATAGACTTGTATGGGATTTGGAGTCAGACTCAAAGTCTGGGTCAAGTCCACCTCGAACCCGATCCTTTTTTTTTTTTTTTTTTTTTTTTTTTTTTTTTTTTTTTAAGTCTGGCCAGATCCAGTGAACCCAAAGATCTGTGGGTGCACCCATCTCTAGACTTCATTAACAACAATTCAGGTAAAAATGCAAGGCAAAATACACCAAAACCCACACCATATTGTGTCAAAAGCGCTTGTTTTTGCCACAGCATTTTACTTGCCTAAAGATGCAGATTTGTTGCAGAAAATTCTGCAACATGATCACATAGCCAAAAGGTGCATTTAGATGTGTTGGGTCTAGCCCTTTAATGCACATTGATGAGCACTAATTGACTAAATAGCAAGAGTTTGTTTAATTGCCTGTTTACACAGGCCGGTAGATCTGTAGGACAAAGTGCCGTTGTGTCCGCGCTGCCGTCAAAAGGATCACCAGAGACAAGAGACAAGAGGTCCCTGAGGAAGGAGCCAGGTGAAGGTTCCGAAAGGCGTCGGAAGAATAAAGACACAATTCAGCCCAGATTCTCTCTTGTCTCTGGTGATCCTTTTGACGTCAGCGCGGACACAACGGCACTTTGTCCTACAGATCTACAGGTTTTTCACCGCGGTTATCCGTGGAGGTGCGGTCCTTGCAGCAGCTGTCTTTTACAGGTGACTACATTGATTTCAGGCTATCATACTGGTTGTGGGTGACACAACCAGACCAGGTGAGCAGTTTTACTCACACATTCATTCACCTCTGTATCTGGAGATAAGTATTGCACATTTTCTCATTTTCACAGATCGTGTTTACACAGGCCGACCAACAAAGATGGAGGCAAAGCAATTGCTAATGCTATTCCTTTGTTGCCATACAGCATCATGTTCTCTGCAGCACATCCCATGTTTATTCAGCCTGACAGTCAAATATGGGTAGAAAACATTTGGTAATACAATAATTTCTTCCACATACAGTGTAATTTTATTGGCAGAACAACTTTTTGCACAGAGTAATGTGCCTCCCATAATGATGATTGTTTTTCTGGCATAAGCGATATGATAACCTGATGAGTAAACTTTTACCTCCTTCATGGGATGATTTTTGTCGAGTTTGATCTCACTGTTTCCATGGCCCCTTGTTTTCTAATTATCTTCTTGACTAAATGCACCATTACTGTCCATTTCTACCTGAGACATGGAGGCACCACTGTGGTTGCCATTTATTTAATAAATTCATAGTTTTTAAGGTTGAAGATAGAATTACTAACTTCTAACATTTTGATCCATAGGAAGGTAAAAACCCCATGAGACAGACACTAAGAGCTCCATATTAGGGGAAAAGTCCTTCCCGACTCCACATATGGTAATTAGGGTAGTTCCATGGATCATGCTTCATCACAGAATCTAGTGCCCATAAATTATAATTTATTTCTCAAGGAAGGCATCCAGACCCCCCTTAAATTTAAGCAGCATATCAACCATTACACGCCATCATGTTGCAGAGAGCTATAGTCTCACTGCTCTTACAGTAAAAAATCTGAGCCTGGGATTATGATTACAGATTCTTTTTTCCAGATGTAAAAAATACCCCCTTGTCTGTGACTCTAGTTACTACTCACAGACAAGCTATGAGGCATGGTAGTCCTGAGGTCAAGGGTCAGAAATCAAGAGAGCTTGTCATAAAAAAAGGGCTAAGGCAAAGGCATAAACAGGCCACAGCCTGAGGTCAGACTACAAGGAAGGCAGCGGATTAAGACAAAGGGGATAGAAAAAATGGTCAGAAGCAAAAAACAAATGTCATGTGGCAATAGATTAGAAACCAGGTAAACCAAGCACACATACACTGCTAAGATAAGGCTACAACTGGCAGTGATATACACTATACTACACTGCCACCAAGCTAATAAGCCAAGTAATTGCCTATTACGGGAGACACCTGGAGAAATCCCCTCAGGCTTGGCCAGATAGAGCAGCTGATCTGTCATAGTACCGACAAACCCAGCACGCCCCTGACTCAGATTGGATGACTGGGATGTCACTTTACTGACAGCCTAGGACACCCCAGATCCTATAGGGCAGCTAAGTTGTCACAGCGTACATAGGAGACCGTGAGTGTTGGAATTGTGACATTGTCCCCATCACAGGCTTAGGTATAAAACATATCTGTAAAATGATCTCTGTATTGTCTGTTCATATATTTATAAGATGTAATACAATCCTCCCTAAGCCTTCACTTTTCCAAACTGAATAACCCCAAGATTAATAACCTGTCTTAGTATTGCAGTCCACGCATTCCATAAATTATCTGAAACTGCTACATGATTCAGATATCCAGTGGCATTGAGATTTCCATTGATGAAGAATGGGCCCACTATCTTTGTACCCCATATACCACACCATACCATCAATTTTTGTGTTCCAACAGTCTTGGAGGGGTCTATCCACTGTAGGTTAGTGTCAGACCATATATATATGATATATATAGATATACAGCATCTGAAACAACGGATACTGGAAGCCTGTGCTAGCATTTTTTCAGTGTTGCTATCAGTGTGTCAAGAGTGGGAGAAGAGGGTTGCCTTGACAATCCAACACAAGTGTCACCTGACACTCTTCGGCCCTCTTCACACGCTGAGCTATCTGAAACGATTTCTTTAGAAAAGTCTCACGTGAGCGCTATCGTTTCGAGATCGTTCGTGCAATGTCACACGCATGGATCTCGTTAACAATCTCTAATTTGTCATTGCGCCAGCGTCGATCCGCACATCTTAGTGAACGATTTCATAAAGTGGCAGGAATAGGAAAAATCTGAAGGAGATCGTTCATCGTAGTGTCACACTGTCCGATGCTGCAGTTTGCTGCAGCGTTAATTGGACGATGAACGATAGATTTGAGCTCAGGACCTCAAATTTGTGATGAATGATCGAACGATTTTTCCTTCAGATATCCGATGTTTACACGCAACTATTCAAAAACTATATCGTTTGAGCGATCCGAAAAGTGTGACGTTTCAATGATATCGTTTCAGATATCTGAGCGTGTGAAGCGGCTCTTCCCATTGCAAAAAATAAAGTTGGATCCAAAATGGCCGACTTCAAAATGGCCACCATGGTCACCACCCATCTGGAAAAGTTTTCCCCCTCCAACATACTAATGTGCTACAAACAGGAAGTTGATATCACCAACCACTCCCATTTTATTTAGGTGCATCCATATAAATGGACCACCCTGTATAGATAAAGATGTAATGTGATAACATTAAAATCTCCCACGACTTCAGTCATATCATCTGTTATTAACATAGATAATGATGTAAATTGATGACATCAGAACATCTTTTGATTCAAAATAAGGGCTCTACAGCGTAAAAAGTCAAATGTACTTTTGCATGTAACAAAGCCTCTAATGCCCATCCATTTGAGTGTTTAAATGAAAATAGAACAGACATATTTATATTTATATGATACAGAGAATCGATGGCAGTCCTATACTTGTGCAAATACAGGCTTTTATTTACTCGAAGTTCACATTGTGCAGCAAGACATACAGCATGAAATTAGGACGTGAGTCGGTGCGTGTGGTTGGACTGCAATCGTTTGCCGCCTCCCAGCGCTTCTATGGGTCCATGAAACGATCATAGTCCAGCCACGTGGACTCACACTGCCTCCCCTCCCAATTTCATGCTGCTTATCTTGCTGCACAATATGAACTTGCAACTTCAAGTGAATAAAAGCTTGTCTTTGCACAAGTATCGGAGCGCCATCGATTCTCTGTATGAAGTCTCTGTCTGAATTGGATCCTGCATTAAGGTCTGCGAGTGAGCACCTGGTTCCACTTGTGGACTAGAAGCGATACATGTTCGTTAGGAGGCAGCAGGACTGGTGAGTGATCTACTGCTAATAACAAAGCCTAGCGAGTTGCAGATAATACAGCCTTGTTTCTGTTCTGGACTGTAATATTTATGTTTATACATGTAGTGGTGAACTATTCCATACACTACCTAATAGTTCCTCCTCTTCAGTCCTGAAGGCACACCAACACTATTTTCAGAATTTTCTTAGTATTGCACATGTGATTATCACTGTCCTAATTAATCTATACAGTGCCTAATGTATTGACACATATTTCCTTTAAAAAACACTGGACTAGAGTGTATAAGTATTGGACTAAAATATTTTTTTTCGGAACTCTCCTAAATATCCTAAATATAACTTCATAATATCAAAGCGCTGTAAATCTACAGTACTCCCTTCTGAGCTTTAACTCTGCACCATAGATATCAAGAGCGGGTCTGGTCCCAGGCTCTGGAGGAATTTTGTCCCACTCATCTCAAACAGGATTGTTGTAACTCAGCCACATTGGAGGATTCTGAGCATGAACTGCCTTATTAAGGTGATGCCACAGTATCTCAATCGGATTAAGGTCTGGACTTTGATTAAGTCATTCCAAAGTCTTAATTTAGTTTTTCTTAAGCCATTCAGAGGTGGACTTGCTGGTGTGTTTTGAATCTTTGTCTTGCTGCATAACCCTAGTGCGCTTCACTGTGAGGCCTCAAACAGATGGCCAGTAATTCTCCTTCAGGATTGTTTGGTAGACAGCAGAATTCATAGTTCCATTTACCACAGCAAGTCATCCAGATCTTGAAGCAGCAAAACAGCCCCAGACAATAACACTACAGCCACCATATTTTACTGTTGGTATGATGTTCCTTTTTTGAAATGCTGTGTTACTTCTACGCCAGATGTAGTGTGGCACACACCTTGCAAAAAGTTCAACTTTTGTCTCGTCGGTCCACAGAGCAGTCTCCCAAAAGTCTTTGGTATCATTAAGGTTTTTTTTCTTTCAATATTGAGACAAGCTTTTATCATCTTTTTGTTCAGCAGTGGTTTTCATCTTGCCATGCAGGCCATTTTTGCCCTGTTGCTTTCTTATGGTGCAGTCAAGAACACTGATCTTAACTGAGGCAAGTGAGGCCTGCAAATCTTTGAATGTTGTGGGGTCTTTTGTGATCTCTTGAATGAGTCATTGCTGATCTTTTAGAGTAATTTTGGTTGGCTGTCCACTCCTGGGAAACTTCACTACTATTCCATGTTTTTGTCATATGTAGATAATGGCTCTCACTGTGGTTCGCTGGAGTCCCAAAGCTTTAGAAATGGCTTTATAACCAGACTGATTGATCTCCATTACCTTGTTTCTCATTTGTTCCTGAATTTCTTGGGATCACGGCATGATGTCTTCTGAGGATCTTTTGATGCCCTTTACTTGGTCAGGCAGGTCCTTTTTAAGTGATTTATTGATTGAGAACAGGTGTGGCCGTAATTAAGCCTGTGTGGCTAGGTAAATTAAACTCAGCTTCCCAAAGATGTGATAAACCACAGTTAATTTATTATTTGCTGGAAGGGGCAGTGTTCGCGGGTGGGGGTGGGGGGTTGGTTGTGAGACTAAGGGAGGGAGTAATCAATTTTTAACACCCCGACCCTGTAGGTTTGGAATTATTTTTTCCTTAATAATAAAGACCTTCATGTATAAACTGCCTTTAATGTTTACTTGCGTTATCTTTGTCTAATATTTTAATTTGTAATGGTTTGGTGATCTGAAATATTTGTGTGACAAACATGCGAATGTACAAGAAATTAGGAGAGTGACAACTACTTTTTCACACCACTGTACAGTTTGTCCTGCATAAAACAAAAACCTCATACAGCCATGTCAATGAAAATTTTAAAAAGGTTTTGGCTGCTGAAACAAACAAAAGGTAATATAATTGACCTTTTTTTATGGCCCTTTCTGTCCTGGTTATAGGTGTTTGGTAGCTGCAACTTCATATGAAACGGTTCATAATTTCCTCCATCTTGTCTAAAGACCAGCTGCTGAAATAAGCCCCAAAGCAAAATGCTGCCTCCACCTTGCTTCATTTTGGGTATGGTGTTATTTTGGTGATGCTCAGTGTTTGCTTTGCACCAAACATACCTTTTGGAATTATAGCCAGAAGGTTCAACCTTGGTCTCAACAGACTATACCATATGTTCCCATATAGTTTTGGTAGACTTGATGTGGGTATTGGAAAAATATAACCAGTTTTAGAGGTTTTTATTCGTAAGAAAAGGCTTCCATATTGCCCGCTTATTTCAGAGACTTCAATTTATACATTGCAATTGAATCATTCATCTCTTAAACATTAGGTATTGTATGGTGTTACTAGTATGCTGTAATTAGTACCACCAAAATTTTCCGATGAAGAAGAGCTGATAATCCAGTTACTTTGTCATTTGTGCCAAAGGCTCATTCATGCATGTGAAGAACCAAGCCCAGCCATTTGATGTGAGTTCATAGAGGAGCTACTATGTAGCACAAACTGCTAAAAATATAAATACTGACTATGGTAGAATCCTGTCAATTCAAACAGAGTCAGAGCTTGCTCCATATTGTGGTTTGTAAATACTGACTGATTGGAGGACTGGTATGATAAATCATACAGGATGTGGCTGGACAGGTGACTATACATACATTAGCTGGAGTAAAGACGGCATGAGTATGAGAATACAATATGAAAATAAGGCAAGAAGGCAGAAGCAGTGTTCTGCCAAAAAACCTTGGGTCCTGGCATACATGTTTTAGCAGTGTTAGGGTAAGTTCACATTATTAAGCAGATGATTTAAAGAGCTTTTACATCTTTCAAAAACAATTCTGTAGGGGCCATACTGAAGAATAAAATAAGCTATCCTCACCTGGGAGTCTGCACCCGCACTGCAATTCCGATGAATCAAGGTATTTTATTTCCAAAATTACACAAAATACAGACAAAAATGATCAAGTGTGCACATTTTACAAAGATAAAAGTAAAGGTATTAAAATGGAACGGTTAGAGAAGAAGACATTTGTAGAGGTGATTCCTCTTTAAGAGGGTAGGCATCCTGTACAATAGACATAAATATGCAAAAAACATGGCATTATACAGACCATTTTCACTGGGCATGAATAATGTGACTACCAATCACTATGATTCTATATGAAATACTGACACCTTTTATAAGTCCAAATGTCAGTTAGCAAAAAAGGGGAATACTCAGTATTAGTATGTCAATATTATAGGAATCATCCTAAAGTACAAATTCAGGTCCAAAAAATCCCTGCTTACCCATGTATTCAACCAGTAATGTCACAAGGTTCATGTTTATATCCATTGTACAAGGTGCCTCTCCTCTTAAGGGGAATCACCTCCACACATTTTTTCTTCTCTAACCATTCCATTTTTGTACCTTGACTTTTATCTGTATAAATTGTGCACTCTTGATGATTTTTTGTCTGTATTTTGTGCTTTTGGAAATAAAAAACCTTGCTTATTTACAAGTGTGATTTATATAGTAATATTACAATGTGTGTAAACTTTCTCACTTTGAATCTTTGCATTTCTAACTGTTTAGGGAAAGGCCCCTCTAAAAATTGTTACGCCCTAACTGTTCCCAACACCTTAAAGAGGGTGCAAAATCACTGAAAGAATTGACAAGTTAGTCAATTCTTTCAGTGATTTTGCACCCTCTTTACGGTGTTTTTTAACCTATAGAAAATAATGGTTAAGTGCAAAACGCTGCCCTCACTTTTTGTCGCATTTTTGGTCAAATAAAACTCATGTACAGGAGGATGTTAAACCCGTTTACTTTTGTGATTTACCTAAATATAAAACTTAGTCTCTTCCTTACGCCAACTGCAGTTTATGTTAGTGATCTATTTAAGGCCCCGTCACACCTGGCGACAGGGCTGGAGATGTCGGCGACTGGCAGGTGCGCGCACGTTTTTGGCGCCCGCCAGCATCGCCGTCCCCTATTTACATGGGACGACTTCTCCAGCCCCGCGCAGGCGAGCTGACAGGCGGCATCGCCACTGGGGTCTCTGAAAACCCCAGCAGCGATGCAGGACAATGGGAGCCTGTGGCTCCCATCGCCTGAGAGGTCGCCGGCGGCCGGTTACATGGACTGCACTGCTCTGAAATCAGGCGACCTCCCAGCAGCGCCGACATCGCCCCTTTACATGTGACGACATAGGGGCGATGTCGCCACCGATAGGCCACGCCCCTACGTCGCCTATGTAATTGGCGGCAATGTTGCCCCGTGTGACGGGGCATTTAAAGTAAACAATGACTGACCAACTTGGTGCCCCACCATTGTGAGAAAGTAAACAATGTCCTACCCATGTGTTAACTACACAATGACCTTTGCTTGCAAGTTACAGCGAAATTGCAACAAGAAAAGCACCAAAAAGGCAGTAAAAGTTGCATTTTGGCTGCAGCTTTTTGTTCTGCCAAGAGATCATATTTTTGCTGCAAAAAAGCACTGTTAATATATCCTTAATATTTTGATTATTGGTGTATGTGTGCTAGTCATCATACAACTACCAACATAGAATAATTAAAAGATAAAAATAAAATTTGCAGTATTCTGCTGTATTACTGCTTCAGAGCTGCATGTGGGATGCCATTCAGAGGCACACACAGCTTCAGCCCTAGGCTGAACAACCACAAATATGCCTTCTGTTCCTGTGCATCTTCTAGTAATCCAATCTCCACAGGTTAGTTTTCACTATATATGTATTAAATGTAGTCAATTTTATTTTTAAAGTGTGTCAAGTTATTTTACAGTAAGGTCTTAGTAATGTACCTAACTTTATTCTAATGATCTAATGTGACGTCTTCCCACTGTAATTTTTTTCCCTTTTGGTTTTGCAGAAATGGATTCCCGAAGCAGACTGCTGCGCAGCTTATCCTGAGAGCGATTGCCAACTACTTTGTTCTACAATGTCATCTTCAATCAAAACTGTGTATTTTGTGCTTTTTGACAGTGAAAGCATAGGCATATACGTGCAAGAAATGGCAAAACTAGATGCCAACTAAGCCTTTGAATCTAGCAAAACCCCAACAGCCCAAGTCTACTGTTTATTAAAATAAAACATTTAGCCCTTTTTGAAGTCTGCACCACAGACTTGGAAAACCAAGGATTCCACGTGACCTTTCAAAAAAATTTCTTGTGGCACTGATAGCTCGCATTACGTTTTTTTGATGCACTATATTTGCGGCGTTGTCGTTAATTTAGAAGATTTTTATAGTTTTTATTTTACTGAGGTATGAAATGATACAGATTGTAGTCGGGAGTATATTGTATTTTGTATGTGGATTACACGGAAGAACTATTTTGTAAATGTGTTGTGTGCTTTTATTGTATAGTATGTGGTGTTCTATTTTTTCCCCTTGGTAAAGAGAGATATTTACATTGTGTCTAATGTCCCATAGTCCAAAATTTAAACACAAAGATGTCTTTTTGCTTATTTTATGGTAGCTTGATTGATTCAGCTTTCTTAATAATTTCCAATGAATGAAAAAAATGTTCATAATTCTGCACCCTTAGCTCATTAGGGATATTTTACAAGCACAAATTAACAGAATGATGGAAGCTGTTGCAACTCTTCAAGTACCTGATGGTTAATGATGCCATCTGTTAATGAAAAAAGGGTAATAATAAAGATGCTTGAACTTAGAGGGACATTACTATGGAAAGGTATATATTCTGTGCATTGGAAATATCATAAATTTGCTAAATAAATGTCAACTTTATTTCCACTTTATTTGATTTTAAAGAAATGGACTATCTGCTTTATAAAGTCCCACATTATAAAGGTCTTGCACATTACACACTTTCAAAAAAATAAAGGCAACACTAAAATACATCTTAGATCTCAATGAATGAAATATTCAATTGAAAATCTTTATTCATTACATATTGGAATGCGTAGTGGAAAATAAAGCATAAAATTGTTCAATGTACATCAAAATGAATATCCCATTCAGGTCTGGAGTTGGAATGAAACTCAATGTCAAAGTGGAAAATCCACTTAGAGGCTAATCCAAATTTAGTGGAAATGCCTCAAGACAAGGAAATGACGATCATTAGTGTGTGTGGCCTTTACGTGCCTGTATCACCTTCCTATAATGCCTGAGCATGCTCTTGATGAGGTGAAACATGTTCTCCTGAGGCATCTCTTCCCAGACCTGGATTGAAGCATCAGTCAAATCCTGGACAGTCTGTGGTGCAACCTGTTGTTGGTGCATGGAACAAGATATGATGTTCCAGATGTGCTTGATTGGACTTGGGTCTGGGGAACGTGCAGGCCAGTCCATAACATCAATGTCTTCATCATGCAAGAACGGCTGACACACTTCAGCCAGATATGGCCTAACATTGTCATGTATCTGAAGGAACCCAGGACCCACTGCACCTGGATTTGGTCTCACAATGGGTTTGAGGATATCATATTGGTACTTAATGATAGTCAAGGTACCTCTAGCATATGGAGGGCTGTGTGGCCCTTTAAGGAAATGTCTCTCTACATCGTTACTGACCCACTGCCAAACCAGTCATGCTGGAGGATGTTGAAGGCAGAACGAATGTTCTCCATTGCGTCTCCAGACTCTCACGTCTGTTACATGCTCAGTGTGAACTATTCTCAACTGTGAAGAGCACAGCCCACCAATGTCAAATCTGCCAATCTTGGTGTTCTTTGGAAATGACAATCTCCCTGCATGGTGTTGGGCTGTAAGCACAACATCCACTTGTGTACGTCGAACCCTTATACCAACCTCATGAAGTCTATTTCTGACAGTTTGAGCAGACACATAGATATTAGTGGCCTAGTGAAGGTAATTTTTTAGGGCCCTGGCATTGCTCCTCCTGTTCCTTGCACAAAGTAGGAGGTAGCAATCCTACTGCTGGGTTATTGCCCTCCTATGAGCCCATCTCTACGTCTCCTGGTGTACTGGCTTGACTTCTGTTATCTACTTTATGGTCTGGACACTGTGTGGACAGACCGTGCTAACGTTCGTGCCACAGATCCCACTGATGTGCCATCCTGGATGAGCTGCAGTGCCTGAGCAATGTTTGTGGGTAGCAGACAGCTCCTCATGCTACCTCTAGGGGTAAGGGCAATGACAAAATGCAAAAGTGGTCAAAATCCACAGCCAAAAGGATGAGAACTGCGAAATGGTCTGTTGTCACCACCTGCACAACCACTGTTTTATAGGGGTTGTCTTGCTAATTGCCTGTCATTTCTTCCCATTGTCTTTACCATTTGCATAACAACAGGAGAAGTTGATTCACAATTAATGTTGCTTCATAACTGGACAGGTTGATTTCACTGATGTGTGATTGACTTGGAGTTGCATTGTGTTGTTTAAGTGTTCCCCTTATTTTTTTGAGCATTGTACATTGCATGTAAGAATCTATATTAAAGTGTAACCTCCTTTTAAATGTTTATTTAATAATAATGTAGAGCAAGTGATTTTAATAAACTTTCAAATATACTTCATAAGAGAAATCCGGTGAAAAAACATAATAACCTTCCACAAGATGATCCACTCAACTATGTCTGATGCTCATTCCCATTGAGATCCGTCTTCAGCCTCTCACACAAACTGAATATGGACATATAAACACATAAGGGTGGAGGGGGCGTGGCCTGCACAGCATTCACAGCTGATCACTGTATCAGGTTACATCAGGCACTGGGAGCTCCAGGCTAACAACACAAAGATAGATTTTATCTCCTTCATCCACACGCTCTGCTCAGTGTTATCAGTGAGGACAGAGCTGTGTGGAGGTCATCAGCTGTAAGCATGGAGCAGCCCGATCTGAATGAAGGAGGTAAGATCTCCTGTCTTTGTGATGACATCATGGAGCCCTTTGTCTGAGGTAATCTAATACACTGATCTGTACCTAGTCACACTGTGTAGGCATTGCCCCCTCACTCTTAGGCTGGCTTCACATCACGGCATGATCAAGGTCCAGGGCTGTCCGGTGTAAACCAGACAGCCCCAGACCCGAATTTGCACTAATGCAGCCTTATGGAGCCGGATGGCAGCTATTTGCCATCCGGTTTCCATCTGTCTGGGAGGATCTGGAGAATTCGGATTTTTTTTCCCGGCCACAAAAACGTTGTTTGCAGCGTTTTTGTGTCCGTGAAAAAAAATCAGACAAAATCGGATCCTCCTGGATCCAGCGCGATCCAGCACCCCCTAACATGGGAGTCTATGGTGCCTGCTGCTGGAACTTCAGCACCATGAGCTGTCCCCTGCAGAGATTTCAGGACCGCGGCTAGCTCCCCACTAGCCGCGATCTTGAAATTTCTGCAGCTGCTGCTGCGATGTCCCGAATCCGGCTGCAAACCGGACTGGAGGGCATATTTGCCCTCGATTCTGTTTCAAAATCGTGTCCGTCCGGTTCACACTGGACAGCCCCGGACCTGATCTTGCCGTGATGTGAAACCGTCCTTAGATGTGAGGTTAATAAACACCCTAGTGGGGCATCTTCTAGAAGGTTTATGAATGGTTTTATTCCAGATTTCTCTTATGAAGTATATTTGAAAGTTTATTAAAATCACTTGCTCTACATTATTATTAAATAAAAATGAAAATGGCAGTTATGTTTTAATGCTCAGGAGTCCTGAGCTACCATGGGTCTTCTAAACCAAACGTTTGCTGATCACTGTAGGGGTTTACTATCAATGCTAATATTTGCCATATTATCACTGTCTGAAACTGGCCTGTGAGTTGTGGCTAAATACAAACTTCTTGTTGCACTACAGCTTAGATCTTGTCAGCTTTATGCCATAAATATACAATGAGTTGAACTGTTTCCTCTGCCAATGATAGTGCTGAGAACAAACCGTATGCTGTAAAAAAACCTTTTGGATACACTTCTGTCCAGTTCTTTTCCAGATTGTTCAGAATAGAGGTTACAGTTTGTGGGATTGTGTATAAGCTATACTTAAAGCTTTTAATGCCAAATAACAAACTATAGCCAATGTTCGAGCTGTCACAAAAATAAATATTAATTTATCCAGTGAGATCTAGCAAAAAAACAAGAATTTTCCAATTGGAATCATTAAAAAAGATATGTGCCTATGTATTGTTTTTATATACTTGTAATGGAAGTTGATGCCGGAATCAATATTAAGATGTTGTAAGAAATAAAAAAAAAACAGGGAAGCTTGGCGAGTACTGGACTTTAGAAAATCTAAAAGTTGGACATAACTGAATAAATAATATAAACAATGGCACCAGTTTGATTTTATTTATTTTTTTCTATTTTAGAACATTCATATTTTGTGCTTATTGCTGGTGGTTGCACATGTCCAGTTAATCAATCTCTCAGGGTATACAATAGGAATCACAGCACATTAGACATTCTGAGTTGGACTCCATCAGGTGCCACCACAATGCAAAATCAATATCTAGATTCACGATAATTTAATAATTCCAATTGAAAACTTGTGTTTTTTGCGGCTGCTTTTACATTTGTTAGGGGGCAATTACTTTAAAGAGGAAAAAAATGATGTACAATTTTAGTGTTGATGTTTAATATTAGACTAATATTTTAAAAATGGGTATGAATAATTTATCATTGTGGTAAAACAACAATCTCAGCACTGAAGAAATGGAAGTAGAAATTCTTTCTGCAAATATGGTTTAAGGCTGGAAACGCACACTCCTAGTTACTTGCGAGTCTGTCGGGCGAGACTCGGAATAGGCTGGAGCAGTGACCCTGAGCGGCTTCTCCCTGTCTGGACGGGGCTGTCAGCTGATTGTGGATTTGTGCAGCTCCACACTCCCCTTCCGGAGAGGGAGAGGCCGTTCAGGGTCACTGCTCCAGCCTCTTCCGAGTCTCGTCTAAGAGACACACATGTAAGTAGGAGAGTGTGTCCGAGCCCTAATTGTAATAATCCAGCACCAACACTGAAAACAGAGATTTAGTCAACGTTTCAATCAGTTAATGTTTTTCTAAGAGACATCGTGATGTACATCAAAGTGGGAACTACATATAGGTTTTTACATATATACAAGTATATTTACAAGACATTAAGGAAAAGTAAAATAAAAAAAAAATGAACAACAAAAAGATGGGGTAAAGGGAAGGTATAGGCTGGGGATTGGATAAAATATAATATTATGGAAAAAACAGGAACATGTATAATTCGGCATAAGATATGTGAGCAATGGACACAATGGTCAATAGGAATAGCAATATAGGATATTGTAGGCATATACAGGCTTATGTGTAAACTGGGTTAAGAGGTCTTAAAAGTAAAAATTCAAACTAGTAGAATATCCATAAACTGTTAATGGTATGAGGCAATAAAAATTGCAAGGTACAAAACGGGTATATCTAACTAAACAGCGAGATTATGTTTGGAATGTGAAGAGGTTATGTGATATTGAATAGGTAGCAAATTAGGGAGGAATGTGGAGACATACAGGCATGGGCATTAGAAAAGAGGTAGGAATAGGGAGATGAGAGAGAATGAAGTCAAAGACTAATAGTGTAGTGTGAATGAACTGCAGATAAGATGTGCAAGTGCTGGCCTAATGTATTGATAATGGATGGCATTTTTGAGGAAGCACTGTTATCGGGGGATCTTCTAACTGTCCCAGGAATGAGATAACTGAGCCAGAAATGGTGTGTGAGCTGAATCATCAACTGATGTGATGTTGTCGTAACTAAGGCAACATAATACAACATATACAGGGTGGGCCATTTATATGGACACCTAAATAAAATGGGAATGGTTGGTGATATTGTGGAGCCCACTAGGACAGGGTACTCGGTATCGGATCGGGGAATCACGGTGGTCCTGGTCGGACCGTGTCCCGGGCCCACAGGTATTGGGTTTGGGGGTTATTTACAGGGGATATAGTCGTGACGTCACCCGTGGTATGTGGTCAGGGTGACCACCGCTGCTGCAGAACCTCTGAGGATGATGTTTGGCAGCCGGTGATGTAACGGCTCTCCACGGGCAGAGCCTGGTTCCCCGAGGCAGTGGTGATGATAGTCTATGGATGATGCAGGGTAGGGGTAGTGGTAGAGATGATAACAGTTTGTGAGGGAGAGTACGGCTTGAGCGCAAGGATTACACACACTCATAGTTTTGTAGTTTTCCAAGTCTTTACTGCAGATGGTATTCAGTAGATATTATCCACGGAGTCTGTACCGGGGCCAGGTTGCTCCCACCCTGGCTGGGTCCTTGGCCTCCTACTCCTGCGCTGTGTGTGTGGCCCTGCTGCCACTTTAGTTAGGCTGCTGGCCCTATCTTTCCTCACTGGTACCAAACTTGCTAGGCAACTTGAGTCTTATCTTTGTGTTTCTGACCCCGCCGTGTTGCTTTGCTGTGGTACAATGAAGAAACATAATCTTCACTTATCCGGTGTTTTTTGTGCTGCTTGTGTCAGGCACAATTGCGGATCCGGTATCCGGTCTTTGCGCTTCTCCAGGGTGTGCTCCTCTGCTTCTCCTATTCTTCAGACCCTGGCTGGCCTGAAACTGGACTGTGGACCGTGGGGTGAGCCTAATGCAGCCCTTTTACACCCAGGTCCTTTCCCTCAGTCCTCTCAGGAACTGAACTATCTGCCACTTATATAGGGAAGCAGCTTTAGCTCCCCCTTCTGGCCTGGAGGCGGTTGTGTAGTGTTGTGGGTTGTGTGGAGAATTAACCCTTAGTGGTATTACTGTGGCACATTAACCCCTGGGGTGCCACAATATCAACTTCCTGTTTATGGCACATTAGTATATGGGAGGGGGAAAACTTTTCCAGATGGGTGGTGACCATGGTGGCCATTTTTAAGTTGACCATTTTGGATCCAACTTTATTTTTTTCAGTGGGAAGAGTGTCATGTGACATATCAAACGTATTTCATAAGAAAAACAATGGTGTGCTTGGTTTTAACGTAACTTTATTCTTTCATGAGTTATTTACAAGTTTATGACCACTTATAAAATGTGTTCAAAGTGCTGCCCATTTTGTTGGATTATCATTGCAGCCCTCTTCTCCCACTCTTGACACACTGATAGCAACACCACAGAATCAATGCTAGCACAGGCTTTCAGTATCCTTTGTTTCAGATGCTGCACATCCCGTATCTTCACAGCATAGACAATTGCCTTCAGTTGACCCCAAAGATAAAAGTCTAAGGGGATCAGATCAGGAGTTGGCCATTCAACTGGGCAATGATGACCAATCCACTTTCCAGGAATGCTCGGACCTGACACCCATAGTATGGTGGTGCACTATCTTGTTGGAAAAACTCAGGGAACGTGCCGTCTTCAGTGCATAAAGAAGCCAACACATCATCATGTAGCAATTTCAGATATCTTGTGGCATTGAGGTTTCCATTGATGAAGAATGGCCCCACTATCTGTACCCCATATACCACACCATACCATCAATTTTTCTGTTCCAACAGTCTTGGAAGGATCTATCCACTGTGGGATAGTGTCAGACCAATAGTGGTGGTTTTGTTTGTTAACTTCACCATTCACAAAAAAGTTTGCCTCATCCCTGAACATAATGTTCTGTGTAAACTGAGGGTCCTGTTCCAATTTTTGTTTTGCCCATTCTGCAATTTCAGTGCACCAATCTGGGTCATCCTCGTTGAGATGCTGCAGCAACTGGATTTTGTAAGGGTGCCATTTGTGAGTAGCTAACATCTGCCGAAGGGATTTCGACTGATGCCACTCTCCAGGGACATATGGTGAGTGCTACACTGTGGGCTCTTGCTGAATGTATGTTTCTTCATTAGTGACAGTTTTCTTGCGTCCACATTTTGGCAAACCCAACACTGAACCTGTTTCACGAAATTTGGCAAGCAGTTTGCTAACTGTAGCATGGGAGATGGGTGGTCTCATAGGGTGTCTTGCATTGAAATCTGCTGCAATAACCCAGGTACTGCGTTCACCAGACATCAACACAATTTCTATCCGCTCCTCACGTGTTATCCTCTGCGACATGTCAATGGCTGTAAACAAAGAGAAACTTGTAAATAGCTCATGAAAGAATAAAGTTTCATTAAAACCAAGCGCACCATTGTTTTTCATATGAAATTCTCAATAAGTTTGATGTGTCAATTGACCCTCTTCCCATTGAAAAAAATAAAGTTGGATCCAAAATGGCCAACTTCAAAATGGTCGCCATGGTCACCACTCATCTGGAAAAGTTTTCCCCCTCCCATATACTAATCTGCCACAAACAGGAGGTTGATATCGACAACCATTCCCATTTTATTTAGGTATATCCATATAAATGGCCCACCCTGTCGATAAAAGTGGACCATGCGTCACACAGGAAGTGACATCAGCACTGTTATAGTAGCAGCCATATGTCATAGTAGCATCAACGTTGTCATGCTAGTGGCATCCACTGTAATATGGACATGTATGCATGATAACTACAGTGCTTACAAGTAGTATTCAACCCCCTGCAGATTTAGGTGGTTGACACATGCGGAATTAACTTGGCATTGTGACATTTGGACTGTAGATCAGCCTGGAAGTGGGAAATGCACTGCAGCCAAAAAGATTTTAAATTTTTTTTTTTTTTTTTAAAGCGTTAAAAGTTAATTCAGAGGGTCATTTATTATTCAACCCCTCAAACCACCAGCATTCTGTTTGGTCCCCCTAAAGTATTAAGAAGTAGTTCAGGCACAAAGAACAATGAGCTTCACATGTGTGGATTATTAATCTCTTTTGCCAGCCTTTTCTGACTATTTAAGACCCTCCCCAAACTTGTGAACAGCACTCATACATGGTCAACATGGGAAAGACAAAGGAGCATTCCAAGGCCATCAGAGACAAGATCGTGGAGGGTCACAAGGCTGGCAAGGGGTACAAAACCCTTTCCAGGGAGTTGGGCCTACCTGTCTCCACTGTTGGAAGCATCATCCGGAAGTGGAAGGCTTATGGAACTACTGTTAGCCTTCCACGGCCTGGACAGCCTTTGAAAGTTTCCTCCCGTGCCGAGGCCAGGCTTGTCCGAAGAGTCAAGGCTAACCCAAGGACAACAAGCAAGGAGCTCCGGGAAGATCTCATGGCAGTGGGGACATTGGTTTCGGTCAATACCATAAGTAACGTACTCCACCGCAATGGTCTCCGTTCCAGACGAGCCCGTAAGGTACCTTTACTTTCAAAGCGTCATGTCAAGGCTCGTCTACAGTTTGCTCATGATAACTTGGAGGACTCTGAGACAGACTGGTTCAAGGTTCTATGGTCTGATGAGACCAAGATCGAGATCTTTGGTGCCAACCACACACGTGACGTTTGGAGACTGGATGGCACTGCATACGACCCCAAGAATACCATCCCTACAGTCAAGCATGGTGGTGGCAGCATCATGCTGTGGGGCTGTTTCTTAGCCAAGGGGCCTGGCCATCTGGTCCGCATCCATGGGAAGATGGATAGCACGGCCTACCTGGAGATTTTGGCCAAGAACCTCCGCTCCTCCATCAAGGATCTTAAGATGGGTCGTAATTTCATCTTCCAACAAGACAATGACCCAAAGCACACAGCCAAGAAAACCAAGGCCTGGTTCAAGAGGGAAAAAATCAAGGTGATGGAGAGGCCTAGTCAGTCTCCTGACCTTAACCCAATTGAAAACTTGTGGAAGGAGCTCAAGATTAAAGTCCACATGAGACACCCAAAGAACCTAGATAACTTGGAGACGATCTGCATGGAGGAGTGGGCCAAGATAACTCCAGAGACCTGTGCCAGCCTGATCAGGTCTTATAAAAGACGATTATTAGCTGTAATTGCAAACAAGGGTTATTCCACAAAATATTAAACCTAGGGGTTGAATAATAATTGACCCACACTTTTATGTTTAAAATATATTAAAATTCAACTGAGCAACATAACTTTTTGGTTTGTAAGATTTATGCTTCTGTTAATAAATCCTACTCTCGTTTGCAGTTTGAAGGCTCTAACTTATTTGTATCTTATCAAACCACCTAAATCTGCAGGGGGTTGAATACTACTTGTAGGCACTGTATGTAAGAGTAAAGGGTGAATGGACAGAATGAGATGTGTGATGACAAGGGGATGATTAGAATATGATAAAGGTGTGTGGAATATTTAAAGGATACTAATAACAAGGGCATATGTAGAATGGAAGGGTCAAGTGAAAGAAGGTCATAGAGGAGGGAAAAAAGGGGGTGGGGAGGATGGGTGGGGAAGTAGTAAATGTAATGAAAGGGGGGATATGGGGGGAAGGTAAGGGTGATACTGTGGGGTTACAAGAGTTTGAATCTCTGGATAGGAATTATGACACCTGGGAAGAAAGTATGTGGTTAACAGGGAATAGTAGATGACAGCAATATATAAAGGTAGATAGATGTTACCCCACAATCGATCCTACTGAATAAATCATAGTGTAAAAGATCACTAATATAGGATTGGGAATGTAGGAATAGACCATGTGTTATTTTGGACCATAATTAGCAATCGGAAAATGCAATCTTAGTGGTAGAAGATTTCAGATTCATGATTGAGACCCAATGGTTCCATAGTCTGTAAGATATATATCCAGAAGACTTCAATTTCTTTCAGCCTCTTGATGTGGTAGCTTCCTCTTCTTGTGGCAGGAACATGTTCGATTACTTAAAATTTAAGTAGTGCCACGGATCGTCCCGCAGTCGTGAAGTGAGCTGGAAGTGCGACCACAGCTAAAATTGGATTTATGTTGTGATATTTTGTCCCATATATGTTGCCTGATTTCTCCCACATATCTGAAGCCCTATGGGCACTTGATGACGTGGATAACAAATAATTACCGTATATACTCGTGTATAAGCCGACCCGTGTATAAGCCGACCCCCCTACTTTTGCCCCCAAAACCTGGGAAAATCTATTGACTCGCGTATAAGCCGAGGGTGGACTCCAGCACAGGTATACAACCCCCAGCAGTGAGGTATACAGCAGCCTCCCCAGTGGTAGTATACAGCAGCCTCCCCAGTGGTAGTATACAGCAGCAGCCCCAGTGGTAGTATACAGCAGCCCCAGAGGTATATGCAGCCCCAGAGGTATATGCAGCCCCAGAGGTGTATACAGCAGCCCCAGTGGTATTGCAGCCCCAGTGGTATTGCAGCCCCTATATACAGCAGCCCCAGTGGTATTGCAGCCCCAGTGGTGTATACAGCAGCCCCTATATACAGCAGCCCCAGTGGTATTGCAGCCCCAGTGGTGTATACAGCAGCCCCTATATACAGCAGCCCCAGTGGTATTGCAGCCCCAGTGGTGTATACAGCAGCCCCTATATACAGCAGCCCCAGTGGTATTGCAGCCCCAGTGGTATTGCAGCCCCTATATACAGCAGCCCCAGTGGTATTGCAGCCCCAGTGGTATTGCAGCCCCAGTGGTGTATACAGCAGCCCCTATATACAGCAGCCCCAGTGGTATTGCAGCGCCAGTGGTACTGCAGCCCCTATATACAGCAGCCCCAGTGGTATTGCAGCCCCAGTGGTATTGCAGCCCCTATATACAGCAGCCCCAGTGGTATTGCAGCCCCAGTGGTATTGCAGCCCCTATATACAGCAGCCCCAGTGGTATTGCAGCCCCAGTAATGCAGGGCCCCTATATACAGCAGCCCCAGTGGTATTGCAGCCCCAGTAATGCAGGGCCCCTATATACAGAAGCCCCAGTGGTAGTATACAGGCAGCCCCAGTAATGCAGGGCCCCCCCCTCATGCTCCGGTCTCCTGTAAAGCAAGTTATACTTATCAGTGCCCGCTGCCGTCCGCGCCCGCATCTGCCGACATCCCGATCCTCCGTCTTCATGCATCTTCTTCCTGTTTCCTGTGCGCGTCGCCGGTAATGACGTCATTGCCTGCGACGCGCACAGAAGCAGGAAGAAGATGAATGAAGATGGAGGATCGGGATGTCGGCAGCGGCGGGCGCGGACGGCAGCGGGCACTGATAAGTATAACTTGCTTTACAGGTGACCGGAGCGTGAGGGGGGGGGCCCTGCATTACTGGGGATGCGGGGGCTGCTGTATACCGCTGTATACAGCAGCCCCCGCACTGACTCGCGTATAAGCCGAGGGGGGTACTTTTCAGCCCAATTTTTGGGCTGAAAAACTCGGCTTATACGCGAGTATATACGGTAAATACTCGAAAAATAGCCTCTGATGGAGTACTGTTTACCCACATGTGGATGTGTTCTATATTCACTCTTGGTTAAGTTAGAATGTTGGTTGCAATTGAGGCACAGGAAAGTACCTTTGCATGTAGTATAAAGTGTTCATAAAATGCTCCTAGGTTGTATGGTTTATACATCCATTCTTACCAATCGATCTTTTATGTTATTTGACATAATTTTTATTATGACCAATATTATTTGACATACGGTCATAATTGTACATTTGTTCGTATATGCCATAGTTTATACGGACCAGTATCGACTGATAGTGTCATGCATTCTGTAACCAACCTAGCAAACAATCTCCTAAAAGGATATTTTTATCAGGTATACATTAAAATATGGCAACTCCAAGTGGAATTTATAATAAAATGACAGGTAACTAGGGAGTGGATAACTGGGATAGGTGATCTAAGAGTGCCTAGAAAAGATATGGATTATCCTACCTTACCGTAGTGATTGGCACCCTAGGCCTGACAATGTAGCACCCCTCGCACATCAAAGACTCACCCTAAATAGCCCTAGTAGTCCCTGTCTTTTTCAGTACCACCTCAATTAAGAAATAGTGCATTATAAACACAAGCCCACTGACATTTACCATATATTCTCTGATTTAGAATATTCATATAGATGTACTATCACTATGAATGAGCCAGGATAGAGTAAATAACATATCACAGTAAATAGAGTTTATGATTAAAAATAATTTTGTCAATTCAGTAGCAATGTCTCATATAAGAAAATAATACCCATTTAATTAGGTCCTTCAAGGTTCAGGGTAAACCAGAACTCACTAGATACTTCCCCACAGAGGCGAGGTTACCTTCTCAATACATCACTAAAGGCGCTGGTGGAATCCAACTGTGCTCCAAGTGAAGTGTACAGCACAACAGGTATTAGAGCAGGGGTCTCAAACTCGGCTGGGTTGGTGGGCCGCACATAGAGAAACATTTACAGCGGGGGGCCCCCCCCACACACACACATACTCACACACACTCTCACACATCCTCATACACACTCTTACACTCACACTCATACACACACTGAAACTCGCACACACTTATACACATTTCCTCACTCACCCTCACACACACACCCTCTCACACACACTCACACTTTTCTCACTTTAATGATGCATCGCTCCAGTGCAGGGGGTCGCCACGGTCCCCGCTGTGCTGGCTTCCGGCCTCCACTGTGCTATGACTTCCTCCAGCCGCTGCGCAGACAAGCTCTGTTGCAGGTGACATTGATCTTGCTGAGTGGCAGAGCTTGTTAGTACTGCGGACAGAAGTCATCATACAGCGGGGACTGCAGCGGTCTCCTGCACTGGGGCGATGCATCATTAAGTTGTCCAAGGTGCCGCGGGCCGCATAGTGAAGCCCCAGGGGCCGCATGCGGCCCCCGGGCCGCGAGTTTGAGACCCCTGTATTAGAGTGTCTGGAAGATAACAGATAGAGGCATATGCTGACCTACAACAACAGGTAAATAAGGACCCACAATCAAAAGATGTGTGACACCAAATGTGGAAACAGTATATGTTGAAACCTACTTGGAAAAGTAAATATTGCAATTTCAACAGAATAGTTTTTAACAACTAGATACTGTATCTAATGAGAATGTTAGATCAATACCAACTGTAACATAACCCAAAAAACCTGCTGGTTAAATATACAATGACATGGCCAAACATGGCCTATATGTCAGTTGCTGGTAATCACTATATTCAAGTGATGTTTGAAAAAGTAAAGATCACAGATATCAAATATTGCTAGTAAAACTGAGCAGTTTATTAAATTCCCCCTGAGTCAGTAACTCAAGCCAAAAAATCCATCTTGTTTCACATTGTTTAATCGTTTTATTCCATCCCTTAATCTAACTGACTGGGGCACTACTTCTGTAGCACAGTATGAGATGGTATTAATGTTACCATGATGTTTACATGTGACATGATGAGCAAGTGTGGTAACTCTTCATGATGTCACCAAGGTGTTCGCTAATCTGAACTCGGAGTTGTCACTAAGGATACGGTTACATGTCGCAACATTGCATGCAATTTCACTGGCAATTTGCTGGTTGCAGTGAAATCATGGACACATTGTTCTATTTTGTTGCTGTGTACAAATGGAACAATGTGTCCATGATTTCACTGCAACCAGCAAATTGCCAGTGAAATTGCATGCAATGTTGCGACGTGTAACGGTTTCCTTAGTTTTGAATACATAGTTTAGAGGGCAGTTATATGTACATAGATAAACTTCTCCAGATGTCTTACAATTTGAAATTTGCTTACAGGGTAGATGTATCCTGTTGCAGCACTCCTAAATGTCTTAGGCTGGTTTCACACTGCAGTTTTTTCCCTGATCAGGTCCCATCCAGTTTGTGTGCCAAAAGCAAGAGAGGAACTTGCAGAGAAAAAGTATCATTGATAATTGACACCTGTTCTGAGTTTTGGAGACACTCCTGGTTTCGGCATACAAATTGGATGGAACCTGATCAGTGAAAAACTGCAGTGTGAAACCAGCCTTAGATGGAGTGATAAACCACCAGAAACTACATGAGCCACCTCTGTGGGTGCTGACCTGTCACATCCCCAGAATTTGCTCCTGCAACTTCTCCAAAGATGGGGCTGTGATGTAGTAGTCTGACTTGGGGATGTGTTGTATGGCTGCCCAGCTGCAGTCAATAACTGACTTCAGCCAATTAGGAAATACTGCAGTTTATTTGAATCCTCTATGTGCTTTTGCTCATTGCCAGATATATTACTAAGGGGCCTTTCACACTTGCGGTTTTTTCCTGATTTGGAAGATCAGGAAAAAACCTGATTCTTACAGGATTCATTTTTTTTGCCCATTTTCTTTAATGATTTCAGGAAAAAACATGAAGCAACAAGATTCTACCTGACAAAATTAAAGTGAATGTGCAAAATACTGTAAGAATCTGTTTTTTTCCTCATCTTCCAATTCAAAAAAAACGCAAGTGTGAAAGACCCCTTAGTTCACTTGGTATTACTGCTTTGTATTTTTGATATTCTGGATTGACCTCTGCCTGATTTTGTGCTTTTCTCTAGCCTATCGATTTTGTACTTTTCTGACCTTTCAGCTTTGTCTCTGCTTGGGAAGTTTTCTGCAATCCATCTATTGGCAGCAACCCCCTGGACCTTCCAGTAAAGCCACATCCCTATATAGGGGTTAAAAGGTGTCTAGATTCTGCCTTACGGTGCAGTTTGCATTTAGTCTGTCCAGGATTTCCTTTTTTACCTGTAACTTGCATGGACGTTACATTATATCTGGCCCCCACAAAAAAAAATCCCTCTTATCTTTTTAAATGTATCCTCTCCTGGCAGTAGCTGATCAAGTGAAAAACCTGACCTGTTGTATCCAAGGTCTTATGGAGCATTTTTGGCATCCTTTTTCACCTGTAACTCGGATGGACGTTACATTATATCTGGCCCCCACAAAAAAAAAGCTGTCTTTTCTTTTTAAGTGGATCCTCTCCTGGCAGCTGTGGATCAAGTGATCTGGTCTTCATCCTCTTGATAATCAAGGCTTTGGTCACAGGGTGGATTTTTGGCATGTTGTCAGAGCTCAAGTTGCAGTTCAAGTGAAGGTCTGAGGTGCTGGTTTTTTTTTTAGACACACCTACTAATTAACCGATGATTTACTGAGCACAGGTGAGGATGTGAACTAGGATTGGGTGCATTATATGACCAGGCGACAAAACTTTTGTCTTGCCAAAATCTGACCATTCTGTGTTCATTAAATGATCAATATTTCAGCATTGATGCCAATTTATTTTCTTAACCTAAACTACATTTCGGAGGGTTTCAGCTTTCAAAAGAGTAATTTATACAACCAATGGATGAATTTAACGTCAGGTTATTAGCTTTTATTTACATAACATGGATAAGCAACATAACTTCTGTCAGGGACTGTATTCACTCCTTTATCAGAGGACTTTATGGTCATGTGTGGATTATTCTCCAGCTTTAAGAGAGCATCCTTCTCCTGAATGAACAAATTAGACTGTGTACATTCATCCCTTACATTGATTTTACATATTTTCTAAATTGCCAGTATTGAAACAAATGTCAATTCAACTAAAGTCATCAGTTGGGGCATTTCCAGCCATTTCTACAGAGTCTAATTTTCTGATCCTGTTGTGTAATTCATAGCAGTTGCACTTAAAAGTCATGTCATTGTATTAATAATCATGCTGGTGGTCCTGCAGATAGTCTTGCTACTGACAGTCTCATCCCCTTTGTCTTTGTGCGCCTCCCCAATGCTGTTGAGTGAGTATCCTGAGGACCCAAAGCATTTCTTTTGAAAAAATTATTGTTTAAAGCAGCCAGCCTCTTCTGAATATGACATCTATGAATAATGGAAGGGCACTCCGTTATGACTGTTAATGGTCACATGATTAAGAATGGACTAGATGCAAATCAAAGTGCATGAACTGTAACTACATGGGGCGGACCTATCACTCAGTACATTCACGTATCTGTGGACACGTACTCTTCCATTATGTAGTTTAAACGGTGCCTCCTACTACAGAGTGTATCACATGTGAGTGAACACCTCAACTTTAAAGAAGACCCTTAAACAGCCTCTTGTGCCTGTTGATCCTCAGCCCCAATTGCCCACGATTCCCCACAGATCACCCAATTTTTAAAACGGACCCTAAACGGCCTATTTCCCTGTTGACACAGCTAAGATTGGCCGAGATCCACCACACAGCACCAAATTTTTAAAAAGGCTTTTAAACATCTGTACCTGGGTTAAGCATCTGTACCTGGGTTACCTTCACAGCTAAGATTGATTGAGATCCACCACAGAGCACCCAGTTTTCAAGTTCATGCACCATGGAACCACAGCCAGCAGAGTGTTCAAAAATCAGAAGGGACTGGTACCAGACTTGTTGCAGCAGACACTGCTTGGCTGATGGGCAACAGTGTGATTTTGAACAAAGATGCCCATGGGGCTCAGGTGCCAACTCTGCGATTTCATCAAGGCACCAATTATTAGTTTACCTGTTTTAGCAGTTCCCCATCAAGACCAAATTGCCAGCTCCAGTAAATTTCAGTATAGCTGCTGCTTTTAAAAAGCTTGTAGTTGGATTTGGGATTGAGATGGGCTTCCACCACAAGTGATCAGTTCTGTTTATTTTCATGGTGTACTCAAAGCAGTGCAAGAAGGTACATACGTCCTCACAGCCTATATTAACTTCCCCCCCTGAGCACCAATATTCAAAAATGCTGTTGAATAGAGAGTTACTACAGTTGACCCTCACAGCCAAGATTGCCCCTGCTCCACCGCAGGGCACACAGTTTTAATGAAGGCCCCAACAGAGCCTTAATCCGCAGTTGACCAACACACCCAGGAAACATTACCAAAGTTAGTCTTTCAAGGAGCCAGGTATGACTGAATACTACAGCTATGAATAATGGAAAAAGCCTTTCCATTTTTAGTTTTGTAGTACTGTAGCTATGATTAAGAGGGGATTCGGTCACGCTTCAGTGATGGAAGTAATTCATGCTATAGAATTAATACCGCTATATAAATGAATAAACATTCTTATTATTATGGCAGCTTATCCTGGTAGCAGGCATCTGACAAGTTGTTCACCCAGGTATGAGCACTGGTAACAGCCAGCAGAACTTGGCGGTCACTTGGCAGTGACTGCACTAAGTATTTGCTTAAGATAGCAAGTCTTTCCAGAGGCAATGACAAACTGTCATGTAAAATTTTAATATTTCCCTAAGAGAACCAATTTTGAAAAGGCCCATACAGAGTGACAACTAAGCATTCACCCCCACAACTTAAATTTAAAGATTTCCCCTCCATGAAAACCAATTTTAAAAAGCCCCTCCAAACAGCATCATTTTAGACTTCACCCCCACACTCAAAACTTTAAGAATTTAATGCCAAAAAACACTTTTAAAAGGGGCCCTATATAGTCCCTCCAATGCTCTGGCGTGGTGGGTGATTTCAGTCCCAAACATAAATCTCAGAACAGTCTCCTGTTGCTAACCCCTCGCGGTGCTTAGGTGGGTCATGCAGATGTTACGCTGACCAGATGAAGAGAAGGTAGAGGAAAAGTAGTATTTAGAGGAGACAACACGGACAAAGAAATGTGTGCCAAATCTAGGTGGTGTTAGGTTATTTGCCAAAACGGGTTCTGATTCGGGTGTAGCTGACACTACATTAAACCCTACAGAGCAGTTTTTCATATTTGATGCTCACAGCCAAAAAGTGTCCCCACCAAAGACCAACAATTCTCAAGAGCCTGATTTTCAAGTTCCCCCTACAGATTCTAATTTTCTTATACTTTTGTGTAAACTATAGAATTTGTAGATAAAAAGCTAGTCATTGTATTTATGATCATACTGGTGGTCCTGCTGATAGCCTTGTTGCTGACAGTTCCATCCCCTTTGCCTTTGTGTGCCTGCCCGATGCTGTTGCCTAAGTATCTCTGGGACCTGAAGCATTTATTTTGAAAAAAATTATTGTTCAAAGCAAGCTGCAATGTCTGAATATGACAGCAATGAATAATGGAGTAGCACTCCGCTAGGATTGTTTGTTGTCGGTAATGGGACTATGATTAAGAATGCATGTTCAAGACAAAATGCATGGACCATAACTATGTGGGAAAAACCCATCACTCAGTACGTTCACATATATTCCCCACCGAGCACGTAATTTTAAAAAAGACCTCTACTGAGCCGGTTTTCCTAGTTGACACACACAGCCAAGATTCACTGAGATCCACCACAGAGAACCCAATTTTTAAAAATGCCTATATCAAACCAAAGGGGACCTCCGTCATGGTTATGCTAGACGCGGAGAAAGCTTTCGACTGCATCAGCTGGCCATGGCTGGAAACCGTGCTAGATAAAATTTGACTACAAGGGGTGTTTAGGACGTTCTTGCGCTCGCTCTACAAAAACCTGAGGGCCAGAGTGAACACACCTGGCTCTCAGGTGTGATACGGCCGGGAAGGGGTACACGCCAAGGGTGCCCCCTGTCGCCTTTGCTATACTTAGCGATAGAACCACTATCACGGTTCTTAAATGAGGGCCAAAGCTTCCAAGGGATCCACATAAGCGGCAAGGAAATCAAATCCAGCTTCTTTGCAGATGATGTAATACTTTACATGGCGGATGCGCACAGGAACCTCTCAGGCCTCCTATCACAGCTGAAGGCCTTCGGGGAACTATCTGGATTCCGCCTGAACAAATCTAAATGATATATTCTCCCTAAAAGACTTAGAAGGAGGGTGGAGAGTGGCGGGGGGACTCAAGGGAGCTTTTGAAACATCCCCCTAGCAAATAGGGCCATTAAATACCTGGGAGTATACCTAGGGAGAGACACGAGAGACTTATACAGACTAAATTATGCCACAAAAAAAATTGTGACAGAACTGGAGAGGTGGAGAGATTTGCCATTATCCTTGCTGGGGAGGTGCCACCTCATCAAGATGTGTCTCTAAGCTCTTATACCCACTTCAGACCTTCCCTCTCCTACTCCACCACGTCAACATAAATAGGTTAAATAGAGCTTTTACAACCTTCCTCTGGAGGGGCAAGAAAGCAAGAATCAGGGGACGCACACTGATGCTCACACGAGACAAGGTTGGACTAAGGTTACCTAATATACGAGGTTATAACATAACATGCCTGACAAGACATATCTTAGACTGGCTGAAGCACACTAGCAAACACTCAGACTACACACTCAAATCTGAGTGGTGCACCCCATTGGACCCAGTAGCCATTCTACACTCAACAGGAGCAACTGTGGATCACCGGGTGAAAAACCCGATCATTTTCAAAGACACGAGGAGGCATGGAAAGCACTGCAAATCAATCTCAGGTTATCCTGGAAGATATCAAATACCTATAGTCCATGGTAACATCAGGACTTGAGCTAGGGTAAGGACAATGCACTCTTTAAAGTCTGGAGAGCCAAGGGCATTAAAACACTACAGGACCTAAAGGCTCCGTTACACAGCACGACATCATTAACAACATCGCTGATACATCACAGGTTTGGAGTCGTTGCAACAACATCGTTACGACCTCGTTGCGTGTGACTCTGCCAAGTTGTAACGATAAATCGTTGGATTGCTGATCGCAGGTTTGAGAACATGTTCTCAAACCACACAATCAACGATCAGCCATCCTGGTATATCGTTGTGTTTGACACCACGATAAAGATGTTGTTTACGACTTTGCCCCTTCACAGCAATGAGCAGGGATCGATCCCTGGGTTGTGCGAACGATACCTGCTCACAACATCGTTGGTGAGTCATTCATGATATCTAGACGTGTGACATTTCACCAACGAAGTCAAAACGATGTCTGAAACGACCGCACCCACGAGATCGTTGCTGACATCGTTCCAATGTCATGCCGTGTAATGTGGCCTTAGTGCAGATGGAACAGAGGAGTTGGTTGACAGCGACAGAGACATTCAGGAAGTGGCTACTTAACCATTCTCATGCTGTACAGTTTGAACAACTGAAGCTACATTTATTCCATCGCTTACATGACTTAAGACAGGAATGCTCAAACCACGGACTGGATACCCTACTAGCTAGGGATGTAGTGGACACTAGTGTATCCACCATATATGCCACCATAAGGCAAGACCTAATTCCATCAGGGCCGCGCAGGATTCTCAAAAGATGGGAGGTAAGATTATAGGACGAGGAGATCGAGGGGAAGAACCTGAAGGGCTGGTGCGAGGTTCGTAAGAACATCATGAGCGAAAGATGGAGGGACACCTATTTCAGGACACCTATTTCAGAGTAATGCATGGGGCAATTCTGGGGTTCAATATACCACCCAACAAGACCCACCCAGACAGAAAACAGTCATGTCCAAAATGTGGGGACAAGGGTGTAGACATATTCCATGGGATATGGGAATGCAGAGTTATCCTCCAATCCTGGAAGGCAGTGAGGAGCTGGACACAACACATACTACAGCGTCGTGTACCACTAAACTGCTTGTTGTGGATATTCCACAACCTAGGGGACCAGGGTCTAGACAAGGCACAGAGAAAACTACTACACACCATCATGGTGCTACACAAACGACTGATAGTACAACACTGGCTGACAGCAGCGACACTATTGACGGATCTGAAGGGGGCCATGCTGGTTGAGAAGGTGGTAGCAGGAGGGGACAGGGACACCAGAACAACTAAATTCTTTGCGACATGGAAACCTTTCATAATAGATCAACTCTCTGGAGGCGACATTCACCGATTATTATGCCCCTTCCGTAACATGACATGGTATAACTCAGAAGACTTACAAGGCATTCTTGGCCCACTGAAAGTCCCGGGTGCTATGAGAAACAACCATAACACATAACCGGTATTGTGGTGATGGTTGCTGGGTGGGGTGGCGGAGCTATCAAGAAATGGAACGGTTATCAGCATTTTTATAGGGAGGGAGCTGAGGGAAGGGTAGGGGTGGATGAAGGGGTCCTTTTCCTTTCCATTTACTCTTTTTTCTTTTTTCTTGTTCACATCTTCCTCTGTTCTTTCTTTTCTCTTTTCCCCATTTTACTTTCTTTTTTTTCCTATAGTCTTTCTTTTTTCTGCTTGGGGGTGTTAAAATCTATCTATATTACTATACGGAGCTCACATACTAACTAAACACAGACAATGACACCTGAGCCACCACATGGAGTACAGACAGGCCTGAGATGCACGTCTCCACAAATGGACAATCTATACTTAACAGGCTTTACATGTGGGGAATACTATGCTATACAACTGTATGTTATGTGTGAAACTCAATAAAGAGTTAAAAAAAAAAAAGTCCTATAAACAACCATTTTTTCCTGTTGTTGCTCACAGCCAAGAATGGAAGACTCCCCCAAAGACCTACAATTTTATAATAAATTCCGTTAAGGTACCTTCACACATGGCAATATTGCGAGGCAATTTCACTGGCAATTTGCTGGTTGCAGTGAAATCATGGACACAGTGTTCTATTTTGTTGCTGTGTACAAATGTATTATCAGTCTGTTGACTAGTTATTTTAGGAGGTACCAAATGTTGTATTTATCGAACCAGGAAATACCAACTTATTAATATTAAAATTATGTCTTTATTTGTATCAAAGATTAAAACGTGATTAACAAACCAGAAGGAATTAGACAAACATTTACACATTTATATACATTCCTGGGGTTCAGCATACATTATTTCTCAAGCCATAACACGGAAGGTCATAAACTTTTTACCCAACAGGATTACACTTCAGTCGTCCTTAGGGTATACCTTTTTGAATATAGATGTTTACACTCTAATGTCTCATGCACAAGGCAAGGAAGAGACGGCTCAATGAGAGGGAAAAACAAAGATTTTATCCAAACCCCTATATAGATTTCAGGCAGGGTTCTGAAACATCATTTACTAATGACCTTCCATTAGGTTACTGATCTCCCAGTATAGATATAGATTAAACCTCCAACGCTTGACGCGTTTCGCCTTCTCAGATGTCAGAAGGCTCATCAGAAGACTTTGGGGTTACAGAATTAATGTTCCGTCTTATAACCATACATGCCAAATAAACAAGTTCTTCAATGGGCAAGAATACCCAAAAAGGTCAATAAGCAAAAAATAGAATGACCCCGTAATTTTTCCAAGGTATCTGTTGTATGGTCATGGATAAGGCATCCAAAGAAGAAGACATACTAGGGCATAGATAAACCACTATGTAGTCATCCTGTGTCTCTGAGTGCCTGTAGTCCTGAGGAAGGTGCCAGGAGGGCACCGAAACGCGTAGGAGGCAGGAGGAAATAAAGTATTTCGTGGCAGTTCCATCTTCACGTGTTTTCTTTGGAGTGGATGATCGTGGCAGCGCGGACTGTGACACACCATTTTTTCCCTATCATCTTACCTGGTTAACTTTCACAGATAATATTGACTAAGATCCACCACAGGGCACCCAGTTTTCAATTTTCACAGAACTACTACCAGCAGTGTGCCCAATAAGCAGAAGAGACTGGTGCCAGAATTTTTGGGGTACACATACACTGCTTTGGCTGATTTGCAAGGGTGTGGTGTTGAACAAGGATGCCCATGGTTCTCAGATGCCAACTCTGTGCTTTTAGCAGAGCACCGATTGTTAAAATAACTGTTTTAGCAGTTCCGCTCAGGACTAAATTGTCAGCTCTAGTTGCAAATATTACGGCTGCTGCATTTAAAAAGCTTGCAATTTAATTGTGGGATGGAGAGCTGAAGACTTCTATGAGACGGTGTGGAGATAGTAGGTCACGCTGGTGGTGGTGGTTGTAGTGTTGCTGGCGCATCATGTGCTGCCGGGAAGGCAGTTGGCCTTTCCAAATGACAAAGAACCTGGCCTGCATGCACCAGAGAAAGGTGTTTTATTTTCAAATGTAGCAGGTACAGATCTACCATGTCCTAACCCTGAAGCAGATCTACCTGCACCATCACCACAACCATGTCCTCTATCTGATGTTTTCCTCATAATTTGTCACACTAAAAAGTGTAGACTATTAGACAGCCTGATACAAAGAGAGAGACTGAACAGCAGATTGTTAGAGGGTCTGCATACATAGAGGACTAGGTCCTTCACTGTAGGGATATCTGGCTAGTCCCGTGTTTGAGACTTTTAAACGAGGCGCCACGGACTTCATTTGCATATTCAAAATTCCCAATGAATGCACCTAGGATTTCACTGTGCTTGAGCGCTTTAGCCGGCTGCCCGCAGTGATCTCCTCGACTGCTCTCCCTGAGATCAGTAAGTGCTTTGTGATGTATACAGAGAGAGACTGTACAGCAAATTATTAGATTGCCTGTATGCGGAGTACCTCCATAGACCTTTTTAGAAGAGCACCACCACAGACCCTTTTTTCTGAGTACAGATACTGGACCTGGTGCAGTTGCCAGACTTTTTTTCGGACCCTATGCCAACAATATCTGTTGAGCACATTTGAATACAGATGGTTGTCAGAGCTCTGCAACACTATGCCTACTGCACGCAGTTACAGGTTTGGTTGAGATAAAACCCGCCATACCTGGTTTACAGTGACTGCAGCTTTTTTTTTTTTAACTGATGTCATAGACCTGGCTGCACAGTGGAAGAGGTAGAAATTTGATAAGAAATAAGGCCACAGACCCTGCTGATAAATGGCGAGAGGTAGATTTTTTCTTAAAACATTAAGGCCATAGACAAGGCTGCACAGTGGTGGAAGGAAAATTTTCTGGCAAAATTAAGTGGATCTCTGTGGGGCTTACAACCTCGTAAGGCTATGATCCGGGGATGAGTGGAAAACCGCCTTCAACACGCGAGATGGTCACTATGAATATAGGGTGATGCTCTTTGGATTAAGTAACTTACCCGCTGTCTTCCAAGAGTTTGTCAACGACATATTCCGTGACTTGCTCTATGTCTTTGTGTGGGGTGTATCTAGACGAAATCCTGGTGTTTTGCCCGATTTACCTACACACGAGGAATGTTTGTCTTGTTCTTCAACGATTAAGGGAGAATCGTCTCTACATGAAGTTTGAGAAATTTCTGTTTGAACAGAGGTCTTTACCCTTTCTTGGCTGTATCATTTCTGATACAGGTCTCAAGATGAATCCAGAGAAGGTCTCCGCAATGCTTAAGTGGCCCAGACATGAGGGAATCAAGGTCATTCAGCAGTTCCTGGCATTCGCCAACTACTATCAGCAATTCATCCCTCACTTCTCTCTGGTAAGACCACTCACTGACCTGTCTTGTAAAGGTTCCAAGCCAAAGGATTGGGCTCGAGAGGCCGAGTCAGCTTTCACCTCCCTCAAACAGGCCTTCTCAACTGCCCCAGCCCTTCACAGACCAATGATCAACAAGCAGTTTTTCCTAGAAGTGAAAGCTTTTTCATCTGGAGCTGGAGTAGTCCTCACACAAAAGCTGTCTACCAGTAAGATGGTGACCTCTTTCCATGTTTCCCTGTTGAAGCCGGTTGTTCTCAGTCACTTTTTTCAGGATCCAGGTAATCTCCCTTGTCCTGTCAGTGCGTAAGATGTCTATGAAGTACAGGACATCCTGGCAATGAAGAAAAGAGGCGGCCGAACGCTCTTTCTAGTCGACTGGAAGGGATATGGTCCTGAGGAGCAAACCTGGGACCCTAAGGAGAACATTGATGCTCCGGTCCTCCTTAGGATGTTCCTGGCAGGTTTGAAGAAAAGGGGGCATACGGGAAGGGGTATTGTCATACCCTCGGCCATGGGCCCGGTCTCTGCCAAGCAGGGAGATCGGCGCTCACCTTGCAGTCCCACTGATTCTTCTCACGCTAGTCATGGTTCCATGCGACCATCTGTCTCCTTCTCTGCTAGGAACCTGCGTTCTTTTGGCAGGTCTCCTGGGAATGTTCTTAGGATGCATGCCCGGCATCCTTCACACATCTATAGCAGCAACACACATGTTCCCCATTAGGCCTCTGCTGCGTGATGCTTGTTCTGTGCATAAAAGGCACCCTCCCCCTATGGAAGGTGCCTGGGCAACTTGTTCACTCTCATGAAGTTGCCTGTCCAAGTCACACCCTGTTGTGCTCTGTGAAAGGAAGACTGTTGCTTTCCATGTCACTAAACGCAAGCAGCGTTTCCCTGTGCGCTTGGCATAAGCAGTCATTAGGCAGCCTGCTGTATGAACTGGTTTCCACGATACACATCGGGTAACCAGGGGCTGCGTTTCAAGGAAGCGCCGGCACACACGCACCTGCGCTTCTCTCACAAAACCTAAGTATTTAGTGCAGAACCGCTAAATACTTAGAGCGCAGGTGTGTGGACATGGCCTATGAGTTGGATCAAAATCAATCATCTCTCTATGATTCTCATGTGGACTGCTTGGTCTCCAAAAAATACACAGGAATGTGAATAGCTCCATAGTTTATAATAGAGTTCTACTAGTGAAATACTTGCTCAGAACTTGTATGTGAAAAACTGTCTGATAGAAGCCAATAATTGGTATTTTGGTAGTGGCTGCTCAATGGCTACTTTAACTCTAAATGCCCAGTCACACATAACGATGCACCAGCGATCTCAATAACGAGGTGCAGAGATCGCTGGTGCGTCATTTTTCGCATCGCTGGTCAGATGTCAAACAGGTATCTCACCAGCGATGTGAAAAACGATGCACCAGCGATCCAGAATTATACCGAGGTCGTTGGGAATTGTCACTCCATAGCGTAGCATTGAGATCGTCCCCTGTCAAACACAATGATGTAGCGCTCCCAGCAGGAGCGCATCGACGTAGAGATGATCCAGAGCAGTGTGTAACGATCAACGATCTCACAGCAGGGGCCAGATCGTTGGTGCATGTCACACATAACGAGATCGCTAACAGGATCACTGTCGCGTCACAAAATCTGTGACGCAACAGCCATCTCGTTAGTGATCTCGTTATGTGTGACAGGGCCTTTAGTCACCATAGATAATTTTCCTAATCTTTCTTCCTAATTTACTAGGTTTTCATTTTCTCACAACGTTTGCGTTCTCCACTTTATTTCGATGCTTCTATCAATCTACATAAATGCTAAATATTAGTACACCTTTCCAAATAATGTTCTCCTTTCTACCAACTTATCATGAATGATAAAAGTTGAATATTTCAGATGCACTCAAGTGTGAAAAACATTATACACAATCTAAACGATATGTACTGTTTTGAAAAATGTATCGTCTTCTCCAACAACTTGGGTATTACAAAGTTTTAGCCACTAAACACTTTAATTCTTCTCTTGTTATATGACTTTCTGCTGCAGAGAGTATAGTTAGAATGGGATATCACTTGGTTATGCATGTTACATTTTGTACATGGTTGGATAATACCTAAATTGGCCAAGGAACTGTAAGGCACGAGGATAATTGATAGATCTCAGTAGTACAGGTAAGTAAAAGGATTGCTGTTATATCCCTGGTGTAAAACCTACTTGGGAACTGACATGTTTTGAAAGCTCACAAAATTTAAAATTGTGACTGATTCTTCCCGGCGCTGTGTTGTTCAGAGATTTGTCTCGTTCCTCTCTAGAATCCAACTTAATGCTTTCCCTACCTCATGTTTAACCATTACAAAAAGCTCCCAAGTCAAAATGCCACCATTACATCTCGAAATGGGAATCATCCACATATGACATTACTTGAGAGAGTTGCATATCAAATTGTGTCAATATTCCCCAGAAAATCATAAAACCTGTAAGTCTGACTGGTCAGCTTTTCACTTCCACGCTTAAAGTCAGAAAATGGTATTTTTTGTACCTTAAAATTACAAGTCGCTTTTGGCTTAAAAGAATAAATTAAATATGAGCCAAACTATACCTCAGCTGTGATGCAAGGACCAACTGATTTGCTTTCCATCTGGGAGATTAAATCCCACAGCCAAAAAAATGGCACCGCAATAATTAGCTGTCAATCAAACAGCAAAAAGACAGACTGCTTAGGATAATTGAATGGACTGCAGCTTCTCATTAGATCTTGTAGTAGGTACACTTTCATTTCTACATCTCTCTCTCATAGGCCATCGCAGAATTGTAAAAGTAACTGTACAAGGTGTTTCCAATAGAATACATTTCTTATATAGAGATTCTTTAAGGAATATTTTGTAGTTATACAAACATATCCATCTATCTATCTATCTATCTATCTATCTATCTATCTATCTATCTATCTATCTATCTATCTATCTATCTATCTCTCAAGCCCACAGCACAGAAGTGCTGGCTAGGACTACTCAGGTTATTATGCTCCACTTTGTTTAACCCTTTGAAAATATACTGTATACCTCACCCCAGATTACCATGCATCTTCCATATATACCAATACATCCTCCCACTACAATGAAATGTACATCCCTGGATTGCTATCTTGGTATACGTATAGCTTCAGTACTTCATTCCTAATCTGGAATTCCTCCCCCACCCTTCCCGCCCCCAGTACTGCTACATTACACGGCTATTTTACAGCTACCGGTGTCCCTCCTTATCTAATAACCCTGGACTTTTTTGTCCCCTCTTTACTATAATATGGGCTATACTAACCAGATTCCTAGTATCAGGATACATTGTATCATTTATTCACCATTTCTTGGAACCATATTGTTCTAGTACCGTACCTCACTGGATTTCTATCCCACAACTCACAGTTCCTTACTCTGTGCACTGAAATATACAGAGATTCTGTGACTTAGGGTGCTTTCACATCTGCGTTTTTCGTAATTCGCGGCAGATGCGGTGAAAAAACCGCATCTGCCGCGTTTACCGCATAACCGTTCCACTTGCGGCGCGGTTGCGGTTTTTTCTATGCAATGTATAGGGGGACTTGCGGCAGGTGCGGCAAGTGCGGTTTTGCACTTGCGGCAGGTGCGGCCGCGAAAAAAACCGCGGTAAGCCGCGGTTTTTTTCGCGGCCGCACCTGCCGCAAGTGCAAAACCGCACTTGCCGAACCTGCCGCAAGTCCCCCTATACATTGCATAGAAAAAACCGCAACCGCGCCGCAAGTGGAACGGTTATGCGGTAAACGCGGCAGATGCGGTTTTTTCACCGCATCTGCCGCGAATTACGAAAAACGCAGATGTGAAAGCACCCTTAGACCATGAATTAATGTTTGAAACCTTAGATCCCATTTTTGCAACGATATACCCTGTGTACTATATCAATAAACGAAGAATAGCTTATAGCATTTGTACATCATTGGTAGTAGCTGTGTGCTGCAAGAATTGTTTTCAAATTATTTGACCCTGCGTCTTTGCTAGCACCAGTTCACACTAGTCTGTGAGTGCTGTGCAGTTTTTTTCTTGTTATTTATCATATGGAGTTACAGGCTCCTTGCTGCAATGTGCACCCTCATTAACCTACAGGTGATCGAGGGTCTAGATGGAGTCTGCCCACTGAGAAGTGGGGGGTGGACAAGGAGGATAGGGATATCAGCGTAGGACTCATCAGACCTGAAGTCACTTTGTCGCAGTTGATGAGCAAGCAGACATTGGCCAATGTTTGTACTAAGAACTTCAGAAATAAAAAATTTGAATTTTTGAGTTTTTTGAAAAAAACTTAAGTTTTTAAACTTTTTCCTGAAATACATATAGCTTATAGCATTTGTACATCATTGGTAGTAGCTGTGTGCTGCAAGAATTTTTTTCAAATTATTAGATAGTTTCCAAAAAACAGGCAGCACTCCAGTATAGGTGACAAAAGGACAGGTGTACTTCAGCCCTCTGTGGCGCAACGTTTCAACCTCACCAGGTCTTGACAAAAACTTCTCCTTGGAAGTCTGGAGGGGAAAACAACAGCCTGGATTTGGGAAATCCACTGAAGACTTCAGACAGCTGAGAGCAGATTAATAGAGCAGCTAGATTAAGTGAGCAGCATCAGAAGTCTGGAAGCAGGTCTGAAGTGTCTCTGAAGCCATGAAGCACAAAATACTCAGGCAGTGATAAATTCCAGGACTGGACTTTAAATAGTTTGAACTTACAGGAAGTTCAAGGGCATAATAAGGCATCAACTCCATTTTGAGCAAGGGCAAGTAAATTCAAGTTCTATGGAAAACCTGGAAACCTTACACAAGGATGAACCAGACTTGTGCAATTCCACAGTGCTCTTTCAGATATCTTGGATGCCTTCTTTAGACTTTTCCATGATGTTGCACAAAGAAGCAATGTGTTTCAGGTGTGCATTAAAATACATCCAAAGATGTGTATCTAATTAACTGAGATGTTGCCAATAAACCTATCAGAAGCTTCCAAACACAAGACATCATCATATAGACTGTCCCAATCCTATTGAAAATTTATGTACAAAGCTGAAAAGGCAATGTGAGCAAGATGACCTAAAACATTGCTCAATTACACCAGTTTTGTCAGGGGGAATGGGCCCAAATTCTACCAAGTATTGTGAGACGCTTGCAGAAGGATATCCAAAATGTTTGACCCAAGTCATACAGTTTAAGGCAGTGGTACCAAATACTGATGAAATGTATGTAAACTTGTGACTTTGTAGAAAGTAATAACAATACCTTAAAATATTCTCTCATTCTGACATTTGGCAAATATGAATAATTATCGCAATACTAAGTAACCTAAAATGGGAAAGGTTTATTCTGATTTCTGATATGAGGCCGCCTCATATTATTGTAAAGGGGCAGAGGGGGAGCATCGGACCCTTCGCCCTGGGTGCCCCAGGGTAGACACGAACACCCTGTGCCAACAACCACTCCTGATGAACCCACCTCTACATCTATGGTGGGGGAAACGCGTCGAGTGAAGACGAAGTGTTATAACACCAGATAAGCTAAGTGATAGCCTAATCTATTCTTGGGGCATTGGCAGCCCTGCCTGTGTGTGACCCTAGCGGTCTTTGGTACATCTGACTTCCTCAGGTTTAAATTGTATGTTTTTGCAGTGACAGTTATATTGTGTTTGATGGGTGAGATAGTAGGTGAAGGTGAGACGATACTGTTTTCTAATTATTTTTGTTCCTAGCATCTGCTGGGTTTACTGCTGGTACATTTGTATTGGTATGGGAATTGAGGTATTTAGTAACAGTACTGCATGACACCTGACTCCTCCATTTTCCTCTGATAGGAAGGAATTATCTCCCCATACAGCTGTTTTTCACTGTCCGTTAGGTGTCCGTATTTTTGTGGACACCAAGTTAAAGGGATAGACCCTTAACTCTGAGGACTGTCTTTCCTTTTTTGAGATACCTTCAGCATTTATCTATACCTGTGTGTTAGGGAGGTTTGGTGTACCAATGGGCCTGCATCCTTAGATACCAGCTAAGGGTTAGTAGGGATAGCGCCGTGGAACGGGGTCACCATCTAGGGGTTTTGTATGTGTATAAAACTCCGTTGTCAGGCAGGGTGAGTGAGGGAGAGGATAGGGTTGGGCCACGTGTGCCAAAACCCCACCAAACCCCCCCCTCCCCCCCCTTGAGAAAGTCAGCTGCACACCCTGATTGGAACTATAGTTTCCTCTTCTTTTAGTATGTATCATTAAAAGTTATATTTTAGTAGTAATTCCTTGTACACACATATGTTTATAGTTAGGATTACTTTATCTTTTTTTCGGTGAGCTTTCTAAACACTGTACTATGTGGCTTTCCCGTGTAATTTAGCTCTGATATTGAATTTCTAATATTTTATTGAGATAAAGATTACATTTGTTTAATACTACTTGGATTGGATTTGAGAAATCATTCCTTGATTGAGACCTCGGTCTTTTTCAGTCAGTAATACTATTTGGATCTTGTTGGGGAATAAATTGTTGAATGATGGTGTCTCGTGTCTTAATTTCTTTACTAATTTTCTTTTTGTGTCTTTCAGCATAACATTTGTGGATTTCATCAGATATGGTGGACTACATCGAATCTGTGGATCTGTGGACTACTTTTGACCAATGGCTTTTTTTTTTAAATGGTGAACAAGGGAAAGTGTCGGGCAGTGTTTTTCCCTGAAACATATTTTTGTATGTTTTTGTTAATCTTTTTTACTTACTGGTTTAGTAATGTGTGGTATCTAATAGACACTACTAACCCCTTGGCTTGAGGCCAGCTGACATTACACAGCTGACATCAGCCCCAAATAACCTTACCCGATTGCCACCCCACCAGGGCGAAGCTCAAGGATTGTCACATTTATTGGATGTGCTGCTGAGGCAGCTGTGGACTGCTATTTGAGGTTAGGAAGGTCCAATAATCATGGACCTTCCTAGCCTTAAATACCAGCATGTAGCTGTCAACTTTAACTTGCTATTTATGAAAATAATGGGACCCACATTTTTGTATTATTTATTTAGAACTAAATAATTAAGAAAGCCGTATGGGGTCCCCTCTATCTAGAATAAGCAAACAAGGTAAAGCTGACAGCTGCAACTGCAGCACCCAGTTGTCTCCTTTACCTTGGAGGGCTATCAAAAATAGGGGGACCATGTAATTTTTTTGTTAATTATTTATTTATTAGTTTAAATCTGCAAAAACGCCCTTTAGTGCCACATAAAAGGCACCAGAGGGTGCAACCTTAGAATATGTAGAGGGTGTGGGACATTATATAGCTGTTGTACTGCTATCTATCTATCTATCTATCTATCTATCTATCTATCTATCTATCTATCTCTTTAGATAACTGTGCTTTATTCAAATGGGACAACTAGCTTTAAATTGACATAACGATATTAGGGTATGTAAAAGATTATGTTAAAAATGCATTGCATATGCATGTCATATGCATCTCAGTGTGTCATCCATTTTTATTCTCGCACCCATTGACTGGCATTAGTGAGTTCCCATGATAAATGTGCTAAAAAGTTGATGTCAAACTATCCATCTTGACTGCCACATAAATCCCGCCAGTGCTTAACATTTCTGGTTGATGTAATTTATATCCTCGGTTGGTGAAGTTTGTCGACAAAGTTTAGAAATCAATTAAACATTTTCATTGTGAACAAAATGTATGCTAATTTCAAATGTGGCATGGCAATGCATGTGGTAGGTCACTAAATGAAAATGTGTTAGAAGCTGGCAACAGCAACACAAGGAGCACAGGACATTTCCCACACCAAGGCAACTGTCAGCTGACGATAATGATTTTTGGTGGATAAGAGCTTTAAACTAGGTAAAATACTAGTAACAAAATCTTTCTCAGCATTATTACCAAAGTACCCCTGGTGAGTAAATCACTCTCAGGGATTTTTTTGCACAATCTCCAACTTAAACCATAATAAACTGGAGGAAAATATGGAGTATATTGCAGTAAAAAAAAATTTTTATTTGATTTTTAAAATGCGTGATTAAAAAGTGGATACAAGAGGGGTCTGAGATGCAACGCACCCCTATGGATAGATTATAGTTTTAGACCATACAACAATAAATAGTATAACAGTTATGGATAGGTACATAATGTAGTCTATACAAGTACTAGATGCAGGAATTGATGAACATTTTTGATGATAAGCTGTATGGGTCTCTGCACAGTCTAGAGTAAACACCAATCTGCTCAAAAGAGAAGAGAATGATAATCACCGGGCATGCTTGCCACTGCTTGATACTTTTCGAGCATCGGGGTGCTCGGGTATGCTCACTAGTCTATCAAGTATCGCAGTTGCTCGAACCCCATGTTTGAGTCTCTGTCCTGCATGTTTTGCAGCTGTTATACAGCCAATCAATATGCCGGGATTGCCTGCATGGTAATGTATTAGACATGTTGGTTACTGGCATTCCTGTGATTGACTGCCACATCATGCCAAAAGGACTATAAGACCCAGTGTCATGATGCTCGCCACACTACAGTTAAAGAAGAGCTGATCTAGGAGGGTAAGCTTAGATTGGAGCAGGCACATAGGAAAGGTTTATTGCCTTACAGTCCTATAGGTTTACTGCTGCAGCGACCTACAAACAAAAGTCCGTATCAGGGCCAAATACTGTCTTTTATTTTTTAATACTGCTGTTATCTACATTCAGCATAGGGATAGCTAGTGGAGGAGGAATATTTTTGGATTAGAGGCATGCAGGCAGTGTTTATTGCCTTACTGTCCTTCTATACTTATACTGCTGCAACATAAAAAGAAATGTCCTTTTCAGGGACACGTATTTTCTTTTCCCTATTAATACTGGAAAGTTTGAAAAAATATATAGTATCTACCTCATTTAAAATGCACAAGGCATGCGGTGAGGAACGGGGAAGTGAATGTTTTGCTGATAGTGCATACAGAGGCTGAGGCAGTGGGCCAGGTGAAGCTATGCCTGATGCAGGAGCACAACAAAAAGACTAATTCATGAGACATAGCTTCCTGTCCCACCTTGCAGGGGGGGACAGGACACCAGAATAGTAGCCAGAATAGTATTAGTGATCAGTTGGATGGCAAATAATGCTTCCAGTATGTTTCCCAGCACCACCGTGTCTTCCACGAGGTACAGTCTCAGTAGCAAAGAGTCCAGACCACATAATTCCCATCCTGATACTCCTTCCTCCACCATGGCAAGTACCAGGAGACAAGTGATCCCACACTTGGACACTCCGAGGAGCTCTATACATTTCCATTTATTGGCCTCTAGCCTTGATGCCTAAATATTGGAGAAGCCATGGTCAGAAGACAATGGTGAGGAACAGCAACCAGTATCTCAAGAGGAAGATCATGATGAGACATAGTTGCCAACAAGTGATGCTGTTAAGTCATCAAGTCATGAATAACAGAATGTACAAGTGGAAGACGAGTTGGTGGACGATGAAGTCACTGACTCAACCTGGGAAAGTGCTATGCAAAGTGAGGACAGCAGAGCAGAGGAGGAGGAATCTGCAGCACCACAACAGACATCAAGAGGCCAGGGGTGGCCAGAGGGAGAAGGCGGGCAACAGTTCAGCATAGTACCCACATGTGGTAGGTTTATGAGCCAAGGGTTAGGTGTTTCCCAGTCTGACGCTTTTTTTAAGAACGAGGGGTTGATAAAAAATGGTCACTTGCAACCACTACCTTTCAAAGATCAGCAGGGGCCTGACCACTACCAGCCTGACAACCACCAGCATGCTCAAGCACATTTGATTAAAGCACCAAACTAGGTGAGTCGAACACTTTGGTCCACAATCAATGTCTGCGAGTTACATCAATGCCTCTATTCCTATGCTGTGTACTTGTGTGGAGCCCACTGGGACGTGGTACTCGGTACCGGACCGGGGTACTGCTGGGGATGTCGCGGAGGTCCTGGTCCGGACTGTGTCCCAGGTTCTCACAAGTAAAGGGGAATTTACAAGGATAAGTTCGTCGTGACGCCACCCACGGGTTGTGCCATGGGAAATCATAGGCGACGCTGATTCCATCACTATCGCCCTATCACACTCCACAACTCAGAAATATCGCCTTTATGATTGAGGCTGATTTCAGAGCAGTGCTCAGGAATCAGGCGACAGGCGAGAGGCGATTTATCGCCGCGAAATTTCCCAATCACACGCCGCAACTGTGAGGCAATTTCACGGCGATTGATCCGGGGTGACATGTCACCTTTAGGATTGCCAGCCAATATTGCGGTGTGTGAAGGTACTATAAGATAAAAATTCCAAGATAAAAACAGCACTTTTCCATATATAGAATGATGGGTCATTATCTCAGAATATTAAAGTAGGGAGAATGAAGGGTTAAAAACCATGATGCCATATTTCAGAAAACATTAAAGGGTGAATATAATATTGATTTATTAGTCAACGTGTTTCAGGGCTCCCAGAAATGCCCTGAAACATGGCAATATGACATTGATTTATGATGATATTCTAATTCATTGAGATTAGTAGGTACAAAAATAGATGCAAAAACACAGACTGCATTTCTGTTTTTATCCATTCTTTATTTAATTTTTAAAGGTAACAAAACATGGTACATAATGATATCTTACGTTACATGTTATACATATCTATTAGTACCTATGTCTCACTTATATAATGCTTTAACAAAATAAACTTGTTCTAGAACTTAAACAAGTGGTTTCTCAATTTTTGTTTATAGATGGTTAGACGGCACATTATCTGTATTACTTTTTAATAAAGTTGTAGAATTATAGAATTGTAAAACTCCCATGGCTAGCGACCAACGGCGTTTTATCTTCGCCTCGGAGGAACCTCTCACGAATCCTCAGAGAACGAGCCAATGATAGAGCAATGTGGGGATAGTGGATCGTTTTCGGCCACCGTGGCTCCTCATTTAATTACTCATATCACCGTTCCCTACCCTCTCCCTCCATGGCTGCCATGTCTTAAGAAAGGAGTCGTGGGAGCACATTTCCCAGCTAGAAAGTTCTTCTAGTCTATGTAATTCTGAGACTTTGGCCAGCCATTTTGTCACTGTAGGTGCGTATTGTTGTTTCCATCTCTGAGCAATTAAATGTTTTGCAGCTCCTACCATCACTGGCGCTAGTTCATGTTTTTGGGGGTTGTAATTGTCTGATGGGAGCGATAGAAGTGCTTATACTGCAGTTAGATCAGATTCTATGAGACTCATGGATTTTAATGTTGTATTTATTCCTGCCCAAAATTTGTTTAATTTCTGGCATGTCCAAAATATGTGGGTCAGATTGCCTCTCGATGTCCCGCACCTCCAGCATTTCGGGGACTCTGTTAACCCAAATGAAACAATCTCTCAGGTGTGTAATACCATCTCGAAAAGAGCTTGTAGGACATTTCCTGCAGTAAAACACATCTGGAGAAACCATGTGAGTTCTAACAGAGTTTTATTTTATTATCTCGAGAGAACGTGACACCGAGCTCAATCTCCCAAGTATGTATGGAAAGTGGAAGAGTAATTAGTGTGTTGTCGAGTAGATTATTATAGATCTTGGAAATAATTGTAGGGATCGGTGGTTTCACTTTCACCAGTATCTCTAGCCATTTCCATCGAGTGGACACCGTCAGCGGGCTCCTGATCTTTTTCATGTAATGGGCCACATGCAGTTCTTGTAGGAATGTCTATCAGTCACATATTTCTGCATGGGATGTCTCCTCTTAGTAATCTGGAGATTGGTTTGTTCTTCCATAGATCATATGGGTCTGAAAATTCAACATCTATCAGGTACTGTATAAGCCTCATCGGGATTTTATCCAGAAACCCGCAGTCAGGAAAGCGAATTGGGACCAACATACGTCTTACGGCTAATGTATTGGCTAGTATCTTGTCGAAATTGTCTCTGTCTGGTAAGCTATCTGTCCATAATAGACTGTGTACTCTAGGGTGTAATAGTTGAAGTTCAATGTGTTTTTTATTGTCCTGAGAAGCCATATGAGTAAGTTTCAACCATCTAGCTAAGTGAATGGCTCTATAATAGGAAATGAGGTCTGGTAGTCCCAAGCCTCCCCGTCTTTTAGGAAGCATGAGAATTTTAAGTGAAATCCTAGCTCTCTTATTTCTCCATACAAATTTTGTGATTAATCGATTAAGAGAACGAAAGAAGAGGTTGGGTAAGAACATTGGAACCATACTCATAACGTATAATATTTTGGGAAGGATATATGATTTTATTATATTGACTTGCCCCAACCACGAAAGCAGTGGTAGGTCATATGACCTCAATATGTTTTTAATCTTTTTAAGTGGGATAAAGTTATGTGCATATAGTGAATGAGGGTCATTCGTGGATATCATCAGTAACAAGTCATCAGCGAAAGCTGCTGTCTTAATCTGAATGGATCTAATATTAATTCCTTGTATTTTATCGTTCTGACCGATCGCTTGCATTAGCATTTCCATAACCAGCACAAATAAGGTCGGGGAGAGAGGGCAACCCTGTCTGGTCCCGTTACTAATCTTGTTTGTTGGATAAAAGGCCATTCACTCTGACCTTCGCCGAGGGGGAAGCATATAAGTCTAAAATCGCCTCTATAAAGAGGGGAGGGAAGGCAAATTTGCGTAATGCACTGTCCATGAATTGCCAGCTTACGCGGTCGAAAGCCTTCTCGGCGTCCGTAGAGAGAACGACAAGAGGCCTCCCCGTGCGCTTAGCAAACGAGACAGCTTGTAGAGCTTTAGTTGAATTGTCCTTTCCCTACCTTCCCCTTACAAACCCGGCCTGGTCAGGATGAATACGGTCTGCCAGGACCAAGTTTATTCTGTTAGCTAAGAGTTTTGCCCATAATTTCATATCCGTATTCAGTAATGAAATTGGTCTGTAATTATTGCACAGGGTGCCATCCCTCCCTTCCTTTGGAATTACAGTGATATAGGCTTCAAGGGCCTGTGGCGGTGGAATGGAGCCCGACAGTAAATTGTTGAATAATTTTTCCAGGTGCGGTATTAATGTATCTGCAAATTTCTTATAATAGATTATAGAGAATCCATCAGGGCCCGGCGCCTTTCCGTTTGGTACAGATGCCAGAGTATCCTCAATCTCCTTTCTCGTTATCTTGGACTGTAGTAATAATTGACCTTCGGGGGATATCTCAGGCAACCTGAGCTTGTTAATAAAAGTTTGAATTTTGTCATTAGCAGTGACAGGATCTGACATTGAATCTGAGTGGTTTAAGTTGTATAGGGAATGATAGTATTGTCTAAATGCTTCTGCAATGTCTTCCGATTCAACTAAGTCTCCCCCGCCGTCCTTCTGGATTCGCCGAACAAAACAACTCTCTTTTTGTTTCTAAGCATTTTCGAGGTTAATTTGCTACCTTTATTGCCGTGCATGTAAGGGCCCTTTCACATCTGCGTTATATTGAAATCGCGGCAGATGCGGTGAAAAAAACCGCATCTGCCGCGATTGCCGCATAACCGCTGCACTTGCGGTGCGGTTGCGGTAATCCCCATAGAAAGTATGGGGGTACTTGCGGCAGGTGCGGCAAGTGCGGTTTTGCACTTGCGGCAGGTGCGGCCACGAAAAAAACCGTGGTCAGCCGCGGTTTTTTTCACGGCCGCACCTGCCGCAAGTGCAAAACCGCACTTGCTGCACCTGCCGCAAGTCCCCCTATACTTTCTATGGGGATTACCGCAACCGCGCCGCAAGTGCAGCGGTTATGCGGCAATCGCGGCAGATGCGGTTTTTTCACCGCATCTGCCGCGATTTCAAATAAACGCAGATGTGAAAGGGCCCTAAATCTTATATTTACAACGAGCAAATATTTTAGCTGAGTTGAGGTTCAACAAATCTTTCAGTCTATTGCGAAGCATCGTCAGATCTGAGAGAGTCTCACTGCTTTGTCTATTCTTATGTATTCTCTCCTTCGTGCTAATCTAATTCAGCATGGAGGAGATTTCCTTCTCTCTCTGTCGCTTGATATGAGAGCCAAGGGCTATCAGTTCTCCCCTTAGAATCGCCTTGTGCGCTTCCCAGATTATTGGAGTGACCGTGTTATTTGATATGTTTTCCCTAAAGAATCTGTTCAGGGAAAATTGTATTTGAGCCAAGTGATCTGGGTTCCCCAGTAAAGATTCGTTCAGCCTCCAGGACAGGGTTTGTCGAGGGAGGGTGGATATTTCAATGTCTAACAGCACAAGTGTGTGATCAGAAATCGTAATATTACCGATCGAGGTGCTGCGGACTAGTTTGATAGAATTTTCCTGTAGTAAGAGGTAGTCAAGTCTGTGATATGTATTATGTGGGATCGAGAAGTATGTATAATCCTTTGTTATAGGGTGTTCTATTCTCCATGGGTCTATCAAGTGAAGGTCTCTCAACCTATTTAGAAAGCCACTTCTTTGTTTTGAAGAGATTGAGGATTTCCTGTTGGAAGCATCCATCAATGGGTTCAATGTCAAATTAAAATCGCCTCCCACCACTAATATACCCTCTATGAACAGGCTTAGCGTGTCTAAGGTTTTGAGGAACCATTGAACCTGCCCCTGATTTGGTGCATAGATATTGGCCAATGTAATTTTTGTATTGGCTAAGACTCCTTTTACAAAAATATACCTGCTCTCTGCGTCAGAAAGGTGTTTTTTTATTTGAAATGGACAACTTTTCTTAAAAGCAATGCTGACCCCCCTTGACGCTGTGTTAGAGCAGCTATGGATCCAAGTTGGGAAACGAGAATAGGTGACATTAGGTGTCCGTCCTTTTTTAAAGTGTATTTCATGGAGGAATAGGATTTGTGCATTTTTTTTACTTAATGAATGTAGGATCTGACCCCGTTTGGCCGGTGAGTTCAAACCTTTCACATTGTAGAAAGCCACGATGACCGTTCCCCCATCCCTCCATCAGTCGCAGCCATGGGAGTTGTTGAATGGTGCCGTCTGTATCATACGTCTGTAATAGAAAACCATCAGAACACATACTGAACTATTTACATATAAGTAATTCAAACTCATCTTTTGCAGGGGGGTATAATTCCCAACTTAGTAAGATGAGTATATCTAATAGAACCTCAAATGGTAGAGGTAACTATGATATTATAGAGGTAACACACTATAACAAAGACATTTGGGGTAAGAGATTATCACAACCATTAGCAATGTTTCTCATATTAGTCTTTCAGATATAACTCTTTTTTCTGAGTCAATAAGGATAAGATTAACAGGGATGAAGGGGAGGGAGTCTATGACAAAACAATTTTAGCTACTCTACTGGTATTCCATAACTGACTCTACTCATTGTTTACATTATTAACTTAAAAGATCGATGTAGCAGAGTAAAAATGGAAGAAAAGAAGGGGAGTATAGATAGAAAGGATTAGGTAAAAAGGGGGAGAAGCAGAGGAAAGAGTAGGGCAGGGGTAGGAAAGGAAAGGGAACCAAGGGCACAGACTGCATTTCTAACCTCTGCTGTCCTTAGTATTAGCCTAAAGCCTAAGGCTAAGACTGAAGGTCGTGGAGGGCAGAAACACGTTGCATCTATTTTGTACCTATGTGTTGGCCAGCCCTGTTTTTTTAGTAGTTAATAGACTTTACATTTTATATATGGAACAGTGCGTTTATTTTCTCGTATTTTCTCCATGCTTCAGTGAAGAGGGCTAGTAAATTGTTGCAGTAGTTGAAGACCATAGTTGAATAATTGGTCAAAAATATTTCCATCTGACAACATCAGCAGCAGAGGTCATAGTTCTTTGGACAGCCCAGGAGTAGACAGGAGAGAGACACACAGCAGAAGCAGGGGACCACTATCAAAGGTCTGGGACAGTTTCATTAGACCCTCAGAGTGCTCAGGCCTTAATTTTGCAGGGTACTTTGACATTGAGAGAAACATTTCTGAAAATGATGAAAGAGTATCTAGCAACTATACCATTATCCTCTGTGATTCCTTTGTGCTTTATAACTATTGGTATCTAAGCAGGACCTGTGGTATGAACTGTCCTCTATGCCTGGAGTGCACCCTTTCCCTAATATTCTATGCTTGGAGGTGCTAGCCTGCCTGCGTTAGCATTCTGAAAGTAGGTTTTTAATAGAGATGAGCCACACCCGGTGTTCGAATTCGATTCGATTCGTCGAATCAACAGGGTGTTCGATGAATGTTCGTTGAATGCTGACGACACCGTCGAACACCCGGAAACGAACAAACCGGGCTTGTGGGCTTTTTCACTTCCACAATGTATATACATACATTGTGGAAGTGAAAAAAGTGAAGAAAGTGTTAAAAATAAAAATAATCTATGCTCACCTGTCCGCGGTCCACGAAGCCTCCGGCAAGGTCCTATGCCTTCTAGGACCTGTGGTGACGTCATGTGCCGGAAAGCTTAAAATAGATATTTTTTGATTCAGACCCTTTCTTTAAGTAAAAGAAAGTGTCAGAATCATAAAAATATCTATTTTACGCTTTCCGGCAAGGTCCTGTGCTTCTAGGACTGTGGTGACGTCATGTTCTCGCGGGAACTCTGGTCACGTGACGGAGTTCCGCGAGAACATGACGTCACACAGGTCCTAGAAGGCACAGGACCTTGCCGGAGCTTCGGTGACCGCGGACAGGTGAGCATAGATTATTTTTTTATTTTTAACACTTTCTTTCATTTGGTAATGTTTATTTGGCTCAAAATGATGTGGTTTTCTGACCGCATCTGCCGCATTTTCGAACCAAAATCGAACATGTTCGAAATTCGCCGAATTGGAACCAAATTGTTCGAATTCGGCGAATGACTCGAATAGGGCAAATCACTCGAATTGAGATTGGCGAACTATTCGAGTCGAACATCGCTCATCTCTAGTTTTTAATGCTGCTGGAAGCATAATAACTGATAATCGCATCACCATCAACAGAATGCTGACAGGCTGACTCTGCATAGCACAGAGGCTCACACGATTAACATTCATTTGGATATCGGACCACCTTCTTTACTGGCAACCTATGCATAACCTGCTATACCCCGGTTAACAATGGGGGAGAAATGCTTGGGGATTAGTACAGCCATGGGTAGAGAAGTAACTTGATATTTTTTTTTGTCGTGACCTCTCTTTATCATTTAAAAGAGGTGGTTTTAATGGTGTTCTTTCCAGTATATATCTTTAGTGAACACGATTTCTACTACAGGGAGGCAATTGAATGTTAATAGGACATTCCGTAGTGTTTAATCTATTATGACATGGCTGCGATCAGGGCCTCACAGCCCTTACTCCAGTCAGGGGCCCAGTGATTGGCTGGGAGCAGGGGTGCCCAGCAAGGATCTTAGCCCCACCCCTTTTATTCCTTGGCATTAATATATCCTCCGTTCGGGGTCAGGCCCTGTGTGGCAGTACGTACTGATTGGCGGGGGGCAGGGTCTGTGTGCCAAAGCAGCCAATCAGTAGCAGTGCCTCACAGGACCTCCCCACTATGGCCAGTCTTACACGATGGGCGCGCTGCAGGGAGACACCGACACTTTGATTTGCTGCTCCCCTCACTCTCTCTGTCTGCCAGAGATCATTGTGAGGGCAGGAAATTCATCCTCCAACCTGCTCTGCTGCTCCAGCCACCCTGACAGCCTGTGACCCTCCATCAGTGACTCAGGCTGTGGTAGAAGCCCCAGCAGGACGTCAGCAGTGTGAGTATAACCCACTGCTCCATAGCGTGTGTAAGGTCACTGTAGGGGCATGTGAGGGGGCTATAGAGAGATGACATTATTCTCCAGAGGATGTGGGGGAAGGGGGAATAATTGTATGTACTTGTACTGAAAGGTGGAGAGAGGGATTTTATTGCTAGGGCTACACATTTTGTTACTGAGTTGGAGGGCTTCATTTTACTGCAAGAGTATACGAATCACCTAGATAGGAGCCACATAGCAGTATAATTAAATATACACATTCTTGTAAAATGACATCCTCCTTTAAATCACTCCCTTTTCATATAATCATAAATGAAGCCCCCTTTCCTGGATTATAATCATATATTAATGTCCCCTACCCCACTTGAGTATACTCGTACAATAATGCATGTCCCCCTTCCCCACTACAGTATAACCACATATTAAGGCTACATTCACACACAGCGTTTTGGCTGTGTTTTGTGAAGATCTGTTTTTGGGGCAGAGACTGCGGGATCCTCACAAAGCACAAAATTGTGTGTGTGAGCGCTGCTGTGCTATTTGTTCACCTCACTGAGCTCCCATGGTGATCTCCAGCGGTGTTCTTTCATCCCTGGAGGCCACAGTGTCGCTGCCTCTAGGACCCTGCGCAGGTGACTGAGTGACATCGCTCGGTCGCATAGTGCAGTACCGAGTCATCCTGCGGCCTTGGTAAGAGGGACATTGCTGGAGATCACCCGAGGGAGCGCGGCGAGATGACTAAAAAGTGCAGGCAAAAAGCGCCCAAGAAGTGACAGCTCATTCTTTTTATGGATCCGTTCTTGAGCCCAACAGCTGATCCTTAAAAAGCGTGAATGCCAAATTGTGAAATGCATTGACTTGGCTGGGACAGAACGTCAATGCATTTCACTGCACTAGCGGATTCGTAAGAAACGCAGGAATAACGATGCAATAATGCACCATGTGAATTTAGCCTAATACCCACCCCTGGAGTATAATCAGAAAATAACGCCCCCACCCTGGAGTAATGGATCATGGTTGAATAAAATAACACAGACGTCATTTGCCTACAAAGATATTAGCTTGGTTCCTCAGGGAGCCGAGACATGTATGATTTGTTATATATCAGTAAGGGTTTAAAAAAGGCCACTACCACTACTACTACTAGAGTAAAATCACTAAGCCCTTCACCCCCAGGCAATTTCCGTTTTTTCTCTCCTCTTCTTCCAAGAGCCATAACTTTTTATTTTTCTGACAATATAGACATATGAGGCTTGTTGTTATGCGGGACGAGTTGTACTTTCAGATGCAACCATTTATTTTACCGTATAGGGATATGGGTAAAAAATTCCAACTGCAGTGAAATTGCAAAAAAAGTGCAATTACGCAATTGTTTGGGTTTCTTTTATTCACCATGTTCACTATATGGTAAAACTGATGTGTCAGTATGATGCCTTGGGCTGTTACATGTTTGTAGGCACCAAACATGTATACTTTTACTGGTATCTAAGTGGTGAAAAAAAAATCTGAAGTTTGTAGAAAAAGCAAATTGCGCTTTTGTGCCATGTTCCATGACCTGTAATGTTCTAATTTTTCAGGGTCTGGGGCTGTGTGATGGCTTATTTTTTTCATCTTGAGCTGACATTTCTAATGATACCATTTTTGGATAGATGGGATCTTTTGATCGCCCGTTATTGCATTTTATCACAATGTTGCGGTAACCAAAAAAAAACGTAATTATGTCATTTTGACTTTTTTTCGTTACGCAGTTTACCGATCTGATTAACTGATTTTATATATTTTCATAGATCGGGCATTTCTGAATTTCAGCGATACCAAATGTGTGTATATATTTTTTTTAATAGTTCTATTTTCAATGAGGCAAAACGGAGGTGATTAGAACTCTTACCTTTTTTTTTTCATATTTTTTTAAAACTTTTAAAAAATGTTTCCTTTATTTTACAGTGCCCCCTATAGAGCCTCAGCACTGCACAGTTCAGGCTGTCATGGAAATGCCTCGGGCTGTCATGGGAACACATCGAGGTCCAGTGATTGCATCATTATCAGATCTGTGTGGCAACGGTCCATACAGTAATGTTAATATGTGATTAGTGAGGACGTGGTGCAGAAGTGGAGTTTTCCAATAGTGGGTGGTGGAACTGTGGAAGGTTCGAGGTATGAAGGCGGAGCTAGGGTGGAGGTGGTGCTAGGGTGGAGGCAGAGCTACGGTGGAGTCTTTTGGGGGGCCCCTAAAATTTTACCAGTAAGGGGCACTGAAATTCCTAGTGGCAGCCCTGATTATGATGGCCTTTTAATAAGAAACCAGCCTTTTTTCTAAAGTACCATACAGACCAATATGTGCTGATGTACTGATTATGAAGTTGCTGAATATGCACATCACATGCTTATTTATATTATTGTGACAAGAGATCAGCGAACTTTCCCTGAACATGTTCACCAATTTCAAATTCAACACAAACATTGCAGATTTGGTTCATGATGATTTTAACAAAGAATTGCCGAACGTGACTTTGTTCATTAACTGATTGGATAAAAAAAAGCATTACTACATTTAAGTCATGCTTCTCTTCTAACTTCTGACGGTGTAGGAAAGCAGGCGAGGCATGTTTGACAGTATAGGAATGTGGCAAAGCATGTTTGATGAGGGGAGAGGTTGGGGAGAGGTCAGAGTAATGTCAGACTTCATTTTTTTCACAGCATTTTCTGATGCTCTGGTTCGGCAGCCAATCAGGGCACTTAAAATATCCACAAGTTGAAGACACAAGGGCTTTTGTCTTTAGCTGGATTGTTTTATTGGCTGCCAAAGTCACATGTCCCTTGGGATATAAGAACCGTCCATTTACAGTCAACGCCATTTTCAAAGTGTTACTGTTTAGGGCCAGTGCTGTGGCCTCTCAGTGCTGCTTAATCAATGTAACACAAATAGATGCTAACTACACGATCACTATTTAGATAGAATAGGAGGGCAAGAGGGATCATCTGGACATAGACATTTTTTGCTGACAAGTGTGTGTTGCCAAAGCCATGTTTTTTGTTTTTTTGCATACAGCAAGTGATTGGCATATCTTAGTGTTTTCCCTAAAAAGACGTTTTTTGGCCTTAAACCGGTGACCTTAAATCCTTCAGTTTCCCCTAAAAAGGCTTTGTTTGGTTTCTAACCATTGATTGTCAAATCCTTCAATTTGTAATAAAAATATATTTTTTTGCCTAAAACATGTGATTGCTAAATCCTTCAGTTTCCTTTAAAAATGCTGTGTTTGGCCTCAAACACATGATTGTAAAATCCTTCAGTTTGTACTAAAAAGGCATTTTTTTGCCTCAAACCAGTGATTGCCAAATCCTTCAATGTACCCTAAAAAGGATGTGCTTGGCCTCTAAAAAATGATAGTCAAATCATTCAGTCTCCCCTAAATAGGCTGTTCTTGACCTCTATACAGCTATTGTCAACTCCTTTAGTTTGTACCAAAAGGCATAGTTTTGCTTTATACCAGTAATTGCCAAATCCTCCAGTTTCCCCTAAAAAGGCTGTCTTTTGTCTCTAACCAGTGATTGTCAAATCCTTCAGTTTCTATATTTGTATTGTAATATTTATATACCGTATGTGCATCTTTTAGACTTATTATAGTCTGTGCTAAGTGCCTATTTTAAAATGATCACTGTTTGCGTATTATAAATGTTAAAAATTACATCATGTACCATGTGCTTTTTAAAATATTGCTACAGTAAAGCTTTTTTACTTCACTCCTTGTGTGCTGGACTATTTCTGAAAACTAAGAGGTGCTGTAATACTCCCCTACAGATGCTGGCGCTCAAGTTGCAGGCCTCTGGTCTGAAAGTGAGAGGTATGGAAATGCAAGGCACTACACACACTCCTGTAGAACAGGGCTGGGCAACTCCAATCATCAAGGGCCTCAAACAGTGCATGTTTTTAGCATTTCCTTAGCATAAAAAAGCATATAACAACGCACAGGGCTTTACAAGCATATGGGGGGTCACATTCGTAGAAAGCATCTCCTATATGCTGTGAGAGAATGAAGGGACTGGTGACAGTGTAAGAAGCGGAGCTACCACAAAGATTACTGCAGTTCAGACTTGAGGGTTCTTTCCTGCAAGTTTGAACTGCACTGCACTCCCTGAAGTCATTGCTCCTCACACACGCTGTCAGACAATTATGGTGAAATATACTCTCTAATTTTTTTTTAATGATTTTAAAGATTACTTGAGTTTTCAGCTGTTCAAGTGAATGGATTCATGGATGAAAAGATAAAATAGATGATAGATAGATAAATAGATAGAGATAGATTTAGAGATAGATGTCAAACAGCTGTATAATTTACCCCCCTATAAATTGTAAGCTTGTACCCTTTAGTGCCATTCATGTTGCATTAAAGGGTGTTTTAGCCTTGCATTCAGCTTACTAATAATAATTAATTAAAAAAATGTAGGGTACCCCCTAGTTTTCATTGCCAGTTGAGGCACAGCAGACAGCTGCAGGCTGCAGACCTCAGCTGGTGGCTTAATCTTGTCTTGTAATCCAATCCAAAGGTCACCACAAGCTATTTTTAAATAATATTTATTAATAAATAATAAAATAATTTGAAAAACAAAAATTTTTTATTACCAGCCACAGTAAAGCTGACAGCTGGGGTCTGGTATTGTCAGGGTGGAAAGGGTCCTCACCATCCTAAAAATAGCAGGTCTCAGATACTCCAGAACTGATAGCTCCATAAAATGTGCCAATCTTAAGGCTTTACGCCAGCTCTGGTGGCGATGGCAGTCAGGGTAATAGAAGAGGTCATCAAACCCTGATTGGTAATGTTGAGGCATCTATGATACCCCCACATTACCAATCCTGTAACTAAATAGCTAAAAAACACAGACTCAGAGAAAAATCCTTTATTACAAATAAAATACAAGGGGAAAATTAATTTATTGTGAGTAAAACTCACAGACAACCTGCCGTCAGCTATTTATTAAACCCAAACATACCCTCTAACAATAATTCACAGCAAAGTCCCTCAAAGATCTTCAGCATTGATACATCCTTGTGAGCAGACACATTAAGTCTATCCAAAGCTGATTAAATTTCCATTTCAGGTGACGTCACTACTATTTCAAACTTCAAAAGCAACATGAATAATAACGATATTTCACTATGTTTTACTTTTTCTCAGCCCAGCATAGAGGTTAACTCTCTGGATCTCTTTCTGGATTACTATCAAAATTACTGCAAACCTTTCAGTGGGAACACAATCTCAAGAGTGGATAGTAGCCATCCATGCCATACTATCCACTCAATAACTTATGGGGAATTACTATCATATATTATTATTTATTATTATTATAGCGCAATTTATTCCAAGGCACTTTACATGTTAAAAAGGGCATATATAGACAGCTACAACAAACATCAGCAATACAAGGCACACACAAGTACAGAAAGAGAGAGGACCCTGCCCGCAAGGGCTCACAGTCTACAAGGGATGGGTGAGTACACACTAGGAGAGGGTAGAACTGGTCATGTGGCAGGTTAGTGGACAGAGGTTCACTGCAGTTTGTAGGCTTGTTGGAAGAGATGGGTCTTCAGGTTCTTTTTAAAGGTTTCCACGGTGGTAATTACTGCATATCCAAAGAATCTGTTCAGACGATGTGTCTTTTTTGGAGGAAAGCAGATTAACCACAGATAGATTATTGCAGAGGTGATATAAAGAAGTGGAAATTAAATCTTTAGATAGAATTAATAACAAAAATAAGTGTAAACACTGAGGAATAAATAAATCTGGGAAAATTGAGGATAAATCTAAAAAATGGGGATTCCAAAATTAGTTTTCAGCACTCCTTTTAGTCGACAATTTAGGTCAATGAAGCACATACTAGTGCATTTCAATAATTATCATCAAAAAGTTAATTTACTTCACTAATTCAATACAAAAAGTGAAACATATATATTATACAAAGTCATTACCAACAGAGTGATCTATTTCAAGTGTTTATTTATGTTAACATTGATGATTATGGCTTACTGCCAATGAAAGCTCAAACGTCAGTATCTCATAAAATTAAAGTAGGGAGGAGGAAAGGTTAAATACCATGCTTCCGTATTCCATGAGACATCAAAGGGTGAATATAATATTGATTAATTAGTCAATGTATGTCAGGGCTTCCAGAAACGCCCTGAAACATGGCAATATTACATTGATTCTTGATGACATTCTAATTCATTGAGATGCACTAGTAGTGGAATGTTATGCTATTGTATTAAAGGGAACCTGTCAGCTTGTTTTTACCTTCTAAATAGGGATGGGCGAACAGCATGTTTTTCCCCGTGTTCGGACTGATATGGTTAATGTCATATGCAATTGTTATACCTGACGGGTCTGCTTTATCTCCTCCAGTGCCGATGCTCTGCGCCAGGCTTCCGGTTTCAAGCCTCATGTGACCGTCTGCCATAGCCAATCACATTAAGCTAAGGGGCGGCCCGGAAGTGACCCAGCAACGAGTCACACCATTGCAAATTGCAAATACTTTTGAGGTGCACTGAACGGCATCATAATGCTCAGTGTGCATGTTCAGAAGCTACTGACCTCATGGCATAACAGCAAGGCATCAGTGAGGGCTTCTGAGCATGTGCACTGAGCATTATGAAGCCCCTCAGTGCACCTCAGGATTATTTGCAATACGCAGCTGCAAAAATTATGCTGAATCATACACAGAAGAGGACTCATTAGCACATGAAAATGTAAGTGACAAAGTCTTTTTTCACAACCATTGTAGAACAGTTTTAGCTCAGACAGGGATGGTTAGCGATGTAGTAAGAAGATGAAGGGACAGGTAGTTATAGCTTAGCGGCAAAATGAAGTGATAGGTTCCCTTTAATATCAAGATTAATCATTAAATACTATTCTTAATGAAGGTGTAATTGGTGTAGCTAGAAAAGGAAAATCTATAGGAGACATGGTGTTACCTAGTTTTTATTCTTCATTAGAATAAAACAATACATAGTTAGCAAGCAAAGGCTTTTTTAGATTTTTAGATGCGCTGGAGTAAAATGTATTGTTTGCGCTGAAGTAAAATGTATTGTTTGCAAATTTTATCAACTGCAAAAACAAATACCGTAGATGATATCAGTATGATTAGATCATTTATTAATTGCAACGCTAGTCATATCATTTATTGCATTCAATGTAAACATTGTAATACCAAATGCATAGGGTGTACAATAAAAAATTAAAAAGGAGAATCGCTGAAGACATTACAAATAGAAAACGCTACGTATTCAGGAGCAGTCGGGTACTTTGTAAAAAAACATAATGGAAATCTACAACACTTTTTTTATGGTATAGAGAAAATTTTTTGTCCAATCCGTGTGTGAGAGATTAAAGGAAAAAAGTGTTTTTAAGGGCCACGTCACACACACAGATATCTGTGCAGATATTGTTCGCAGATCTCTGGTTGCAGTGAAATCATGGACATATTGTTCCATTTTGTAGCAGTATACTAATGGAGCCATGTGTCCATGATTTCACTGCAACCAGAGATCTGTGAACAATATCTGCACAGATATCTGTGTGTGTGATGTGGCCCTTAGAGAAACTTTTTGGATAGTTAAACTTAACACAACATTTCCAAATGGAATGAATTACAAGACAGGTACCTTATATATTTATTAGACTTGTTTTGATATATTCATTGTTTCATATGCAAATAATGAATTGATTTGAAATTCTATACAGATATATTAACTTGATATTTAAGAGCATGTAGCATGATTGGCTGTTGTGATTTCTTCATATAAGAGCCACACATGCTCTGTCCTCAGATGAACTGTTGTTATGCTTGCAACGCCAGGCCAACGGCGATACCAAGTGCTCATGATGTAAGTAGAGTGTAGGGATGGGCGAATCTACTCGCTAGGACTCGTTACTCGGCGAGTAGTAAGGGACTCGCAGGACTCGGTACTCTGCGAGTTTCCCAGTGATTACTCGCACGAGTCCAATGCAAATCAATATCAATCCTAGTTTTGTCAGAAACGCTGACAAAACTAGGATTGCCATTGTTTACATTAGACTCGGCTACTGTGCCAGTGATAGCAGGGAAACTCGCAAAGTAACTGCTGTTACATTGCGAGCCGAGTCCAGCTGTCTTCTCTGTGTGCAGGCAGCTCCAGGGTCCTAGAGCCCGCCTGCTCACAGACATGATGTAGCAGTGACGAATGTCTCTTCTTCATCACCTTGCTAGACACATTTTATAGCACAGGGATGTAGCAGAGAGTACACGTTTTGGACTGGTCGGACAGAAGTAGGATTTTTTTAATTAAAAGATGAGTCCCTATGGTTTTTTTTAATTTCAAATTAAAAATTTCTCTGTGTTTGTTATTTTAACCCTTATTGTAGATCTTAGTGCTGGTCAACTGCCTACATTAAGAATCTCGGCTTAATAGCCCAGCTTGTATAACAAGCGTATTACCCCTTTATTACTCAGTGTACTGAAAGCCTAAACGGTTAGCGCCAGAGATGGCGTTTAGGATTTTGATGGGGCTGGAGCTAAAATGTATTGTTGCGCGGAAGTAAAAGACTTGGCATCTGCTGCAATTTCATCCCACTGCTTAGCTAATACCTGGTAGATAGAATTCCGGACCCACGCATTTTTTTTAATTATTTATGAATTCAGAGCTAGTCATATCTCAGATTCATTCAGAGTAATCCAGTCAGAATCTCAAATTTCATGAAATAATTTAAAATAAAAGCAGGAGCATCGCTGAATCATGTCTACAAGTACAGCTAAGCAGCGCGGTGGACCCGCACGCAGGATGCCAGCTTCTGGGCACCCCCTAAATTGTAAGCCCACCGCCAGAAGATGGCTAATGAAGGCATCCTCATGTCTGAACCCGCTCTTCGCGCCTGTACGGTGCACGTGTAATAAAGAGTAGGCAGCTTTGTATTTCAGCTGCCCTAAGCCGAAATTGGCGGTCAGCAATTTAGAATGACCGCATAATTCATTAATTGTTTTAAAGGAAACCACACACAAAGAAATCTTATTAGAATAAAAAAAGCATTAGGACTCATCTTTAATAAAAAAATCCTCATCGTCGACAGTCAAAAGTGTCCTCTCATGCTAATCCCTGTGCATAGTATAGATGTTAGGGCAAAATGGTCATGAGCAGACTGAACAACTACAGCTCTGCTAACATCATCTCTGTCACAGACATTCATGTCTGTACACAGTGAATGAGCAACTAGAACAATTCTCAGCACTGTAAACTCAAGCAGCAGCGCTCTAGACCTGGAGCTGGCAGCCAGCACACAGAGAGACAGGACTCTTATTTTCGAGTTTCAGCTGATTACTTAAAATAATACAGTTCAATGCAAATAATGACAAACTATGAATTGCTATCAGCTAAGCTTCGAACACATCTGCATTTGTAAATCTCACACTACTGCTTTTATTTCGCTTCCCATTCATAACATGGCACTACGCTATGACTCGTAACGATGTTAGCGATCCTGTAAGCTCAGGACCCTAGAGCAAGCGATACCAGTAGTCTAGGATTCGCCACACTAGTAGAGTGGACCCACTGGACCACAGGGGTGACCCGGACCTATTGGATCTGAGCAACTGGAGAAGGTGGTACACATTTCAGGACTTTATGACACAGCATGACTTCAGGTAATGAACATAAAGTTTACAAACCCAAAGTCACAAAGTACAAGGCAAAAGGGAAAGGTAACATAAATGAAAAGCTCCAAACTCCGAACATAAGGAATAAAGGACATTTAGGGTTGGCGTCATCTAGTGAACGCATGACAGAGAGGTCTTCTCGGTTGATGTAATCACAGGGTCCTCTGGCATGGGCATAGCAGGAAGGCCACACACTTAAGCCTCAGTTGTAGTACTGGAACAGCAGGAGGACAACAGACACTGAACTTAGGCAGACGTTAGGTGGTGGCATGGCAGGAAGTTCATCTCGGGTTATGTTGTCACAGGGTCGTCTGGCACAGGCATGTCACAAGGGCCTCTGACATAGCCCTCTGGCATAGCACTGTCACAGCAGAAGCCATCAGATACCAACCTCAGGCAGACATCATTACCATATGACACCAAGATCCAGGTCGGATTATTGTGACAGAGGCAGAACATCCAGGACACAGACTAGACACAGAAAGGACAAGTCCAGGAACACTGACAGGTCAGCTTAGGGCACAAGATGTTCAGATCCAGGAAACCAAGGCTGGGCCAGTACTAGAATACCAGGTTGGAGACTTTCAGAAACACGAACAGGACTGACTTGAAACATGGGCTGTGCAACCAGGAACTCAGACAGGACATCGCAGGACAAGCACACCGACATGGCATCGGCAGGACCAGTACAATGACTGGACATCAGTAGGACATCAGTTACTAGACGTTGGACATAGCTTCAGGCACCAGGCAAAAGGTCATCAGATTCTAACATACAGACAGTACCAGGCACAGGTCATCAGATACCAAACTTTGGTCATGACTCCAAGCACCAGGTGGATATCATCAGATAACGAACATTAGACATGGCTCCAAGCACTAGTCAGATGTCATCAGATACCAGACAGTGGACATGGCTCCAAGCACCAGGCAGAGGTAATCAGATACTGGACATCGGACACAGCTCCAGGCACCAGGGAAAGGTCATTAGATACCAGACATTGTATACTGGTTAGAATGGACTCCAGCAGGATGATGCAGGCCCAGCAGGAGTGGACCAAAGCTAGATGACAAAGGCCCTACAGGAGCAGACTGGAGCTGGGTAGTGCAAGAACAGCACAATAGTGCAAGCACAGCAGGCACAGACAGGAACTGAGTGACATAGGCACAACAGCAGCAGATCAAAGTTGGGTGGTATGAGCACAGCAGAATAGTATGAGCACAGAAAGCGCACCATACTCCAAGTTCAAGAGAAGAACAGAGGTTTAATCACAGGACTCAGGATACAGGAAACTTACAGGTAAAAGGTACTTCAGGTACAAGTACAATGCACAGCAGGACTTCAGGTATGTGACATAGCAGGGAAGCTGGTACCAGTGAGGACAAATGGAAGACAGGAACAAAGACTCTCGGTAACCACAATACTGATTACATGCAACATTGAAGCTGAAAACAGGCAGACCAAGAGCAGCAAGGTGGACCTCCACACATATCTAGGTTTACAACCCTAATGCAAAGCTGTGGCGATACCCAGCAGAGAAGAGGAACTTTATATAGGAGATGCTGGGAACACCAATTTAAGGTGCACACACAGTCCCTATAAAAAAAGGTAAGGTGTGGCGGTTCGCACCCCAAGCACAAACAGGAACCAAGCATACACAACACAGGGACTGAGGCCTAGGGCACCCAGCAATGGCTGCAAGCTTGTGCACACGTGGAAAGTTGTGCCACTTGGGAAAGAACCTCACAACACATGGATGGTTCTGCAGTGGAGCAGCCAGGGACTGTACACATGGATAGTGATGCAGCTCAGCAGAGGACTTCAGAACACGCATACAGCTACACATCACAGCAAGGGACCAAGCAGCATCCTTAAAAGTAACAGACGATGGTATCCCAGCTGGATTGGGACAAAGTTAACGCATTCAGAGTAAGGCCAGGAAACAAGGGAAAAACAGACCAGCGTTACAACTGTCTGACATCACTGCTCAGCTCAGAACGCCACCTGCCAGTGTCTGAGTGCTACTCCCGGTGGGTGGACACATCTCCACTAATTGAGATGTAGCAGAGTTAAGATAGTTCATCACGAGACAACCTGTGCTGGCTGTGGATTACCGTCAGAGGGTATGTTTGGTGGTAATAAAGAGGGGAAACAGGGATATTTGTGTGCTTTTTTCTCAATAAATGATTTTCTCTGTGTTGTGTATGTTTACTATTTATAGATTGATAATGGCCGGGTCTATCATAGGCCTGACATTATCAATCTAGGCTTTGTTGTCAGCTAGCTAATCTGCAGCTGATATTAACCCCTTATTACCCAGTCTGCCACTGGAACCAGGGCAACTGAAAGAGTGTGGTAACCTGTCATGAAGGTGCCAATTGTGTTATGGTTGCAGGCTGCAATTTTTAGAAAGCTTGGGTCTCATCACGCTGAGAATTCCAGACCCTAGCTGCCTAGGTTACCTTGGCTGAGAATCAAAAATATGGTGAAACGCATGCCCATTTTTTCAATTATTTATTTATTTTTACAGTAATCTGACATCAATTTGGTTGCTGTATTGGCAACCAATCACAGGTGTGCGGCAGAGAGAGAGGGTGGGGCTAAGTTTGACTTTAACCAATCAACGGTGGAAGCAGCAAGGTTCATAAGCGGGCCCAGAAGCAGGGTAACAGCGGCGCTGAATCTTGGTAAGTAATACATCACTCAATGCTGTTTTCATATTTAAAAATTATAACGTTTATTACCACTAACCTTAAAAAGTTGCAATACACCCCCATACAGGAGTAGTAATAAAAGGTTATACAGAGAAAACGCAGTGTAAGTCCAGAATGGAAGACAACATGCAATACGTATAGGGTATGCTTGATACAGTTAATTCTGAACACAATAACTAAACTGGTCAGAAAAAATGTAAACTGAACAAGGAATTCCCCAAACAAGAGGGACAAGTCAAGGAATTATGGATTTCAGAGCATGTGACCAATAAATGGCTCTCAAAAATTAATAAGGTTTTCCTGGAGGAATACGATGCTGATTTTAATGTAAAGCATAATGATCACCAGGCTGATGTTAAAAATCTTCAAATGTTGTTACATAGAAGTATGAAATTATGTTAGAACAGAAGATTCCTGGAAAAATATATTGCAAAAGGGTACATGAAACTTGCATGCAATCCAATAAAAACCTTCAAGGTAGAATTGATTAACATTCTAGAACAGGCCTTTGAACAGGGCATGATCATGAAAAAAGTATAGGAAGGGCTTATTGTTGATTTACCTAAAATACCAACATTCTATTTTTTATCTAAGGTTCACAAAGATGGCGTCAATCCTCTGGGATGTCCTATATTATCGGCAGCCATTGTGACCCTGCATGCAGGTTTATTGAGTACTATCTAAAGCCATTAGTACAATTGTTTCTCTTATACATGAGGGACACCTCTGCCGTATAAGAGAAACAATTTGATGGTGCCTTGTGTAACCTCTTCAAGGAGTTTCTTGAGTTTATCCTGACTCACGACCTGTTTACTTTTAAGGATCAATTCCACCTGCAGAGGTGCGGCACCACAATGGGGGCAGCATATGCACCATCTCATGCCAACCTCTTTGAAGACAATTAGGAGGAATCAATTTTTGGTCTTGTTTCCCTTGCAGAACAGGTCTTATGCTGGTATATATATATATATATATGTATATATATATATATATATATATATATATATATATATATGTGTGTGATGTGCTGTTCCTGTGGCAGGGGGCTGTGCTTCTGCTGGAGGAATTTATGTCAAAGTTGAATGGTATGACCTTAAGTTCACGTTGACTTATACTTGGAGTAGAGGAAGATTGAGTTCCTTGATGTGTTACTTAAGGTGGGTGATGACGGCATGTTGACACGGGATTTCAGAATTAGACAATTATACAGTAGATGCCGGCTGTTAGCAGTGCCGCTGCATATGCACCACTCTCTGCCCAGTCTCCCGCCTCCAGCAGTTCAACCCACACTGCTCAGTATCCCGCACCCAGCAGTTTGGCTCCTTCCGCCCAGTCTCCTGGCCCCCCTCCGCCAGTTCTCCCGCCACCAGCAGTCCGGACACCGTCTGCCTGGTCTCCCGCCCCCAGCAGTCTGCCCCCTCCTCTTGTTTTTCCCTCTGCCAGGGTCTTGCTGCGGTCCATGGAGCAAGCATCTGTGTGACGTGGCATCACATGACCCCCGCCACGTTACATGACCCTTGCCATGTCACGTGAGTAACTTGTTTCTCCGCTGCCAGCGGTAAAACCCTGGCGAAGGGGAGACTGTGTGTCTGTGTGTGTGTATGTTTGAGTCTGTTTGTGTGTGTGAGTCTGTGTATGTCTGTGTGTGAGTGTGTGTGAGTCTGTGTGTCTGTCTGTGTGTGAATCTGTGTGTGTGTGTGTGTGTGTGTGTGTGAGTCTGTGTGTCTGTCTTTCTGTGTGTCTGTCTGTGGGTGAATCTGTGTGTGAGAGTCTGTGTGTGAGTCTGTGCCCACCCATCTAGTATGTGTATATTGATGGAAATATACAAAAGTTACGGTTCTTGGAAGCACGGGAGCAAAAAACGAAAATGAAAAATTCCCGGGTGGTGAAGGAGATAAAAACTATTCATTACGAGCATAGGGAGTTCGAATATTACGCCACTCGTTCATCACTACTTACAAATTGACATGATCATTATTTTCTGGATCCGCTTTCTGCACTGCTAACAGAAAAAAACGCAGCATCTGAACAGCAAATTGAAAATCCCATTCACTTGGCTGGCACACATAGTGACTAATCTGTTTCTAGTGCCGTTTAAAAAAAAAAAAAAAAGCTGATAAAAAATGTCCAGTGTGACCATAGGCTTACTGTGGCCAACACAAATAAATTTAAATAGGCCAGATAAAATGAGCAGCAGAGTGGTAATTTACTTTTCTTCTTCATTGGCCATGCCGTCAGGTGATTCCTTGCTGCTTATTCACTTTACAAACAAATACCAAACCTGTTGCTATTCCCCATAAGGGATCATTTTGGGTCAACTACATGTAAAAAACAGGACTTCTTCTATATTCACTGCATGTGTACAAAGAGGGCAAGCATGTGTCTCCAAAAAGGGATACTTTTTTTTGGAACACTTTTAATTTCATAAAGATGAATTAATCAAGCAGGCAATGGTTACCATCAGGGACAGTCCTTTGACTTTCATACACATAATTTCTGGACTGTTGGAAGCTTTACTTTATTTTTTATTCATATATAATTTTCATTAAAATTCATAGAAGCAAACTCAAATTGTAAAACATTCACTCATCTCTAGTTATGTGATCTATCGGAAAAACCTAGAAACCTAATAAATGTATTTCCATTACACAGGATAATGCTGCAGGTTCTTATGCCATCAGTTACACATGTTTCTACAGAAGAGGGAGCTAATGCATAACATAAAAATAAATCAGCAATTAACTTGGTTCATATTTTCTATCCTAGATTTTAAAATGTCATAACGTCAAATAAGTCTCTTACAATATTTTGACCTCAAACTCTGATATATAACAATAGAAAGCTTAAAACTATATTTATCATGATTACATTAAATCGTTTTATTCTTTCATGATTACAGACAGGACGACCTTAAAGTTACAGCATTGAGATTAGTTAGTGTCATGCCAAATTCATGTTTCAAAGGGCCAGAAGCTGCCATTGTCCCTAAAGCAAATGAAGGTAAAGGACCTCAATCACTACAAGAAGCATCTTTAGGTAACAAGAACTATATTTGTTCTAATGCACGGCTGGGCAAACTGCGGTTGTTCCAGTCCACAAGATGCAGACAGTGATGAATACATAGAAGAAAGAATATCCAGTGCCCAAATGTCGTGAAGAAGGTCACCAAAGCCTTAGTTTAATCTGCTATATACAGCGATGTTTCAACTCTGAATGGGCCTTTATCAGGCTAAATTCCAATACTCTGAAGCACAGAATAAAAATGTTCATGAGATAAATGAAAAGGAACACTGATCAAAATTAGAGAACAATTTCAAATTCTTGCAAGTTATTCGTGTTAATCTGACACCTAGTGCTAACTTCCTTAATTACATAGTATCATAGTAACATAGTTTTTAAGGTTGAAGGAAGACCTTAAGTCCATCTAGTTCAACCCATAGCCTAACATGTTGATCCAGAGTAAGGCAAAAATGATCTGACAAAACCCTATTTAATGGCAGCCTAACTTTCCAGTTTGCACTCACTTTGCAAAAATGATGTGCCGTTCCAAAGTGACTGAAACCCTCCAGAAGCATTTTGTCCAGAGGGGCCAAAGGGGTCACACTGTCAGCCATAGCAATAGAAGTTGGTCGTTACAAATATGTGATTTCTAGAATATTGAAGTCTAGATCACACACTCTTTCACGTCCACCAAAAAAGATGGTCACCCTGACAGACAAATGCAAAAGAGGAAAGGATAATGTGGAGAATCTCCATAGGTATCGTTTCAACAATGCAGCTGGAATAGCTCACCAGTTTAGCACTGAACAGGATGTCACAACGTTTAAGAGCATGTGGACTGAAAGCCCACTGTGCAGTGACCAAACCTCTCAGCAGAAAGAATCAAAGGGCTAGACTCACCTTTGGTGAGGAGCATGTTTTGTGGAGAGAGAAGTGGTCCACAGTTCATTTTAGTGATGAAAGGAAGTTTAATTTACTTGGCTCTAATTTTGATTGTCAGTGTTTGTATTAGAGTTTATGTGGGGCTCATACTATACATAGGATGCTATGTGGGGATCATACTACAGTATATATAGGATCCTATGTGGGGATCATACTGTATTTAGGAGGCTATTTTGGACTCATCCACTACATAATCATCTAATTCTGTCTGCTTGTCTGTAACGGAAATCCCGCGTCGCTGATTGGTCGCGCCAGCCGCCGGCGACCAATCAGTGACAGGTGCAGTCCAGCTGCAAGTTGGCAAGGCATTTGAACCACGCATGCCACCGCTACTATTGGGAGTAGTGCTAGCTGCTGTTCTCCTGACGGCAGCCACGCGTCATCTCCTGCTGCACAGAGGTCAGCGACGACGCAGCTGGGAGATGACCGGCGCTAAACGGTCATCTCCTGGCTGCTCGCAGTGGAAGTACTCCGACCGCCATATTGGAACACCCAAGTTATGGGTATTCTGATATGGCGGCTGGGATTCAAATCCCCCGCCAAGCTGCGCGGGACAACGACCTCAATAATACACCCAAGAGTGACAGGGTCCCAACGACCGCAATATCGTTGCTGCATCACTGGTGAGATCTGACTGTTTGACATCTCTCCAGCGACCACGTAGTGACACTCCAGTGATCCCTACCAGGTCGTATCATTGTCAGGATCGCTGGAGCGTCGCCAAGTGTGACGGTACCTTACTGATCGCTCATTGCATTATTCTTAAATCTTCATAAATAAACTACATATATATTCTAGAATACCCGATGCATTAGAATCGGGCCACCATCTAGTATTATATATAAAAGGCTATGTATGACTCATACTATCTATAGGTGGCAATGTGGGCTCATGTATATAGAGGCTATGCAGAGGCTCAATTCATGTATATATAGGTTATGTGGGGATTATAATGTATATGAAAGACTATGCAAGGCTCATTCTATATAGGAGGCAATGTGGGGCTCATACTGTATATACTGTAGAGGCTATGTTGAGCTCATAATCTATAGGAGGCTATATAGAGCTCAGAAATCTACATAGGAGGCTATATGAAGCTCATACTGTAAAGGAGCCTATATGAGACTCATGATGTTTATAGGAGGTTGTGTGAGGCACAATTGGTATAAAAGAAGCTATGTGGGGCTCATAAATGTTTATAAGAGGTTATGTGGAGCTCCGAATGTATATAGAAGGCTATGTTTGGGTTCAAAATGTATTTAGGAAGCTATGTGAGCGATTACACTGTATTTAGAAGGCTATGTGGGGGCCCATGCTGTATATAAGAGGCTATGGGGGGATCATACTGTATTTAGGAAACTGTGGGTATATGGAAGGAAGTAATCCGGCAACTTGTGTTGGAAAATGCTTTAAAAAATGACTTTATTATTAGTACATTAAAAATACATCAAATCATGGTGCAAGTAAAATTGTAAGGATTTTAGGAGACTGTGGGATATTCAAACTGTATACATAGGGACTATGCGGGGACTCACACTGTATATAGAAGGGCTATGTGGGGGCTCACACTGTACATAGAGGGACTATGTTGAGGCTCATACTGTATATAGTGAGGCTATGTGGGGCTCATCCTGTATACAGGGGCTGTGTGGTGGTTCATACAGTATACAGGGCATTATGTGCATGCTCATACTATATATATAAAAGGGGATGGGTTCATACTGTATATAAGGGAATTTCAGCATTCTTAATTCTTTTCAATATTAAGTGACACAAATAATATCCCCTTAGGTACCCCCAATACAACTTAAAACCTGAGGTATAAGTGAATATCATCCCCCGACAGGTAAAAATGCAGCAGCTCCTGGCTATAAATTATAGCTGACAATGTTTCTTCAGTCACTATGGTGTTGACACCAACCAAGGTTGTTTAACCCCTTACATGCTGCTGTCTATATTGACTACAGCATTTTAATAGTTAACAGAGTGTGGGTTCTCATTCCTTAACCCTATCGGCATCCTGAGATCATGACTGTGTGATCCTATTGGTTGCCATGGCCTTAGAGTCAGTTATAGGGGCCTGCTCAGAAATTAGCAATATTTAGGATATAGAAATAACATTTTTTTTCCTGTTATGCCACTTTGCTTTAATTCCTGAAAAGCAGCTGAAGGGTTAATAAACTACCTTACAGCAGTTTTGAATATGTTGAGGGGCACTGTTTTAAAATAGTATAATTTTTAAGTTTTTTTTTACCAATTTAAAGGTCGCCCAAGGTCTCTAAAAAAATAAGTTTTGCAAATTTCCTTGAAAAAAATAGAAATTGCTGCCACATTTTTAAACCTTCGAACAATCTAAAAGCATAAAATAATACTTTACAAATGGTGCCGATGTAAAACAGAGATGAGGGAAATGTTATTTATTAACTATTTTGTGTGTTGTGACTACCTGGATCAAAGGGATAATTGATCAAAGTTTAAAAATTACAAAATTTTTAGACATTTGTCCAATTTCTGATATTTTTATAAATAAATGCAAAACATATTCACCTAAATTTGCAATAAACATAAAGTATCATGTGTCACAAAAAAAAAATCTTAAAATCACTGGAATATTTGAAAGCATTCAAGAAGAGCTATTGTCACATAAAAAGACACTGGTCAGATTTTGTAAATTTGGCCTGGTCACTAAGGGGATATTAATATAAAATTAAAACAATCTCTGATAACACCAAAAAAATTATTAATGAGGGGTTTTCACTAGGTTACCTAAAAAGAAAACTAACTGATTATCTCAATGTTGATAACCCAGTTATACCTATCATGCACGGTCTCCCAAAAGTACACAAGTTACACAAATTGGACTTCGAGGCTGTAGGTCTGAAGAGGGTGGAAAGCGAGAAAAAGGCGCAGATCTAAATGTAAATGTACACCATTTATCAGGAATACACAGGGCAAGAAGGCTCACCTTTACTGTGTCTTGTTTCTTTGCATATCGACCCCCTATGGGTCCTATGGGGGTCTTTGTCTCCTCAGTATGCTGCTATCCTCCAGAGAGCGGAACTCCCAGCTATGAGTCCGTAGAAAGAGGCAAATGATCAGAGTATCCAGATGATTGAGCGCTCCCAAGGAGATCGACCTTACTATAAGAACACAGACTCCTTTTTCTTTCTTTGAGATTTATTTGAAAAGGGTTCACATTAATAACAAAAAAAACTCATAAGATTCATAAATACATAGTTAAAACAATGCGTTTCGGCCATATGTATGTCATAAAATAGCCTTCCTCAGGTATATAAGTATAACATAAAATGTGGAGGTTACATAGTGTGTGTTGTCTCTCCTAATTAATCATATTAATCTCACATGTCTACAGTAGGTCATCAATGTCCAATCTCATTAGTGTTACTCAGTTCATCCTAAAAAAAGGAATAAAAAGCAATAAAAGAAATATATATATCTTTCTTCTATATATATTATATATATATATATATATATAAAAAAAAAACTGGGTCAGGGAGCAGCATAAACAGCTGAAAAGCAGGTGCAGGCAAATCAAACCTTATCTTTAAAGGTTGTAGTCAAATCCAGGTCTGGAGAAAGACTTGCAGCGCTCCAAGTTCTCAATGTGATAAGAACTTTCTTTATTAGGACAGGCACAAAAACATGCAACGTGTCAAGTCACAAAGACTTTTCCTCAGGCACAGGTGCGCTGTGTGCTGCGCCGACCAATCAGCATAGCGCCTCACTTTCAGCGGTAAATTTAAAACATAAAGTTGTCCATTCTATCTCTATGGAAAGTGAGGCGCTATTCTGATTGGTCGCCGCAGCACACAGCGACCAATCAGAATAGCGCCTCACTTCCCACAGAGATACAATGGACGACTTTTCATCCATTCTCTCTCTATGGGAAGTGAGGCGCTATTCTGATTGGTCGCTGTGTGCTGCCGGCGACCAATCAGAATAGCGCCTCCCTTCCCATAGACATATAATGGACGACTTTGAGTTTCAAATTTACCGCTTAAAGTGAGGCGCTATTCTGATTGGTCGCT